>CM054184.1:30500200-30920200 GCA_028829895.1 Sinotaia quadrata
CTCCTCAAGGAAAGTTTATATCTCTTCAGTAATTTTTACTTCCGGTCTTTTTCTTTCCACTCAATAGTTTGTGATAAGTGTTTGTGGTAAATAGAATGTACACTCTTGATAACAAAGTCTTATGATGCTCTTATCTGGTTTACCTAACCTGGCGCTGCTTTCCTTTTACATGCCGCTACACGTATACACGCTGAACTGCGGCTTACTTCACGATGTGTCATAAATCACATCATGAACTCTCTTAAACAGCCCAGCTAAGAAGATTCATATACTTCTAGGCCAGATTCAACAATTCATCGAAGGATGACCGAACAAAATTTTTAACTGGACAATATCTCCTTCACATTGAAACGGGGCTGGTCCTGAGACAAGTAATTAATTTTTCGTTTGTCTCTTGTACTTATTGCCTCTGTCATGTGATACTTACAACACAACCTGGCTCAAGGTCAAGGTATTCTCTCACGCCTACTCATTCACAATTGACGATGAGCTATGTTAATGCACCCGGACTTCCAACTTTCTGTTGATAACTGACCAAAGTTTGGTCACTACTCTGTCAAGGCCGGATTTACAAGCTAAAATATATTGTTTTCATTTGACCCAAACTGTCTTAGCTGAAAAGCATCCGTCCTACCTTTTACTTGTGACTTGGATGGTTTCATTAATGTGTATCTTTTATGCCAATACTCCTTACACATCTAGAATCAATCTATTTTAATATTTATTGAAATGAGACAGGACAAAGTTTTATACCCTGGTCTCAGGAGAGACTGACACACTCCCTCTCATTCATGTATATATGTAATGTGTGTGTGTGTGACTAAGAGAATAAAAAGCTTAAAATAAGTCTGTCTCCCTCCCCTTCCTCCTTGTCTTTTCTTCCTTGCTAGAACTTAGTAGTATCATTTGCATGCATGCGTATGTATGTCTGCTTCTGTTTGAATGTATATGCATATACAAATGTGTGTGTGTGTGTGTGATGGAAACTTGAACACACAGAACTACTGCACTTATTTGATTCAGATTGTAATCTGCATCTCTGTCTCATCACATTGAAATCATCTATCATGTCATGACACTTAACAGAAATCAAGTCCATGTCATGACACTTAACAGAAATCAAGTCAATGTCATGACGCTTAACAGAAATAAAGTAATGAAATTTACAATAATAAAATCATGACATTTATCAGAATTTAAGTCATGACACTTAATAGAAATCAACTCATGACATCTAATAGAAAGTAAGTCATGACACATAACAGTAATCAAATCACGACTTTTAACAGAAATTAAGTCATGGCACTTAAAAGTAATCAAATCAAGACATTTAAAAGAAATCAAGTCATGACACTTAACAGACGTGAAGTCATAATAATAATTATCAACACTTCTTTACGACACTTATCAGTTATCTCGCATTCATACAATTGACGACAGCCCCAAAATGTCCAACAAGCTTGGGTTTCTTTAATGTCGACCGTTCCCTTCTCTGACTGCATATTTCAGTTTTCATCACGTCATCAAGCTAAATGGCAGAGATGAGATTCCACCATATGTTCTCATTGATCTGCCAATAAATGTCGACACTGTGGACACTGAGGGCTGTATAGAAGCCTTTAAAAATCAATGCCTATTATGTGGTACCTTCAGGGACGCTCACTCTGCTCTTGGGCACGGCAGTTTGGAAATACTCGCCAAGCAGAATTAATCTACTTTTTATTCTAGGGTTGATTTTATTTTGTGCTTGGTTTTTAAAAATGTGTCTAGACGATAGAAAGATGGTGAAGAAACCAAACATCATCTATAACAAAAATTGTTTTGTTTACAGTAAATATTTCTACTCCAAATTGATAGCAATCAATCGCAGACAAGGAGTTGGTTTTAAATAAATATTTCTGAAAGCAGCCTCACATTAGGGTGTATGACATAAATGTATCAACGTTTAAAAAAGCAAACAAGCAAATAATTTTCTCCTTAAAGAGTCTAATACTGGATCGCATATGACTAACCTACTAGATATATAGGCTACATATTTTTCTAAGCAGAGCCTAATATCGCGTATGTATATGTGAACATGAACAGATATCTATTTTATATGTAGAGCTGATATTTGATCGCGTATGTATATCTATGCATGAACAGATATCTATTTTCTATGCAGAGCTCTATAATTAATCGCGTATGTTGAGTCTAACACAAATGCATCTTTCTGACGTCAGAGCCTGGTATTGGGTCGCATATGATGAGCCCAATTCTGGTGCCGCATGGACAACGCGTAACTATAGACTCTGTGTGCGACTTTCAGGAACCACAGGATCGACAGCAGTTTGCCTTTATCCAACGTGCCGGTCAGTTTTATTATTATGCCTGGAAAACAAAATTAATAATCATGAATTCATCTTTATGTCAAATACAAATAATAACCGTGTGTCTGCCAAAGAAAATAATAATATTTTACTTAAATTTATTTTTTAAATTTAATTTATTGTCTCATGTCAAATAAAGTATTAACCATGCATTTATCTCATGTGTAAGTGAAAACTATGTATTCATCTCGTCAAACATAGAAATAGCCACAAAATTTATCTGTTATCACCTGTCACAGATAATAATAACCATGCATTTCTCTCTGTGCGTTATACACCTGTCACTTGTTAATATATATATTACTGTTAATATTATACAAGTCAGCAACAATAATGATAGTAATAATTCTTATGTTTTATATAGCGCCTGGGTGCAAGTTTCAGAATGAACTACATGGAGACTGGAACTTTACTTATATCCACGCGCACAGTCTTGTCATTCGCGAAACGACCATGACCTTGATCCTGCTGGACGGTCACAGCATGGTCTTCTTTTGCGACACCCGGGACAGCAGTAATTATGTCATCAGGTCAGTGAGAATTAACAGGTTCATGGGATCAACTGGTCTTTGTATGTCATCCCCACTTGCTTGATCTGGTTCGTGACAGATATACTGACTTGCTTGATCAGGTTAGTGACAGATTTACTTGATCAGGTTAGTGACAGTTTCACTGATCTACTTTATTAGGTTAGTGACAGATTTATTGACTTGCTTGATCATGTTAGTGACAGATTTATTGACTTGCTTGATCATGTTAGTGACAGATTTATTGACTTGCTTGATCAGTTTCCTAAAATATTTACCCACTTGTTTGATCTGGTTCGTGACAGATTTACTGACTTGCTTAATCGAGTTAGTTACAGATTTATTGACTTGCTTGGTCAGGTTCGTGACAGATTTACTGATCTACTGTTAGACCGTTCTGCTAGTAAGAAACGAACACTTGCTTTGGACAATGCTAGTTATTTCATGTGTCAGCAGTGACACATATTTCACACATTAGCTGTCACTGCAGTTTCCGAGTTGTCAAGTCAGCTAGAAATGGGACTTAAGTGAAAACTTGTGAAGTACTAATTACGTCGTTGAATCAGTTTTTTCCTTCTTATTCTTTGACAGGATAAACAAACATTTACTTATTACTGGCTGAAGTCAGTATGTTGGACGTTACTTATTACTGGCTGAAGTCAGTACGTGGGACGTTACTTGTTAAGTCAAACCAAGATGGCCGTCAATAATAATGCATCTTAAGATCGATAAGATTTGTTTCTTCCATATAACACTATTTAATCATCACGCCAAAGAAAATGTATTTATATGTATGTGTTTTGCACATATATAACTGAAAATATTTATGTGACTGGACAGTAATTAGAATTGACACACTCCCTATTAATTAGACAAAATTGTTGTGTGATTTCAAAGTGCCCTGGTAGATTGTACTGTCCATTATGTGATTTCAAGGAGCCCTGGTGGATTGTACTGTCCATTATGTGATTTCAAGAAGCTCTGGTGGATTGTACTGTCCATTATGTGATTTCAAGAAGCCCTGGTGGATTGTACTGTCCATTATGTGATTTCAAAGAGCCCTGGTGGATTGTACTGTCTACTATGTGATTTCAAGGAGCCCTGGTGGATTGTACTGTCTACTATGTGATTTCAAGGAGCCCTGGTGGATTGTACTGTCTACTATGTGATTTCAAGGAGCCCTGGTAGATTGCACTGTCCATTATGTGATTTCAAGGAGCCCTGGTAGATTGTACTGTCCATTATGTGATTTCAAGGAGCCCTGGTGGATTGTACTGTCTACTATGTGATACAACCGTCCAGGTTGTCCTGAGGATTGTTCTGTACATTTCCTGTCGTCAAACAGCATTACATTTTTTTACCATCAGGTTAGTTAGAATGTCCAGCCTTCTGATTTAGAATACCCTATAGTGTAATTACATATATTTTCTGATACCTGATTTTACCATCAGGTTAGTTAGAATGTCCAGCCTTCTGATTTAGAATACCCTATAGTGTAATTACATATATTTTCTGATACCTGATTTTCACTAGTGATAGTGATAGGACACCACGCCCCTAAATGTTATGTCACATGGATAGTGGGTTCAACAGTTTATCACTGAGAACATGTTGATGCTCTTTGAAATCATATAACGTCATCACGTAGATCCAGTGGATTAAGCGGGTAAATCCCAATATTTTGTACAACTTAATCACTGATTTATAGAATGACTTTTAGTCAGGCAGCTACAACAGAGTTTGGCAGAAGCTGGGCAGTGATTGAGATAGTGATTGATCTGGACAGTGATTTAGATAGACACTGATTGAGTTGGGCAATGACTGAGTTGTGCACTGATTGAGATAGTGATTGAGTTGGGCAGTGATTGTGCTGAACAGTGATTGAATTGGGAGGTGAATGAGCTGGACAAACTGAGTTGGGCACTGATTGGGCTGGACAAGTGATGAATTGGGCACTGATTGATTAGGGTAGACTGCATTGTGAAAAGTGTTTGAGTTGGGCACCGATTGATCTGGACAAAATGAGCTGAACAAATTGAGTTTGTGATAGAAACATTATTTCTGTTTTCTGTCCAGCCATTTTATAAAATACAGAAAATAAGTGAATGAATTTCAGAGAGAGAGAGAGAAAGAACAGAAAGGGGAAAGAAAGAGAGAAATAATTTAATCCAATTGTAATTGTTTGATGAATACTCAGGTCATGGGTTGCTGACTGTTATAATCCAATTTGATTGTTATAATCTATTGCCAGATACTAACTTCTAGAATTAAGTTTTATTTCATGCATCATAAATATAAGTATGAACACACAAAAACTGATAAATTCAGACATAGTCCTTACTGTCATTTCTAAGTGACAATTCTATTGATAGTTTTCTTTTAATTTAGAACACATGGATATCCATCACCTGACAAAGATTCCTATATGTGTGTCAACTTTGCACCAGTTGAAGATGATATTTTCTACAGTTTCATGTTTTCTAGATTGAACAGTAAGTGGAATAACAATTAACACACACAAATGCAAACAGATGCATACAAACACAGACATTTGAATTTAGGGGTGGATTATTGCTAATGCCAATATTTTAATTTTTCAACCTAAAATTCACATTTTTAAAAAAAAACATATTTTATACCTTTAGCATATCATTTGTTATGCACTTTTTAGCTTTCCTCATGGATATTAATGTGCCCTGCAGTCTGCCTACAAAGTGCCCTGTAATCTGCTATTAATATACCATTATATGTCTTATAATGTTCCATGTTTCTAAACTGAGGGTAAAATAAAATTTGACACTAATGCAGGGTTCATGTGGTACCATTTTATAATACAATTAAATGTTACTCTGATGTGATGCAAATAGTGTACAGTATATATTATGATAAATGTTGACATTCATTCGTATATTCAAGTTCACATTGCAATCTATAATCTGTGTCATAAATAAATTTTGACTGAATTGCCAGTTACAGATAATATTGCATCTACAGTCTATGTTAGAGACATTTAACAGTTTGAAGTTAAGTCAGTTCAAACTACGTGCTGAAGGCTGCAGGCAGCTTTAAATCCATCTCACTTCCATATGGATAATTAAGTAAATAAACAGGGACATCAGATTTTCTCCCCTGTGTATCCAGAAATGATTGGGATGAGATTTTATGGTTTTATTTCATTATCAGATGACTTAGATAAGAACAAAACAATAGGATTTACCTCTGATAAACACTGCTGGTGGATTCATTATTATACTTTGATGCCAGTTATATGGCACTGGTCACATTATATATAAGGCTGCCTGCATGTCCACTGCTTGCAAAATATAACTAGTTGGGTGCACATGGTCCCAGGGCAGAACATTACTGATCCGTATCATAAACTCAGTATTGACCACATGTTGCACCATACAAATAAATATTGACTTTATTATAGGATCATATTGATCTATAATCTGTTTATTTTTAAATAGCTTGTTGTTAATATAGATTGTATCATAAAAATAGATTCT
Organism: Sinotaia quadrata; assembly: GCA_028829895.1. Lineage (NCBI taxonomy): Eukaryota > Metazoa > Mollusca > Gastropoda > Architaenioglossa > Viviparidae > Sinotaia > Sinotaia quadrata. The sequence goes on from CM054184.1 coordinate 30,506,606, forward strand.
GATGAATAATCTGCGTCATAAAAGTAGACGTTGACACTTTTCATAAGAATAAATGTTATCAACACACTTCTTGCTGTGTAAAAGTATAATCTGTAGAGTAAAAATAACTATTGATTCCACTATGGCATATGTTATGAACAGTCAGTTATATGCATGGCCAGCCATTTCAAGTTATCCTTGATTAAACTTATCAGCTACAATAGTACTGTAATTTCTCTTTGTCACCTATTATAGTGATGTACTAGTCACTATTCTTTCACATGCTCACATTGCAGTAATGGATTACTTGAAAGTATAGGTACATTCAAATTGACTTAATTATATTAAGTGTATTGTTCCAATAGGCAGTGTAATTAAATACCAAAACTTCTGCAGGTGAATGATGCTTTAGCAAGTACTATTGCCATTAATCATTTGTCAGGTAGCAGGCGACTGATAGATGATATTTAATATTTCAGACAGCTGTATATGTTGTAAAGCCGCAAACTTTTATTTCACAGGTGGTACAGTAATGGACAACATGCTGCAGGCTGTTGAGAAAGGAGAAAGATTACACTTGCATCAAGACTGTGACTGGCTGGACAGCCCAGCACGACCAGAATTTTTGTCACCTTGAAAAACAATTTAGTAGTAAATAATGGTAGCATATCAGCACAACAATGAGCTGCAGAGAATAAGAAGGATGTAGCTGTTTATTGACCTTTCTGCTCTTAATCACCTCATCATTATCAAAATTCTGTCTGCAGATTCAAGAAATACTATTTAAATCAGCATCAGGTTATTCCAGACATAATCTCTTTGTCAAGACAGGTATGGCTAATCAAGACAGGAATTGTTTGTCAAAGCAACCATTATTTGTCAAGACAGAAATTATATGTCAAGACAGATTTTGTTTATCAAAACAACCATTGCATGTCAAGATAGGAATTGTTTATCAAGACAACCATGATTTGTCAAGGCAGGAATTGTTTGTCAAGACAGACAACTGTCAGTTTAATGGAAAACAAGAGGTAAGAAGTTGAAAAAGAAAAAAAATCAAGCTCATTCACTATCATTGTTATATTTAAGGGGAAAAAACTGAATGAGATTGTTCTAGATCCTCAATTTGTAAAGCCGTTAAACCTCACCAGTGTTAAGGAAGAAATGCTTAGAATTGTAAAATAGTAATAGGGATATCTGTCACTTGCATAAGTAAACAGAATTCCACCCAGATTAAGGCAAATATTTGAGAGAACTGTAAAGAAAGATCCAGTGCTGAGAGTTGCTACAAAAGAGTACATTTATTATCCTTGTTCCCTTCAACTAACTACTAAGTCCCAGGAGAGTTTCCTCCCACAACCTTGTTTTCTTCAGCCAACATAGAGGTCCCAGCAGAGTTATCAGCCTTTCATCAAACATCAATTCAAGCAGAGTTTCTTCCCATAATGAAAATTCACAGCAGAGTTATCAACCTTTCAACAAACATCAGTCTAGACTACTCTAGACAGTACAACAAACCAGGATTATTTTATTTGGGTTATCATAGTGATGATGACTTAATGGTCCTTAGGTAATGAATATCATTAATTCTCAAATATAATGTGCACATTTTCAAAATCTTCTTTTTATCAAATTGGGGGTGTCAATTAGACATAGGAGTACATTTTAAAATTTCTATCTGAACAGTTCTGTCAGGAGACTGCATCTGAAGATCTCTGAAATCATGGTACCAATAAAACTAGATCTATTCATTGGTTAGTTTGTATTTAGATCCCTTTTTAAACCATGTTGCACAGTATAAATGAGTGTGCAGCATACTTGCAATTTTACAGTATATGTACACATTTTAATTGTGCATTACTCTTGACATTTTATAATAAATGTTTTAAATGTGTATTACATTGACATTTTATAGGAAATTTTTTAATTGTGTTTCACTGACATTTTACAGTGTTTCAATTGTGTTTCACTGATTTTACAGTAAATGTTTTAATTTTGCATTGCACTGGCATTTTATAGTGATTGTCTTAACAGTGCATTACCCTTGACAGTTAACAGTAAATATTTTAATTGGGTCTTTTGTTTTGTCTGATTACATTTATTTTACTGTTTGATCACACAAATAATTTGAATCAAACATTGAATTCACATCAATGGAACTCCACCATATCCATATGACCTACTTCACATATCATCTTCTTGTGTTCATTTTGTATTCAAATAAATTTTGTTCATTGAAATTTAAACATGCATATTTACAGAAAATGAATCTCTTAAAATTATTTCATGTGCAATAGTTTTATATAATTAAATCTTTTTTTTAAAATGTCATCATAACTATTATCTTGCTATATAGATAACACATGTTTAGTAAATCCGGAATTTAAGCATAATAAAAGTAAACCAATATGCAGACTTACTTGGTTATATTAAGTTTGTGCGAGCATTGAGTTTATATGCAAATGAATTATATATGTATATATATATCTTTTGAATTTCTATCAGATTTAAAATTCCATATAGTTTGACAGATGTAAATCCATTTTTACTTATTTTATTATTTTTTTTTAATTATGATTTTTTCATCACAAGTATTGACATTGCTTCTATGGCATACTGACCATTATTAAGAGAACTCTGTTTCTAAAATGTGGGAAGATATTGGCAAATTTTTTCTTCAAGCTGTAAGATCATGTTTGAGTTAAACTCACTCTAATTTATTTATACTGTAGGAAAATATATATTTTTCATATATTAAGATAATTTTTCAATAGAACTCACTCTGAAGACTGAGAAAAAAATACATTTTCTTCATAAAGAAAGATAACTTTTTAGTGGAACTCACTCTGAAATATAGACTGTATAAAAATACCTTTTTTCCAGACAGAAAAATCAATGTTTTAGAACATTAAAGTTGCTTGGTATAACATGTAGTTTTGTACATTGCCAAATGTTAAAATTGATTTGTGTACCATGTAGTTTTGCACAGCAGCAAATGTTAAAATTGATTTATATAACATGTAGTTTTGTATATCACCAAACAATATCAAATTACCATGTCCTGAAAACAAAAGCAAAATCAGTCAGAAAAAAACTGATAAAGTATTCCAACTAACAAACCAATAAAAAAAAAACCCAAATATAAAATCAGTTAAAGAACAATGACAAACTACCATAGTCAATAAAACAAATGCAAAATCAATCAGAAAAATAATGACTAAGCATTTCAACTAACTAACCCAGCAGCAAAATAAGTATGAAACCAGTGCAAAAATGAGAATCAATTATTCCAAGCCAGATATCAAAATTCAAAATCAGTATAAAGTACAGGATTGGTGGCACATAATTGGCCTTGAACTTTGTGGCAACATCACTTTCCTTGCCAAAACATGTGGTGAACCATCTGTGGTGAAATTAACAGTTTTTGACCACCTGATATCTATACCTAATTTATCTAGAGTACTCACTAATCTAGTGAACAAATTTTAATTTTAATATCTTTCATGGGAATCCCCTCTACAAATGTGTAAGACTTTTTCAACATCATGAATAAAAATTCAAAACATACGAATTTGTCTAATATTTGCTCATTTGGATTACAGACATGTCAGTGGCCTTCTTGGGGACATGTTTCTGGACACAATAATATTACCAAGACCAGTGTTTTGCTGGACATTAAAATTTCCACAGATCAAGCATGCATCTCTAAATTTTGTTTCCATTTGAAATTTTTTTGAAGAATTGAGGAAGTCCATGAGCATACATATAACTAGTTTTAAAGGAAGTCCATGTGTATACATATAACTAGTTTTAAAGGAAGTCCATGAGCATACATATAACTAGTTTTAAAGGAAGTCCATGAGCATACACATAACTAGTTTTAAAGGAAGTCCATGTGTATACATATAACTAGTTTTAAAGGAAGTCCATGAGCATACTTATAACTAGTTTTAAAGGAAGTCCATGAGCATACATATAACTAGTTTTAAAGGAAGTCCATGAGCATACATATAACTAGTTTTAAAGGAAGTCCATGAGCATACATATAACTAGTTTTAAAGGAAGTCCATGAGCATACACATAACTAGTTTTAAAGGAAGTCCATGTGTATACATATAACTAGTTTTAAAGGAAGTCCATGAGCATACATATAACTAGTTTTAAAGGAAGTCCATGTGTATACATATAACTAGTTTTAAAGGAAGTCCATGAGCATACACATAACTAGTTTTAAAGGAAGTCCATGTGTATACATATAACTAGTTTTAAAGGAAGTCCATGAGCATACATATAACTAGTTTTAAAGGAAGTCCATGAGCATACTTATAACTAGTTTTAAAGGAAGTCCATGAGCATACTTATAACTAGTTTTAAAGGAAGTCCATGAGCATACATATAACTAGTTTTAAAGGAAGTCCATGAGCATACATATAACTAGTTTTAAAGGAAGTCCATGAGCATACATATAACTAGTTTTAAAGGAAGTCCATGAGCATACATATAACTAGTTTTAAAGGAAGTCCATGAGCATACACATAACTAGTTTTAAAGGAAGTCCATGAGCATACATATAACTAGTTTTAACAGCTGTCTCACTTATTTGATGGACTTTTGTGAAGGATTGTTGCCACTTCAGTGACTACTAGAATTTATCGACTGCATTATCACATACATTTCCAGAGTATTTGTTATATTTCTTTGTGTTTGGAATTATAATGTCTTCAAACATTGTACTCATTGTTTACATATATTTGCTGTGAAGAGATCATGCTGAATTTCCTTTATTCTCCACAAAGAAATGAAAATTCTGCCACCTTTCTTGCATAGTTATAATCTCCTGATCTATTTTTTTTTTAAAATGCACAGTATGGCTGAATATCACACTTCAAAATAATGCACAAACACTCAAGCTGGTTTCTATAAGTTGTGAGTTTGTTTATTTTTTTAAACTAATACATATCTTTTTTAAAAACTGATTATTTATACTATCCTTATATTACTGCACTTTGATGTTTATAATGGCAGCTAGATGATGAATCAGGGGCTTGCTATGATATAGTTAGTTGAAGTACCAGGGGCTTGTTCTGTATGGATCATCTGTGGGAGGCTTACAGTAAATGCTATGAGTATTGGACTAACAAGGTCTGGAAATCTACTTTTCCTCAGGTTGTGATTGCCAAGATGTATTCTTCAAAAAAAGCAAATGCAAGGTGAATTTTAAGTGTAAGAAACAAAAACGATCATTTTAAAAAATATAAAAATTAATACACTTGGTGAGCTGGATAAAACAGCTTGGTAGGCTGGGGCTGGCCCATAAGCTGTAAGTAACTTATATAGAAATATATAAAAAGAAATACATACTGCCACCACCAATGATAAACCAACAAGTGTGCCATTATTGCAGTTAATCAATCAAAACTATTTCTGCCAAGGATTATTAAATTATTAATGCTAATGAAAACACAGCCCTTTTTGCTAATGATCATAAGAGTAACTGTAATAAATCAAAATGTTGCCATTTCTGCCAGGATTATTATTAGAATTAATCAAACAACTATTACTTTCCAGAATTATTAAATTAATTATAGTTAATCAAACAACAATTAATAATCAGAATTATTAAATTACTACATTTAATTGAAAACACATCTCTTTTTGCCATTATTACAGCTAAACAAACATAATCATTACTACCCAGAACATTAAATTGACAGCTAATCAAATACAATCATTTCCTCCCAGAATTATTAAACTATTATAGCTTATGAAAACATAGTCCTTATACTGGTGATCATAGAACTAATGCAGTAAGTAAGAGTACATCCCTTACTTCCAGCACCTAGAACTAATGCAATAAGTAAAAGTACATCCCTTACTTCTAACACATAGTAAGTCATTCCAGAAACAACCATTACAGTTTCTGTCAGTTACTGAGTCATGCAATACAAAACAACAAAAAAAATCATTCACTGCAGTACAAGAAAAATCCCAAACAGACAGATATAAAATGAAGTGACAAAAAGCAATGCATAAATTTAACAATGAATTTTATTAATTTATTAAAACAAATATAAGTATACAAAATGTTATGAACATAAAGAACTCCTCAAATAGTTAAGAAAATTTAAGCATAACCGGTATTTATCACAAGTATTGTGTATTTGAAAAAATGTATACATTAAAACACTTAACAGACAAAGAGAAAATATCTACTTTGAACATTTCAGCAAATATCCTCAGGATACAGTATATTGCACAAAATATTAAATGACATAAATCTGAATTCTTTATAAATTAATTCAATCCTAATTCATAACCTGAAACTAAATTTTGAAGAAAAGTCATAAGGTATTACAAACACTTTTTTTTGTGGACTGCGAAGATTAAAATTGTAAGTTTTAGGTCAAAATTAAACAGCTTAAGTGAGTGAAGAAACAAAATACATTGTTTTGAAAGTTAATGGGATAAGTTGCAATTGTGTTGAGAGTTGATCACAGAAAACACGATAACTCCATAAAATAAATATGAAATACAAATGCTCAGGCTTCACTGTACAGAGGATTTTCAATGGATCTTGAAGCATCTACACCAAAAGGCTGAAAAAGATAAACAGAAGACCACAGATTAAAATCCTGATCACAACCACACTATTGATGTTACTACCTCTTTTACTTTCACACTGTGTATTGTGAGTTGATGCTCACATATTTTTATTCATACCATATTTATACTCTGTCAGCTAAGATTGAAATTTTATAAGCATATTTCAAAATCATTACTGAATCACTTTGTTAATTATGAGGTGAACCTGAAAAACTGTAACTGTTTTGCACCCCAATCAATTCAGATATCACAACAGTGTAATCTAAATTAAGGTCTGAGATACTTAAGTATTAGAAATAAGTAAAAGTTTATGACTTTATCTTAGCGAAATCATTACAGATGAAGTTATATCAAGTGTTCAGAAATGAGGGCAGCAACAAAAAAAGTCCCCCAAACCTTTAACCATTTCTTCCCCTCAGTTATTCATGTTAATGCTCCACTTCAGGGACTTCCCAGATGCAATAAAAATTATTCATCTGAATGCCTATATGCCATGATAATTTTTGCAACAGTTTCTGCTTTTAATTTCTAGTGATCCTTACCTGTACGTCATCATGGTCGCTGAGTTTTGCTGTGAAAACAGGCCCTTCCAGATCATTCATGTGAAACTGAAAATGACAAATATTAACTGTATTCAAAAGTTGGAATAAAAATGTACAAAAGCTAAAACAAAATACACACCAGCTTCCCCTCCTTTCTCAACTGAATGGATCTGACTTACAATAGTAGAGCTTGAAGTGCTCTTATCCTACCTGATTACAAAAGGGAACAGACAACTCCAAATGTCAATCAGCTATGACACAGACAACTCCAAATGTCAATTAGCTATGACACAGACAACTCCAAATGTCAGTCAGCTACTACACAGACAACTCCAAATGTCAATCAGCTACGACACAGACAACTCCAAATGTCAATCAGCTATGAAACAGACAACTCCAAATGTCAATCAGCTATGACACAGACAACTCCAAATGCCAATCAGCTATGAAACAGACAGACATGCTTGCAGTTTAGTGATCTGTCATTATGATCACAGAACAATCAAAACTAATCAAAATTAGTCATTATTATTCTCACAGAGCAGTTATATTCTGCCCCCAAAAAACAATAATGACAAAAAATGTAAAATACAGTTAATGTGACAAATTAAAATAAGCTACTACAATAATCACTTAAAACAAACACTCTCAAAGTGTTTTTTTAAAATTCGGATCATGATCTTAATGTAGAGTACTAATCTAGTACTGGTGAGTCTGATCATGATTTTAATATAGAGTACTAATTTAGCACTGGTAAGTCTGATCATGAATTTACTTGCAAAACACGATCAAGCACTCAGGAACTCGTTTACAAGTAGGCCATGGACTTAAATCTAGAACAATAATCTAGCATCCCAAGAACTCTTGATCTATAAGTAGACCATGGACATAAATTTACAACAGTAATTTAGTATCCAAGAACTATGGATTTAAATATCAGTATGTACTTGCATCTACAGCAATTATCCAGAAGATTTGAGTTCAATGGAGATTATATACTTATATTTAGAACAGTTATATTATCTAGCCCTGAAGAGACTCTTGTTGTCAATAGAGACTGTGTACTTACATCAATTTCTCCAGTCCCATAGTCATAGATAGGGTTTGACAATCCAGCACGTTCAGCAGCATTTCTTCTAAATGGCAATCTAAACCCACTCAATCCTGGTCTGTAGGCAGAAATTAGTAGTGTTATAAATTAAAAGTGTTTCCAGAAAATAAATTATTTAATGACTTTATCAAACCAAAGAAAAAGATTCATATAACTGACAATTATTAAAAAAAAAATGTTACTTCCTTTTTTATGTCATCTAGGTCTTAGCTTAATTATGTCAGCATGTTCAACAGTAACATGTTTTAAGAGACCCAGGTGGCCACAAGGTAAGGTGGTTACCTCACATCATTGAACTAAGGGTATCAAAATTCCTGGTCATATCACTGGAGCTTCCCAACTATTATTCATCTCTCTAGCGCAGGACTGGTGATTGGCAAAACTTATTGTAAACCGTTTAGAGATCCTGATGCCAAGTTTATTATAAACCATTTAGAAATCCTGATACCAAGTTTATTATAAACCATTTAGAAATCCTGATGCCAAGTTTATTATAAACCATTTAGAAATCCTGATGCCAAGTTTATTATAAACCATTTAGAAATCCTGATGCCAAGTTTATTATAAACCATTTAGAAATCCTGATGCCAAGTTTATTATAAACCATTTAGAAATCCTGATACCAAGTTTATTATAAACCATTTAGAAATCCTGATACCAAGTTTATTATAAACCCTTTTAAGATCCAGATACCAAGCTTATTATAAACCATTTAGAAATCCTAATACCAAGTTTATTATAAACTGTTTTGAGATCCTGATACCAAGCTTGTTGTAAACTGCTTAGAGATCACAGAGATCCTGATACCAAGTTTAATAAATCTATTAATCAATAAATCTATAAATCTATTAATCTATAAATCAATAAATCAATAAATCTATTAATCTGTAAATCTATTAATCTATAAATCAATATGAAAAGAAAGCTATCATTCACAAACTTAGCACAGACTGGAAGTGATTAACAAGAAAACAATTCAATCACTCAAAACAAAGGTGAATGTTAAGAAGACAATTCAATTCCTCAAAACAAAGATATTTTGTGCAGACTTACAGCCTCTGTTTTTTTTGCAGGTAGATCAAGGTGGCACATATTGCAGCAAGAACCAGTAAGCCTAACACCACACCCACTGGTACTGCCCAGTCATCTGTGAAAATTGTACATTTGGTGCTTTGTTAATTAGAATATTTACGGGGAACTAAATTTACAAGTTTTTAAAATTAGAGGCTGTGAACATAAATAGATGCAAATGGAACTTGTCCACTTAGCATGGTTATAGGGCCATTACATTGTTTTGATTTAGTTGCTATGAGCAATCCATGTCCGCCTACATTAGGACTTTGCCAATTAACATGTTGATGACAAGATAATTACAATTGTTCTGATTTAGTTGCTATGAACAATCCACATCTGCATACATCTGGACTTTGCCAATTAACAGTTAATGACAAGATAATTGAAATTGTTTTGATTTAATTGCTGTCAATAATGACTGTATTATGAAGCACATTTCTCAAACTGTGCCAAAGGAAATGGATCATACAGAAGACAACTTTCTATTTGACTTCATATTACTGGTTTGTTCTAGCTTTCTTTACAGTGAGTAAAGATATCACTTTTATTTGATGTCACATTGCTATATCCAAGTTTACCTGATAAAATCATGAGTAAAGATATCACTTTTATTTGATGTCACATTGCTATATCCAAGTTTACCTGATAAAATCATGAGTAAAGATATCACTTTTATTTGATGTCACATTGCTATATCCAAGTTTACCTGATAAAATCATGAGTAAAGATATCACTTTTATTTGATGTCACATTGCTATATCCAAGTTTACCTGATAAAATCATGAGTAAAGATATCACTTTTATTTGATGTCACATTGCTATATCCAAGTTTACCTGATAAAATCATGAGTAAAGATATCACTTTTATTTGATGTCACATTGCTATATCCAAGTTTACCTGATAAAATCATGAGTAAAGATATCACTTTTATTTGATGTCACATTGCTATATCCAAGTTTACCTGATAAAATCATGAGTAAAGATATCACTTTTATTTGATGTCACATTGCTATATCCAAGTTTACCTGATAAAATCATGAGTAAAGATATCACTTTTATTTGATGTCACATTGCTATATCCAAGTTTACTGATGAAATCATGAGTAAAGATAGATAGATATTTGATTTTTTATTGTTAGCATTCTACTTTTCTGTAAAACATTCTGAGTAAAGTTAAGATTACTTTCTATTTGACTTCATACTGGCAGTGTACTGAATCATGAGTAAAATTAAGATAATTTTTTAAAATTTGGTTTCATACTTTTAGTATTCTAGCATAGTACATTAAATCATAAGTAAAGTTAAGATAAAAGTTCTCTTTAAGTTCATACTGCTAGTATTCTAGCTTACTTCATAAAATCATGTGTAAATTATGAAACATATGTATTGAACTTCATATTTTGCAAATAACAGTGTCTTTTATTTGAGTCCATAGAAACATATTGCTGGAGCATTACAATTCACAAATATTTTAACAAAGATGGCATTAGTTTATGCATATGTGCGTGTGTGTTTCTTAGCAACATAATATTTTAGTAAATATATATAATACATAATATCAATATTGTGTGCATGTGTGTGTGTGTGTGTGTGTGATCAGTCAGTAGTCACATATTTCAAAGTAAGATTATGCTTACTAGAACTATTATCATCATTGCTAATCCTTGGCAAATTAGTTGGTGACACTAAAGGTGGGATCTCACAGTAGAAGCCAGAATATAGATTGACACATCTGTAACAGCACATTAAACATCAATGTGATTAAATAAGTGTGCATCAGAGCATGATTAGTGTTAGCATGAACACATACACAAAACAAAAAGAGCAAGGAGCTAATTCCTGTCTACTAACTGTTCACTAAACCTACAATCAGGTCTCATACATCAATGCTATCTCACTTACTATATCTATATTAGCCATTCATCAATGCTATCTCACTTACTATATCTATACTAGCCATTCATCAATGCTATCTCACTTACTATATCTATACTAGCCATTCATCAATGCTATCTCACTTACTATATCTATACTAGCCATTCACAGATGCAAATCTCATATATCAATGCTAATTCACTTACTACTTCTTTAATCACAGAAACAATCATCAATGCTTCTTGCCTATGGTATCTTTATACAGGTCACTCACAGACATAATTAAGTGCCATGTGTCAATGACCTATTATACCTACATATTTCCAGAGAGAATTGAGTGCTTACAGTCACTATTACAGTATTCAACAAACACTACTGGACAGTATTCAACAAACACTACTAGACAGTATCCAACAAGACTTCTAGCATTCAACAAACACTACTAGACATTATTCAACAAACACTACTAGACATTATTCAACAAACACTACTAGACATTATTCAACAAACACTATTAGACATTATTCAACAAACACTACTACTGTACTGGACAGCATTCAACATGCACTACTAGAATAGAGATACCATCTTTTAACATCTCTAATGTAACCAATGATCATAATCATAATCTATCCTTTCATTAGAGTTTAGATGTAACTTTGTCATAGATTCATGAATGTATTTCTACCTAAGCTATACGATGCAAGAGGAGCAAATGTGGCATTTATTGTTGCTATCATCCATCCACATGTCACAGTTACATATATGCCTATGCATTAGTTATTCTTACGTGCATTTGGGGCCAAGTCCTGCGACCACTGAACACTGGCCAGAATTTCTGCAGGAATTTGGTGTGCATGCTTGGAAAAAATGGATGAAATTATAAACAATTAATATGACAGTTTGCAAAAAGTGATGGAAGGATGAGCAGGTGGAAGAATTAATAAGTTTTTGATGCATATATTGATACATATGTATATGTGAACACAAACAGAAATAGATAATAATATTAAAAAGACTTCTATTTTTATTCTTATTAACACTATAAACAAAACTACCTAAAAAGGATTACAAACTGATATATCATTACATGGAATGAAATTCACATTTCACACTTGAAAAACATTTCTATATTAACACTGAACCAATAAGTGGAGTAACTGTGAATCAGCTAATTATAATACATGTACTTGTAATTAATTTATTACAGGGACTCTGATTTATCAATCCACTGAAAACCTAACATTATCCATATAATATAAACTGAAAAAAAGCAAAAATAAAAAAAATGATCACAGAAGTGCCAAAGCAAACTAACTTAAACTGCACACCTTGCAAAATGAACAGAAAACAACTTCAAAGCAGTGAGGTAACTACAGTTCAACCAAAGCACAGGTTCAAATCCAACTTTGTCATTAACATATTACTGACTTCACTACTCTTGATATTCAAAATATTCAAAAGCATGTGCCACCATATAACATTAACAACCCTTGAAGAAACACTCTTTTAGGTCCTTGACATTGTTAAAATATTTAAGAAGGCAGAAATGTGTTTAAACAAATTCTAAGAACACAGAAGGATGACAAAATCTGTGTATACATTGATGAGTAAATGCTGACATGAATAGCTGAAGAATGTAAAATTCTTGAAGTTAAGCTTGGCTAAAGGTACAAAATAAAAATAAGACAAATAAACAATACACCAGAAATGCATGAGTTAGATCTATGTACTTGGATCTCTAGGATGATAGACTATCATTTTGTGATACACTATAGTTACACTGTGCAGTGAATTACTGGTTAATAGACTTCTTGGATAATCATGCCTTATATAATATTTAACTATAACATTCCTGACTGGTTCACAATTACTTTAGCCTCATACAATGAAAACTATATTTACTTATTTAGCAACTTACTGCAGCTGGTTGCAGACTCATCACTTGAATCAGGGCAGTCAGGTGTTCCATCACAAAGTTGAGCTTTTGCATAGCATGCAGTTCGACTCAAACACTGTATTTGGTATGTAGCACATCTTGCTGGTTGAGGCTTTGGAGTGGTGGGAGATGTCTGAGGTGGCAGTGCAGTTGACTGCAGACTAGATCCTGTTGTTGATGTTGGTGTAGATGTGGGTGCTGGTGTGGGTGGAGGAGGCAGTGGCTGTACATTATACTGGCAGTCCGGAGTAAAGGAGACATCATCCAAAGCAATGGCAGATGAAGCGGTTCCCAGCATAGCTTCAATGATAATTTGGAAAGGGTTGTCGATGCTGATGAGCTGGGATACTGAAAGCCACTCAGGACCCTGTTGTCCAGCACTGGACCAGATCTGGCTGTCCGGTGGTCCAGCATTGTGCATGCGGTACTTGATATTCAGCTGGTGCACACTGCTGCCATAAATGTAGTAATAAAGCCGTATCTGACAATTCTTTCCTGCAGTGGCTGCAAAAGGTCGCAGAACTAGCCAAGCAGTGTCACCAGCATGGGTTGACTGGGCAAACAAGTAGTGGCCAGAGGGCATTTGTGTAGTATGGTCTGTAGCAGGGAGACTTGAATCAGCCTGCCCACTACTCATTGTGTTTTGCCAATCTATTTGGTCCTCAACACCAGTGATGCCCTGAGTGAAGTCTCCATAATCTGAGCTCTCAAAGTTAAATCGTACATATGAGCTACAACTGGCATCCATCTCATCACTCTTATCTGTGCAGTCAATGGCAGCATCACATTTCTTCGTGGGATCAATGCAAACACTGTTGTTACATCGGAATTTGCTTGCTGTGCAACCTGTGCAATTTTATGACAAATAACTTAAATGAACCTTGCAAAATTATGATGAATAAGTTAAAGGAACTTTGCACAATAAACTTTCAAAGTTATGATGAATAAGTTAAAGAAACCTGCAAATGGAACCTTGCAAAATTATAAGAATAAGTTAAAGAAACCTAGCAAGAAGTCCCATTGATCAACCTTTACAAATATGCGAGTGAAATATTAAACTCATGCAACAAATACAAGGTAACTAATAAGTTTACTTTATATTCAAGGCATGGCATGCAAAAGCCTCCATCACTAAACCACCTAGCTCACCTGTGTGAAATCTGCATGAAGAAGTATTACACATTAAATCTGGCTTCCATCTTTATCAAAGCTTGAATTAGATCTGAGCAGCAAAATGCTAACAATGCTTAACATTTTTAATGTGATCCAAAAGTTTGAAATTGCTAGTATGCTTCCTATTTTCTTTGTAAATTTGTAGAAAATGAAAATGATACAGAAAAGAATCTGCTATTCACAATATTTTTGTAAGTGACTTAAGAAAAAAATAAGTTACAATGAACATTAAGCTAATCCATGGGAAAAGGTAACAGCTCATATATTTGATAAATGTAAGGTTTTATTTTTATAGTTTTTGTTGTTGTTGTTGTTGTATAAATGAAAGAGCTCAAGACATCAATGTTTTATTTGAATACTACTCTAACCTGAAGAAAAAAAATAATGAAATAAAGAGTTTTCTTTCTAAATAAAAAAATAAATTACATTTCCATTTTTCTTTTAGAGTTTCTCACTAGAACACATAGCATATGCATACATAAACTATATATATATAGATATAACCTGGAGAAATTAATCAGAACTCTTTAAACTAGGAGCAAAACTAAGAGTTCCGAACTCTTCAAATAGTTTCAAATTCTAATGAAAACTGTCCTCTGATTGGATGATAAGAATAGACAAGAAATGAAGACAACAATAATCACTGAGGAATAACTACACTGAAACAAAAACAGAACTGTTTTCCTTGTAACACAACTTACCACAACCAGCTTCATCTGAAGAATCAGCACAGTCATAATTTGTGTCACAGACTTTGGCTCGATCAATACAGATTTTGGAGGCAACACATTGGAACTGGCTTGTTGTACAAGATGGCTGAGGTGTGGTGACCGCAGCAGTGGGCAATACTGGCAATGGATTTAGAGAATAGTGGCAATCTGGGGTAAATGAGATGTCATCCACAGCAATGCCATAGCTGTCACCACTGAGTCGACCCTCCAGGATGATTTGGAATGGCTGTGAGATTGTGAGAGGGATGTTGGCTTGTTGCCAGATTGCACCACGGCTTTGTGCAACAGACCAAATTTGCTGATCTGCAGGGCCATTTGCATGGGTTCGGTATTTAACATTCAGCTGGTGGTCACTAGTGCCATAGATGTAGTAAAAGAACCTAAGGAAGCATAGGTTGCCAGCATTTACAGGAGAAAATGGTTTAGAAAGCAACCAAGCAGTGTCATCTACATGCACTTGAGCTGATGCCCAGAAGTAAATGTAATGTCCCAGATGAGTGCCGAGGGTATGGTCTAAATTAGGAAGTCCCAGTGTTGTTGTCTTCTGGTAAACACTCCAGTCCTGCTGGTCTTCTGTACCAGTTAACCCCTGTGTAAAGTCACCAAGAGCTGGGTTGCTCTCAAAACTAAACATTTTGTATTGTGCACAAGTGTTAACATTTTCGTCTGACTGGTCACCACAGTCATCTATAAGATCACACTGGTGATAGTTAATGATGCAGGCTCCAGTATTACATCGGAACATGTTAGGTTGGCAGGATTGTTGTGCTACAGGAAGTCCACAGTTTGTGAATTTGATGTTGTCAATGGCAATTGTACCAGACATTAAAGGAACGTCACTATGGGACAGTTGCAAAGAGAAACTGTCCCTCCTACGGCCAATGCTGACAGACTGAGGAATCCATTGGCCTAAGGTCGTGTTGCTTGACTGCCAAATAGTGTCATTGACGTTAGTGCTGAAAAGGGAGAGAACCAAACCACCTGGGTTTGATCCTTGCACATAGTAGTAGAATTGCACTTGACATTGTGCACTGGCAGAACTGTAAATTGGACTGCCAAGCAAGTCACTCTGGCCATTTATGTTACCATTGCTATCATCGCTTAAAAGTAAAAAGTAACCATTGGTGGATCCATCGGCATCTTCAAGTGGAGAATTTACACTTGTGACATTGACAGGTTGAACACGTTTCCAGTCAAGGGCATCTGGGATGAACTCTAGCCATCCACACATGCTGGTAGAAAAATCACAGTTTCCAATGGTGAAGCACGTATTTTCATCACTACTATCTGAACAATCAGTGATGAAATCACACATTTTGTTGGCTGCAATGCATACACCGCTTGACATACACTGGAAAGCACCGCTAGGACAAGGAGCAAATGTAACAGGCAGTGGGGTTAAGGAACCTGTGGTTGAAGTACCTGTGCTTGTTGTTGTGGGTGGTGGAGTAGGAGAACCCATGCTACATCCAGGTGTAAAGGACACATCATCTATTGCAATGTCACTGAGATGACTGACACCGACCACACCCTCAATGATAACTTGGAAAGGGAAAATAGACTCAAAAGTGACCACTGCTCGCAACCAATGATCACCATGATCACGGAAAATGGACTGGTACTGAACTGTATTGCCAGAAGGGTCTCGACTGTATATATTGACACCACCAGCATTATCTCCATACATGTGGTACCAGTAACGCATGCTGCACTGCCCGGTGGGTGCTGGCAGGTTGTAAACTATGCGAGCTATGTCATTTGGCATTCGGGGAGCCGAAGACTCTATGTACAAATAGTAACCAGATGGTGAGTTTGTTGTATGGTCCTGTGAAGGACCCGTGTTGGATGTTGAGGTTGGGCCTCGATTGCGTATCCAATCAAAGTTGTCATCCATGAGTTGGATGAATCCGTCCATTCCTAGCTCAAAGTCAATTTTCTTATACTGGTAGCACTGATACGGTGATTCATCAGATCCATCGCAGCAATCAGTCTGCATATCACACAGCTGATCTAAGCCAATACATTGGCCATTCTGGCACAGAAAGTGTGTATTTGCATCACAGGTGGAAGAAGGGGTTTGTATTTGGAGACCACAGTTGTTGAAAACAATATCATCGATTACTAAATATCCATTTCTAAATGCCTGCACTTCAATAACAAGCTGGAAATCAGAAGCGCATATTGGAACCATGACAGTTGCATTGTGCCAAACATCCACACTTGGAGCAATCTGAGGCAGATTCCATATCTTTTGGTCTTGGCCACCAGACCGCAGATATAAATAGATATGACTAATGCCATAGCCATTATACATGTACCAGAAGGAGAATGAGCAGGTGGGTCCTGCATTGGTGAACATTGGTGACACTAACCGTGAGTTTGATAGGGTGACCTGGCTACTGGAAATTGTAACCAAAGCAAAGTGCCCAGAAACAGAGCCTGGATTATGATCAACTAATGGATGGCCAGATGCAGTGGGCATGGCAACCATCCATGTAGCAGCATTTCCCTCAGCCTGATTATTCCATCCACACAATCCATTTTCAAAGTTGCAAGCAGCAGGGCATGGAGACTCATCAGCATTATCAGGGCAGTCCTGAACAAAGTCACACATGATAGATATTGATCGACAGGTAGCACCACAAATGAATTTTCCAGGAGGGCACACACCACTACCAGTAGGCAAGGCTGGAGGAAGGGTGGCCCCAACAGCTAGTTGACATCCAGGTGTGAAAGAGATGTCATCTACTGCAATGTTGCTTAGGGAACTGGAGCCTGTTGTCCCTTCAATTACTACTCGGAAGTTTCGCTCACTGATGAGGCTGACCATCACCTTGTGCCATTCGTCTCCTTGCTGACTGGTCAGTGAAAGTAGCCGACTTTTCAGTCCTGTCTCTGAAGTCTCAAGATAAATATTTAGTGAGTTGATGTCCACTCCCATCATGTGGTAAAAGAACCTCATGGAGCAAGCACCTTCTGCAGCTGGCTGAAACACCAGGCTTCTGATTCTGGCAGTGTCATTGGCCACCCTAGGTGGGGAACTGCTGATTATAAGATAGGCTCCAGTTTCATTGCCAAGTGTATGATCTCTGTCTGGACCAGTGCCTTCTGTTGTTGAAGCACCATTCACTCTTGTCCAGTCAAACACATCTGTCTGGTCCTGCATCCAATTGCACAGGTCTCTTTCAAAGTTGCATCGCTCCACATACTGATCGCAATGTTTTTCATCAGAGAAATCTCCGCAGTCATTGCTGAAGTCACACAGTTTTGTGCTGTCTATGCAAACACCCGAATTACAATGGAATTGGTTGGCAGCACAGGAGGATATATTAGCTCCTGCTGCACATTCTGTACTGAAAGATATATCGTCAATAGCAACATCACCTTCATCACTAAGGATTACGGATTCGAAAACAAGACTGTATCCAGGTGCACGAGCATCAAGACTGGCACTGGAGCTGTTCCAAGAATTACCCATAGCTGACATCATTTCCCATACCAAGATCCTTTGGCCAGTAGATGGATTTTCTCCAGGTGGAACTAAAAGAAGTCGCAGGACACCCGAGGTCTGCTTGTGAATCCAGAATCTCATTTCACAGCCTGCTCCCATCCTTCCTAATGTAGAGGATAACAGTAATGCTCGGCCATAGATAGTGGATGCTGTGGAATCAACAAAAATGTATTTCCCAGATGATGAGCCTAAGGTGTGGTCAAAGCTTGGGCCGGATATTGCGGACGGGGTGGTTCCATTGTGCTGTCGCCAAACAAATCGGTCTGTACTGATGTCTTTCCAGCCACATGTACTCTGCTCAAAGTTACAAGCACCACAAGCAGCTTCATCTGAACTATCTGCACACTGTGCAATGAAATCACATACCTGGAATCGTGGGATGCATTTAGAAGCGTCTGCACATTGCCAGAGGTCTGAATCACCACAAGGGGATGGTGTAATGGTTGTTACTGATGGAGATGATGTAGGGAAGACCCCTGTGAAGGGAATGCAATCAGGTGTGAAAATGATGTCATCCACGCCAATATCTCCTAGGCTGGAATTTCCCACAGTGGCTTCTATCACAACCTGGAAAGGATTTGTGTCGTATATGGGAATAGTAGCACTGACCCAGTAATTTCCAACCTCCCCTGCTCTGCTAAATCGTTTTATGAGAGCACCATTGACAGAATTTTTTGTGTAAACACCAAGGGAACCAATACTGCTGCCAAACATGTGGTAGAAGAACTTCATCTGGCAGTAAGGTGGATTAGCTGATGGTTGAAAGATGGGTCCTATCAGTCTGGCCTTGTCTCCTTCTTGGCGTGGAGCAGAACTCTCAATGTAGACAAAGTGGCCACTGTTGGTGTTCAGGGTGTGGTCCAAAGTGGGTCCAGTACTGCCTGAAGGGGTGTCTCCTACCTGCAGTACCCAGTCAAAGTCATCGCTAGTATCCTGGTTCCAGTCACACATGTCACTCTCAAAGTTGCAACGGTCATAATTTGTACATCTGAAGGGAGTTTCGTCACTATTGTCACCACAGTCATCCACAAAATCACAGACATTTTCCATTGGTACACATGCCTGGCTCTGGCATCTAATGACAAAGGAATTATTAAAAAATAAAATTGTCTTTTAATACTGGTAATAGCTGACATTACAATACGTCATGAAGCATGATGAAAAATGAAAAATTAAAATGAGCTAATATATTAAGAAACTGAGACACATAACAGTTCAGTTCATATTAAGAAATGAAAGTGTACGAGTGTTGTTTCCCAAACACACTGTCTGATTTACAAGATGGTTCGAATTTTTGTGGCAACAATAAATGTGCAAAGTAAAATAGTTGATTTCACACACACACACACACACACACACACACACACACACACACACACACACACACACACACACACACACACACACACACACACACACACACACACACACACATGCACGCGCACATATGCATACATACAAGTGCAACCAGTAATTAATAAAATCTTACCTAAATCTACTAAAAAGGTACACAGTCAGTAAATAAAAAATTCTTAACTAAACTACAAACAGGTACACAAACCACTAAAGTCTTACCTAAAAGTACTAAAAGGTGTACATCCGGTATTTGGTGCAGGAGGTGCACAGAACTGAAATGCAATGTCATCGACAGCAATGTCACCCAAGACACTGAATGACCTGACAGCAGCAATACTAAGACGGAAAGGTGCAGTTGTCCGCCCAATAGGCACCACCGCCTGGTACCATCTGTCACCATGATCTCCTTTCGTGTTCCATAGTGATACCATTCGATAGCCATCTTCCTTGTAGACGTAGAGAGTGCCAATACCTCTTCCCAGCATGTGGTACCAGAAAGTGAGCTGGCATGAAGCTGAAGAGCTCTGAAGCATTGGACTAGCCAAGTAGGCCTTATCGTAGTTGGTGCCATTTGAGGCATCTGTGTACATATAATAGCCTTGTGCGGAGTTGTAGGTGTGATCACGACTTGGCCCTGTGTTGGAATCAGGAGTTGCTCCTCTGAATCGAGTCCACTGGTAAGCCCCAATATTGTTGCTGAACCACCGACAAGTGCTGTTGTCAAAATTGCAATTGTATCCGCAAGATACTTCCTCCTCGCCATTCGGACAATCTTGTACAAAGTCACACACCTTGTTGCGAGGAATGCATGTAGTGGTCCCTGGGCAACTAAAAGCACATTGTTGAGGAGGGACTGTTGGCAGAGAGTCACAGTTTCCAGTTTGAACGGATGGGTCATCAACAGCCACATCGCTAAAGCCCACTGTCTGCACAACACGCTCTATGAGGATACGATAGCTGGAGCTGATGCTGTCAATTGGAACTCTCACCATTTGCCAATCAGGGCCCACCTGAAAAGAACATTTTTTAGCTTTTCAATTCATATTTTAAATGTCTAGGAAAGATGGACCAAATGAGAGATAGGTAGTTACAAAAAGTCAAGCATATTCACCAAGTGAATAAATAAATAAACATAAGTACAGATAAAAAAGATGTATTCACAAACCTGAGAGATAGTCATTTTATTCACAATGGCCCCAGTCACCAACTTTACATTAACATTAAGGGTTCCAGCATCCATCATCTTGTACCATAGTGTTAAGCAACGGGTAGTAGAGTTGTCAAATGTTGGAGAGAGCAGCCAAGCCTTGTCACCCACTTGTCGGGGTGCTGCTGAATTGATGTACATGTAGACTCCATAGGGACTATTAAGTGTGTGATCTAGCACCACATCTGTGAAACCAGACAAAGACTGGCTCTGTCCTTGCAGCCAGTCAAAGTTGTCACCAGTAGCTGTGTTCTTCCAGGTGCATAAGCTGTCTTCAAAGTCACAGTTACCTTCCCCTGGACAAGGGCCAGGTACCAAGAGAATGTCATCAATGCTTACATCACCAGTGTATCCAGGGCCCACAATGCCCTCAAAAGTGAACTGGAAAGGTAGTGCACTCTGCAGTGTGACTTGCCCCACCTCCCATTCCACTCCTTGCTCCCCACTACGAAACCAGATTGGATTGCCCAGTCCTTCTTCATTATGGCGGTAAATGTTGAGGGTGCCCATTGTGGCGCCATGCATGTTGTACCAGAACTGAAGACATGAACCTGTAGTAATATTCAGCATTGGGCTGTTCAGTCGAGCTTTGTCACCAGGGTGGCGGGGTGCTGATGATTCAATGTACATGTAGTGGCCAAGCGATGTGCCAAACGTGTGGTCAGCAGGTGGACCAGTGTTAGTGGTAGATGTAAACCCTGTATTTATTGTCCAGTCAAAATTGTCTGTGAAGTCCTGAAGGTAGCCACAGTCTGTGTCTTCAAAGTCACAAATTGCTTTAGCTGGGCAATGGTCCACATTAAAAGCAATGTCGTCAATGGCAATGTCACCATCTGGACCTGAGCCTGCAGCCCCTTCAAAGAAGAAGATAACATTCCCTGTAAATTGGACAAAGACCTGACTGTATCTCCACTGCGGACCTTGGTCACCATTGCGAGTCCACAGCTGTAAATTAACAGGAAAGTAAGAGAAAAATAAAAACAAGTGCATGATTACAAACATGCTTTCAAAAATTCTATCTATTCTTGTATAAACATAGATATTAGTTACTTACTATTTCAAGATATTCTCAACCCAAATGTAAATTCAGGTATCAAAACTGTGCATACTATTTTAAGATATTTCTCATACCCAAATGTAAATTCAGGTATCAAAACAGTGCATACTATTTTAAGATATTTCTCAAACCCAAATGTCTGCTCTAATAGATAAATATCCAGAAAGTCAGGTCTCTTTAACTGTGTAATCCATGCACTAACATGAATATAGAATGTTCTACCAAATAACAGCAATTTCTCCTACATTCAGACACAAACCACCTGGCAGGACCATTAACAATTTCAGTAAATTTCTGTTTTAGACATTGATACAACTGTCTGTAACCTATTTTGTAAACTGTTGACACATATGTAAACCAAAATGGGTCAACCCATTGATTCAGTTTGAATCATTTTATAATTTAAAATAATTTAATAATAATAATAATAATAATAATAATACAATAATTTGTTCCACAAAGATTTTTTAGTGACTGATTTTGAGGACTAAAATAAATTTACTGTAGATTTTTTGGTAGGACGTTTCTGAAATATATGCAAGTGTTCATTATCATGTGCACAAATATTTACAAAAATATTTGAAATACATCAGACTGCTGTGGTCTGTTGGGTTGAATATATGGCTCTTACTGGCATTCCATGGAAAAAAAATCAGAACTGTGTGAAATGACAAGCAAACATGCAGCGTAAGTCTGAGGTGCATTTGATTTTAATAGCTTAAAAATAAAAAAAAGAAATGTTTTTTAAAATTGCTGCTTATCTTCTGAAATAATGACATAATTTTAGATAAAATTATCTGACATCAGCAATGATGTCATGTGATATGTTATGATATAAATGTTGACATAATAAAATGATCATTTAAAATGAAGTTATAAAATGATGAAATCAAATTCATCAATTCTTGAAACATGTCTGTTTTCTTCATGCTGTTTGGTAGGTTAACTCAATTTGTTTTTCATTTATTAATGACCAGAGTGATAATTCATTCAAGCGAATTTCACCTTAAATTTGGGTGCATGGGACTTTGCTGGATACAAAAATAAGAAAGTTGTTTAGATGTCAGTAAAACAAAGACAAAAAGCACATTGCTGACACTGCAACACTTGTTATCTAGCAACATAATTCACACTGTATGCAGGCTGATATATTGTTTAGATGTCAGTAAAATGATGACTTTGCAACACTTATTACCTAGCAACATAATTCACACTGTACACAGGCTAATTAATATGTTGTGAATGCTATCCTATTTAGAATTAGTTTCATGAAGTTACCCCAAGAAACATCCTATTCTCCTTTGCCTTCAAAGTCAAAAGACACTGAACAAAGTAACTGGGATGCAGTCATGATGGCTGATTATTGTTGGACTCTAAGGAGAGACATTCCTGCTGCTGAGCATTCTAGAAGTTCGAAGAGATGGAAGTTCATGCCCTGAATTTTGAACAATGATGACCTAATATTGAATTTATATGTACTTACCGTTATCAATGTCTACTATTCAATGTAAACTAATCAACATTTATAACATTTAATAAATAAATTGTGTTAGAAAACGATTTTTAATAATTTTAATTAATTTTTTTAATTTAAAAACCTATTTTGGAAGAGAAATATTAACAAAAATTGCCTAATAATGTTACAAAAATGTAATCCATTTAGCTATAAGATCGGGATTTTTTAAAATTGAATTAGATAAAAAAAACCTGACCTGATTAAAAAAAACGGATGTCATTTTCAAATTTAACAGTGCAAAATTATCCTAAATCAGTTGAAAAATTTTAGACAACTTACAAAAAAAATTTTTTTTTGTGACGCAATATTTGTTTCGGAATGATTATTATTTTGGTGATTATTTTTTGTAGTGATTATGATTTTTTGACAGATTGTTATTGTTTGGAATTATTATTATTGTTGTGTAGTTATTGTTGCACCCAGCTGTTTATTTCTGTGTCTGTTTACTAAAATGTTATATATTTCCATTTTCCTTGTTTCTTTATAACAAAATGAGGACCAGCATCATGAGAGTACACTATGTGATCATGTGCATATGAGCTGAACTTTTAAGAATATGTGAAAGGTACATTGCAGCTCATATAAACAAAGCATATAATTTCTTCAAACTAAATTATATTATAACATTTTTTATTAATATACAAGAAATCATAGATTTATACCTGTGTTTTGTTGGAAGCCACTGCTGCATTTTGAATCCAGAGTGTAAGCCTATTGACCGTGCTGCCATACATAAAATACCAGAACTTGAAGCAACCTCCTTGTGTTCCAATACTATAGTTGGGACTGAGAAGCCTAGCTGTGTTATTAGCGGCCTGTGATGAGACATCAATAAGTGCGTAGTGACCTATCAAAGTGGCAAAAGTGTGGTCTGCTGTAGGCCCTGTTCCAGGTGTTGTAGTTCGGCCAGACTGCAATTTCCAGTCAAACTGATCTGAGGATGTATCTTGTTGCCAATTGCAGATGGCATATTCAAAGTCACAGTCTATGAAACTGCGAGGGTATGTGGCTGGGGAGGTGACATTTGTGCGTGGAGTTGTGGTAGTAGTAATGCTATAACAACGAGAGGCAGAAACACTTATGTCATCAATGGCTATGTCTCCAGTTTGGTTTCCTCCATATACACCTTCAAAAATGATCTCATATTCGCTATTTATCAAAATTGCAGCATTCCCTTGGTGCCAAACATTGCCTTGGTTTCCACTAAGAGACCAAACAAGAATCATGTTAACTGCTGTAATTACTTTGGGGCGGAGGTACACATTGAGAGTGCCAATACCTGCACCATACATATGGTAGTAAAACATTAAACACCCACCAGCTGACATCGGAGGCTGCAGTGCTTCACTGACCAGCCAAGCTTTGTCTCCAATTCTGAGACCTGGGTTGCTGGTTTCAATGTACATGTAATATCCTACAACAGTATTTCGGGTGTGGTCAACAGCTGGTCCTGTTGTAAATCTGGATGTATCACCACTGTCTCTCTGCCAGTCAAAGTTGTCACCACTGTTTACGTTCACATAGCCACACATGTCACTTTCAAAATTGCAAGCTCCCAATGATGGACATGTGCTGCTCTTGTAGTCAAGGTCATCAATGGCAATGCTGCCTTGAGCTCCTGTGCCTCGAATGCCTTGGATGATAAATTTGAAAAACCGGTTACTGGTGTAAGGGAAATTGACAGAAGCCCTCCTCCATTCTGTGCCATGATCATCAGCAATGCTCCACAACTGAGTAGGAGTAGCAGTGGAGGTGTTGGACTGTACTGAGACATTTAAAGATCCGATATTAGCTCCACTTATGATGTACCAGAACTGAAGGCATCCATAATACCCAGTGAAAGTTTGACTGATTAAGCTGGCTGACTGTCCTGCCTGTGTCCCTTGCGTTTTGAAGTACAAGAAATGGCCACTGTCAGACCCAATGGAATGGTCTGTCCTGGGACCTGTGCCCATGGAGATCGATCCATTGTGGGACAGGACCCAGTCGAAGGAGTCTGTTGTACTTTGTGATAAACTGCAGAGACCTTCCTCAAAGTCACACACTCCACTAGGAGGGCACGTGCCCTTCTGAACTGCAATGTCATCAATAGCAATATCACCAAGGTAACCACCCACTGAAGCTTCAATTGAGAGAGAATACTCTTGTTGTGAGACAATGGTACTAGCAGCGTTTTTCCACTGATCACCTTGTGGACCATGTCTTGACCAAATTACCTGTGAGGATTGTGGGGTTAACAACGTCAGTGTGAGACTGCCAATGTTGGCACCAAACATGTGATACCAAAGAGTAAGACAAAAGCCTGTATTATCTGTTGGTGGAAGCCATGGTGTCTCAAGAATGGCCACATCGCCTCTCACTCTAAGTGAGGACCTGATGTAAGCATAATGTCCAGTAGTGTAACCAATCCTTGTGTGATCAGATCTTGGACCCGTACCAGAAGTTGGTGTTGACCCATTATTTATTAGCCAGTCAAACTGGTCATTTCTGCTTTGGTTCCAGTTGCAAAACCCTGTTTCAAATGTACATGAAATATCTGGTGGGAAGTCCCGAGGATTGCATAAAATGAAGGTAATGTCATCTATTGCGATGTCATCCGTGTGATTAGCAAACGTTCCACGTCCAGGTGTTACACGGAACTCAAGGTGTCCCCCTGCAGGAACACTTCCCATTGTTCTTCCTATGTAAACGTAACCAGTGACCCAAGTCTGACCACGACTACCAGTGATGGTTTGAAGTGGATGATAAGAGGTGTCAGTACTGAACCCAATTTCAAGGGAACCTACCTGACTTCCATACATCATGTAATAAAAGTTAATTGCACAGTCTTTGCTCAATGCTGTCAAAGGAGGGCTTTGGAGGCGAGCAACCTGGTTAAAGATACCCCGAGTACCCTCCACATATGCGTAATGGCCCTGGCTGTTATGCAGAGTATGGTCAGCTGCAGGTCCAGCTATGCCCATGATTGCTGGATAGCTAAGGGTCCAGTTATATTGACCAACACTGAGATCTCTGTATCCACAAAGACCATTTTCAAAATTACAAGGACCGCATGCTGTTTCATCAGAACCATCAGAGCAGTCCTGATGGAAATCACAAACACGGAACTGATCAATGCAAGTGCCATCACCACACTGGTATCTGTCGGTGCCACATAAGTTTGGTGTAGTATTTGGAACAGTTGCAGGAGCAGCAGCAGTAGGGAGAGTTACACCACTAGAGTAATGACAGCCTGAGGATAAAACGACATCATCAATTGCCAAATCACCTGCATACCCTGAGCCAACAATGCCTTCAATAACAACCTGGAAAGGCTGGGAGACAATTAGCTGTCTCGAGTCTCGCACCCATACTGGGCCAAGGTTTCCTGAACGATTGATGATGTTTTGCATGTAACCATTGGTTGATGTTCGTATGTAGACATTTAAGGAACCCATGGTGATACCGTACATGTTGTAGTAAATGACCAGGAAACAGTTGTCATTTGCAGCTGCTGGCTGTAAAGTCTGGCTAATGAGGCGAGCCTTCTGACCACTTCTCTGTGGAGCAGAAGACTCGATGTATGCAAAGCTGCCAATCAACAAACCTGTGGTGTGGTCATGGTATGGACCTGTGTTAATGGTTGATGTGGGGCCCGTCCAATGAACCCAGTCAAAGTCATCAGTAGCATCTTGGATCCAATCACAAAAAGACTGTTCAAAGTCACACCTATGAGCCGAAGTACAGTTAGATTCATCATTGTTGTATGTTGGAGGAGGGCCACAATCATTATCAAAGTCACAGACTTGATCTAAAGAGATGCAGGATCCTCTTTGGCATCGGAAGGTGTTGACAGGGCACTGCGGAACTGCTGGTGGGTATCTGCAATTGAGAAGCTGCAGGTCATCGATCACAATGCTGCCAAAAGAGTAAAACCTTGTAGCCTCTATAAGGATCCTGAAATCACCCTGAAAGGCTCCAATATCAGCCACAGCCTGCACCCAAGTGTTACTGGTTGAAATGGAGGAACTCCAGATTTCTGTTTTAGTGTCTCCAGCTGCAATGGACACTTGCACAGAACCACCACCAGAACCAATTACATAGTAGTAAAAGTTCATTTGGCAAGCTGGTGCTGTCTGACGCAGAATGGGACTCTGCAATGTTGCCATGGCATTGGGTGTGCCCTGACTGGTGTCCACGAACATCACGTACCCTAATGGCGATCCAGAACTGTGATCTGCTGGCACTGGGAGATGCCCTGTATAGCTCTGGTTGCTGGTACGAAGAAATCTGAAGGAACCTATTGAAGAAAATAAAAGATTTTGGCTGTAGGTGTGAAGAAATATCAAGGAATCTATTGACAGAAAATAAAAGATAAAGTTTGCTTTAGTTGTTGGTGTGAAGAAATCTAAAAAAGCCTGCTGACAAAAATAAGCTATGGTTACTCATTCAATCTAATACCCGAATTCAGCAACCTTGAATTAACTCATTGGCAACATGTTTATACTATCCATCCTTTGTCTTTTTTAAACAGACTCATCTGTATTGTATTTTCACTTAGGTAAAATTCGATAATTTACTTTTCTAACCATTTAGAAACTCTCTGTGTTTAATTAGAGTAAAATTCGATAATTTACTTTTCTAACCATTTAGAACTCTGTGTTTAATTAGAGTAAAATTCGATAATTTACTTTTCTAACCATTTAGAAACTCTCTGTGTTTAATTAGAGTAAAATTCGATAGTTTACTTTTCTAACCATTTAGAAACTCTGTGCTTAATTAGAGTGCATGATTTAGCATATTACTGTAGTGTTATCACAATAATATTTTCTTAAAAAGGGCTGACAATGAGTGGGAGGAAATTTCATTTTAAAAAAAAATGGTAAAGGAGCGTAAAAGAAATAACAAGATAATGCATTAATGACAACAAATCACAAAACCTATCCAGCTGTTCAACATAAGAGATTTGAAACATAATGACACTAAAACCAATTACCACAATAAAACAGGCTTACAAATACTGCATACAGTAATGAGAAAAGCAAAATGATCTTGAAATTTAGATCAGCAAACATAAAAAATTGGGCAGTGTAAAGACAATATGGAAGACAACTTTAAAAAAAAAACTACCTCGGCTGATATCAGAATAACCACACAGGTCTGTCTCAAAGGTACAGTTGCCACATCGTGCCTCATCACTGCCCTCTGCACAATCACTGACAAAGTCACACACTTTGCTGATTGGCACAACAGTTCTCTGGTCAGCACAGGTAAATGTCATGGGCTGGCTGCTGCCCCCTGGACATGATTGCATCGACAAAGATATATCATCTATTGCTATATCACTGGTGAAGGTAGTGCCTATCATGCCTTCAAAGATGAGCACAAACTCTGAGGAGACGGCAAGCACTGGGATCTGTGCCTGCTTCCATTCATCCCCTTGCTCTCCGCTGACTGTCCACAGGGTTGAGAGCTGACTGGTGTCCGAGACAAGCTCTATATAGAGGGTGAGAGTACCCATACCAACACCATGCATATGGTAGAAGAACGTAAGGCAGAAATCATTACCAATTGGGGACAAAATCTCTGAGTACATTCGGGCTCTTTCACCTGCTTTGCGGGGCTCAGATGATTCAATGTAGAAGTAGTGACCTGAAATGGAACAAGGGGTAGATAATCAATGTAAAGTAATGATCGGAAATAGAACAAGGGCAGATAACCAATGTAGAAACATTGACTTGCAATGGTTATTAAAATGAAATAAATGTAAATGTATGGATAGAAAATGGAACAAATTATTAGTAAGAAGTGGTGATATAAAATGGAACAATGGGAAAATAAATATAAGGGTGCCTGGAACTAGAACCAAGAGCAGACAATTAATGTAGGTGTCCTGAAACAGAAAAAATTGCTGACATAATAAGTATAGAAATAATAACAGAAATGCATCTACATATACATTCTTTTCAAATAGTAAAATGAAATGATAATTTTTATTGAAACATTTGCATTCTGATAATTACTTTTTGAATAAGTTGTAATGACAACATTTGTGTACAAATAATAAAATAATTCTGTTCACCACTGATAATGACATTTAATCAATGGCTTTAAAGTCAGTACCAAAGTCTCAATGCAATGTTGACAAAACAGAAAAGGCTAATTTGCAAAATAAACACATATATAATAATTTCCTATCAAAAGTATTCACAAAGAATCCCAATAACATTACAGGTAAAAACGTTTGGCAGTTTAAAAAAAATTACACTTAAAAATAATCATGATATATTTAGTAAGAATTTATAATATTAATATTATATTTTTCAATAATGTAGTAAGATAATATTATTGGTTAGCCTGACACATTAATCTTTTCATTAAACACTGACATGAACTGACCCTGAGCATTGTTAAGAGTGTGGTCATTAGTTGGTCCTGTTCCATAAGTGCCAGTCGTTCCTTGTGAGCGAATCCAGTCAAAATCATCCCCAACAACAGTGTTACTCCACGTGCAGCCAGGTCTTTCAAAGTCACAGGTAGCTGGAAAAGCACACAGTCCATCTACTAGCTGCACATCATCAATAGCGATGTCTCCAACAGAACTGCTTCCTCGCACACCTTCAAACACAATCTGAAACAGAATTTAGTTTGAGGAGACCATGAGATAATGATGCCTTTAAAAGAGTAACACAAATACTAAAACTCTGAAATGAAATCCTTTTTAAAAATAAATGTTTGTTTTATTTATTTGTTTTAAGCAGACTTACTGCAGAAAGGAAGATTAGGCATATATAATAAAACTTTCATTATTAATAATTTTTAAAAAAAAGATTACTGACCACATTGCAAGACTTACAGAGTTCTTTCAACAAAATTCACTAAAAATATTCATCACAAATATACAGAAGACCCACCTTTTAAAAAAAGCTACCTAAAAGAGCAGTATACATTCTATTTTTTAAATTAATTTCAATTTTAATAGAATATTATACCTGGTAATCAAAGTTAGCATTCACAGAAGCTTGGCCTGCATGCCACAGATCATCAATTGGTCCTACTCGAGACCAAAGACTGGTTAGGATACCCTGTGACTTCTTGTACACATTCAGGCTGCCCTGGCCGGTGCCGATCATGTGGTAGAAGAAAATAAGGCATTTTCCTTGTGTGGCAGGCTGCATAGGGCCCAAAAGTCGTGCAGTATCTCCTTGACGCTGTGTGGTAGCATCAATGTACATATAGTACCCTGGTGATAAATTCAATTCATTAACATTTTAGATTACAATTTAAATAAGGAAATTTAATCAATCAGCAGATGAAGGGTCATTTGCAGTAAAGAAAATGCATATAACACTTTTACTTGAAAAGTTACAGGAAAGTCAGAATTATTGACTGCTGCATGAAATATATCAGGAACAAATCAATTGAGAATTACTGATTACTGAAATAGGTAAGAAGAAAAATAAATTGATGATATTTTTAAAAGAAATTGTTCCAGAAGGATAACATATTAAATATAATTTAAAAAAATTAATGAATGACATTTAGTAAAAGATTTGACCTGACTGGGAATGAAATGCTTGATATAATTATATTATCTGACATACTAGTGCTGGTACTGTGTGTAATGGACAAAGTGTGCAAAACTGTCAAGTATTTTTAAACACTTTCTGTAAAACTTAACTATTTCATCTCTAATGCGTTTGTGGTTTGGATTTCATTGTTGGTACCGGTCACTTACCACTGGCAGTGTTATATGTGTGGTCAACAGATGGTCCTGTAGAATTAGTGGTGACATGCCCTTTCTGTCTGGTCCAATCAAACACATCTGTGTTATCCTGAATGTAACCACATATGTCTGTGTTTTCAAAATCGCAGGTAACTGAAAAGATATGCAGAAAATGAAGTTGAAAAGCATCCATTTTCACCTAGAATGAGAATTTCTGAAGTATAAGAAGAAAATAAGAGTCCTCATTTTTATCATCACAATCATCATTATCATCAATACGTATTATTCTTGATTATGTAAGCTGTCTTGCCATGCAGAATCCTGATTGTTTATATCTAACTAAACACCACCATCAAAATCTAATGTTTCCTTTGTCTTTGCACTTTCAGGTGAGGAAAATATTGTAACAATTTTGATGCTGTCATGACTATACAAAAAACAATTCTGGAGCAGTCCTGACTATCAACAAACATTTCTGGAGTAGTCCGGACTACCAACAAACAATTCTGGAGCAGTCCTGACTATCAACAAACATGTCTGGAGCAGTCCTGACTATCAACAAACATTTCTGGAGTAGTCCGGACTACCAACAAACAATTTTGGAGCAGTCCTGACTATCAACAAACATGTCTGGAGCAGTCCTGGCCATCAATAAACATGTCTGGAGCAGTCCTGGCCATCAATAAACATGTCTGGAGCAGTCCTGGCCATCAATAAACAATTTTGGAGCAGTTGTGGCTATTAACAAACAACTAGAGAGTGGATTGAAAGCACAAGCAGTGTCTTAGAGTTGATTAGATATATGACATCCAAATAAGCAAAGTGAGGGTTTTCTATTCTGGCACTCATCAGACAAACAAATGACACACCTGACTGTGGGCAAGATCCATCATTAAGAGAAATGTCATCCAATGCCATGTCACCATTGAAACCTCCAGTCAGTATGCCTTCAAACACAATCTGTACTTGGGTGGTTCCACTCTGTGGTGTAGACAGAGTCTGGGGTGTCAGAAATACAGTAGCACCTCTCCAGCTATCACCTTGGCTACCAGCAAGTGTCCAAACTGCATTTCCTAAAGTCTGACCTGTGACAAGAGGCATTTATATACACTGAATACAGATATTGCAATTTTAATGAAAATTTAACTTAATGAAGCTATTAATCTAATGAAAGGATAATTGAAATAAATTCATCTAGCATATATGACTAATTATTAGACTAATGTATGTGTGATATATATATATATATGACTAACTCTATGACATTGGCTTGACATCATTCATGATTTCCTGTGAATGACATGTTAAAGTCTGTCATCTACATAATTCCTATTAAGAGATCCTGTGGATTTTGTTGTTCTTTGTTATTATATACCTCTATGAAAGAACAAGTATAACATAAAATTTGTTCTTGTTGTACTTATAAATATAATGGCTGTAACTAGTAGCATACTAGGTCTGTAAGGTCAAAAATAGAAATATAGAAATAACAATTTTACCTGGAGATAAGAGTAGTAATAACAATTTTACCTGGAGATAAGAGTAGTAATAACAATTTTACCTGGAGATAAGAGTAGTAATAACAATTTTACCTGGAGATAAGAGTAGTAATAACAATTTTACCTGGAGATAAGAGTAGTAATAACAGTTTTACCTGGAGATAAGAGTAGTAATAACAGTTTTACCTGGAGATAAGAGTAGAATATAGAAATAACAATTTTACCTGGAGATACAAGTGAAAATGGAAAATAATAGTATAGATACAGAGAATGAGTATTATGAAGAAATGCAAGAGTGAAAATTAAACATAAAGTCAGATCTGACGAGAATAAAAATTAATAGAGACAAGTGTGCACATCTAGAGAATAAGAATACTGGACAAATACAAAAGGCAATAACAACTGTGAACACAGATAAAAGTACAGCTGTAGTGATTAGCAGTTTTGTTTTACCTTGTTTTGTGTATACATTCAATGTGCCAATATGGCTGCCATACATGTAGTACCAAAAATGCACACATTTGCCAACCGTGTCAACTGTTATGCCTTGACTGACAATGCGCGCTGATGCATTTGCTGCTTGGTCTGAGGCCACTGTGTGGATGTAATACCCTGTTAAATTAGATATCAATTCTTAATGACACATCAATAAGAACACCTTAAAAGGTATCTTATAGCTTTGATGTAAATCTAAATTGATAAAAAAAATTATTACTAATAATTAAAAATAAAGATTTAAAAAACAAAATTTGATCATAAGGATGAAAAGGACTCAATAAATAATGACACATCATAAAATTTAATGATTAATGACATTAAAAAAGATTAATGACACATCATCATAATCAATGTGAAATTACAACAGATTTCTTTTCTCACTTTTTAACTGAAATACATATGACAACCCTACTGTAAAAACTATTTTTCACCATTGACATTTTGTTGAGTGTGATCAAACATCGGTCCTGTGCTTAAAGTAGATGTGCTTCCATGCTGCAGCGTCCAATCAAAAGTGTCAGTGGAGTCCTGTGACCAAGTGCAGATGTTATTTTGGTCAAAGGTACAGTCGTATTGAGTGGGGGGATAGGTTTGCTGCTGGCCTGGCTGGTCTGTTGGGGAAGGAGGACCTGTGCATGGCGACTGAGACACCTGTATGTCATCGATAGCAATGTCGCCAAGATTTCCATTTCCAACTGTACCATCAAACGTCAGCTATGAAAAACAACAACTCCAATGTAAACTGTGCACATGCACAATGAGATTATGTCAGTGATGTGTATCATAAACAACATTGTCAGGGAGCTATAAAAGTTTTCCATCTTTATTTAATATACATTTTATAACATGATAAATAATTATCAGAGTATGTGGAAAAACAAATAGTGTTTATTGTGATGTGCTGCAGAAGTGATGAAAACTAAAGAAAGAAAGTGCATCCAATAGATTTTGTGTAGCTCAAAAATGGCAAGTAAAATTGGAGAAAAATTCACGTCATGATGACTGTACTAAGAGTTACAGGTAAAAAAAGTACAAAGGTCAAGCAACCAAGTAACAGAAATGGTGACTGAAGTGGTTATCCCTGACATCTGCTTTGTATTTCATATGCTATGCTGAATGGAAAATCATTAACAGTGTTATGAGTGATGTTTATAGCCCGGTGTCCAAGTAGACAATAGGTCATGTGGAAGGGGATGTGTGGCAGTAGACTAACTATGTCTGAACAAAGAGGCATGCCCAGAAACTGCAACCTGACTGGCTGATCAAGATAGGGTCTTTTGAGAAAATGAGGCATAACCCTGTGTATCAAAACTGTTGCATGCATACCTCCAGATATACAATAATTTTGAAAATGTTTCCAAACATAAATATGTACCTCTTTACATACTTATGATCCATATATGCCTCTCCACACACATGTACACACTATAAAGATAGATGCGATAGTTTATTTTGTTATCTCACAGTATTCTGCTCAGTAATCCATGCACATGAGCCCAATTATGACAGTGCAAAAATGTCAAAGTGTATTAACATAAGAAGAGATAAGTAAGTTAATAGTTATAATACACAGTGTAAATAAGTATACACACTAATGATGTTGGAAAACGCATCTGTTGTCTTGGAGAAAAAACCTTTCTGCCGATATTCTCTGGTGCTAAACATTATTTCCTGCCTAGGAGTGATACTGATTGCGTACATTTGTTAATTGCCAAAATCAGTTATATTTAATTAAAGATAAAGCAGTACATATGCCAACACATACTGATTCTGAATTAATTTATTAAGCAATAATCATCCAATTCGCAAAGCAGTTCATTCACAAAACAGTTTTAAATGGATATCATTCAATAGTGTACTTTTGCATTTAAAAGCATATAATGAATTTCATCTACATGCAACTGCAGTACACACACACACACACATACACAAACACTCTCTCTCTCTCATACACTCATACAAATGCACACTCACTCACTCACTCTTTCTCTCATACCCCCCCCACACACACACACACTCACACACATGCACACAATGAAAGACTGACCTGGAACCAAGAACTACTGTTAGTGTTGGTTTCCCAGTAGTGCCACAAATCACCTTGGTCACCAGTGACATTCATGAGAGTCAATGAACGTGCAGGATCCACCTGATATAAACGAAGAGTTCCTTCATCTGCAGAGGGATCAAGAGACAATGCTGGATGATCTAAGCATGTCATTGTTCATTAATTACTAAATCTAATCAATAAAAAGTGACATGGAAACATGAATCACATCACATCCAATGCAAAAATAAATGAAACTATCATAACTCTAAATCTAAACTTCATTAGTATATACCTGTTATTGTGAATCACATGCCTCAAATCCATGTGAGAGTAGTGTGCCAACACAATTTGGACAATATTTGCATATTTGTTATTAACTCAAATCAGTGTGTTTAAGTCATTACCTCAAATCTGTATTTATTTTAAAGTCATTACCTTAAATCAGTATTTTTTTTAAAAAGTCATTACCTTAAATCTGTATTTATTTTAAAGTAATTACCTTAAATCTGTATTTATTTTAAAGTAATTATCTCAAAATACAGTATCAGTGTAGTGTGAGTCGGTTATTAATTTAAGATTTACTCAGATTTGAGTAGACATCATGAGGTAGCTATATGTGATAACTTGGAGAAGTTCTCACCTCTGCCAAACATGTGATACCAAAAACTGACACAGATTTGGGGAGCTGGGGGGATTGCAGGACTGTACAGCCAGGTGCGTTGTCCATTGTTTCTACTGTTTGCCTCCATGTACATATAAAAACCTATGTATGAAACAAAAGAAAGAAAAATGATGAGATGAACCAAAAGTGAGAGAGAACGCAGAAGTATAGTGTGATGCCAATACCACCTAGTTAAAGGTTATGATTATTATTATTTAATTAATCATCTATAACTAATTACAAGTGATGAGAATCTTAATTTACATTATTAATAATTCTCCGGCAGACACCACTTGTCCCTCTCACTTGGCAGATTTGTGGGTGCTGTAAACGTTTTCTCTCTTCCACAACATTAAAGATAAATCCATCTTTTAATCTATATTTAGTGAGCCCCCATTCACCCACTTTATTTTCCAACATAAAGTTATCAGTATGTGTGAGATGGTAAATAAATTTAACAATAAATTTATTAAATTAACAATCAAATATACTTATAACAAATAATGAAAAAGATTACTTGACATCAATATTTCTATAAAACCACACCAAATAATGTGAATATCTATAGAGTCTTATTCCCTTATACAATTCAATAGACTATGTCATACAAATCACAGGATAGTTCTTATCAGAGAACAGAAATGGAGTTATTAGAGAAAAGCGATAATAGTTTCTATGTATCTTTGTATAGACGAACTTGCAGTAGACTTTTAGCACGCTTTTTGTAAAAAGTCACAAGTTTATTGTTTACATTATTACTCTCAATTCCATGTGTTTCCCTTTTCATGTTTTTAGAGCACTGATTATAATCTGCTATTCTCTTGAGGCTAACCTGGGCGCTCCTTTGCTGTATTAGCTCCATCAAGCAGAACGACAATTTCCAGTAATCTAATCAGCATACCTTGCCACCATATGTCAACGGAGTGTAGTGCATTCCTTACACTTATACACTGTGGTAAATACTTCTCGTGTCTATCACAGTAGTAGCAGTTTATAATTAGTAAATCCAGAGACGCTGATAAAACAGGGAAGGCTGCATATTTACCCTTTACAATATAAACAGAAACAAACACTAAGTTTCTAATTTATTAATGTTTAACTCCATTCTTTTTTTACATTTAAGTATCAACTTAACGGTTTCCTGCAACAGTATTTATTAGCCCAATACCACACAGCATAATAAATACAGCATATCACTTTATGAACAGTTCACTTGAAACAATGTCAAATGTTTAGCATATTACATATTAGCATCATAATTCACAATTTGTAGAAATAATAGCCTACTCATATAATACATCTCTATGTACAACACAAGTACAATTTATGAATAGCAAAACGCATGAAATATTTTTAAGTCCATTCTCTCTCAATCAGTCAGTTACCTCACCATTAAGCTAATGCTGCCTTTCATGACCAGAACTTCTTGCCACACCAAATTCAAGTGATTAGACTATAGAATTCTTGACAGCAAGAAAACTTTTTATCTCAGCCTTTGACTGGTCTCATTCTCATAAATCTTAACCATTCAATAATAAAAACTACTCTTCCAGTTGGAACTGGTTTGGATTGCTTCAGCTATTTCTAGCATATTTTCAACTTGAGTTGTTTACTCCAACTCTGACACAAAGTACTGTCATAAGGAGTGTCCAAGGTCGGGTCACTTTGACAATTTAACAATTTATATAACAATTAAGTCTAGAAATAGTGGACACTATACTGGCAGAAATATCTACATTTTCATGTTGAATAACAAATATACTATATTTACTATACTATATATACTACAAATATATAAATGTCAGAAAAAATATACTGGAGTATAGTGATGTATAAAGAGTATAATGATCACAAAAATAGACACGAGTATTGTGGCAAACCACAAACATAGAGATCACAATAAGCACAAGTATGCTGAGTACAGTGATGAGTCTCAAATATACTGAGTTGAATGTTGAATCACAAGTGTACTAAGCATTATAGCAAATCACAAATATACTGAGTATGAGTGCCAGTCATAAATATACTGAGCAGGATGACAAGTTACAAACAAAATGAATTTGGTACTGAGCACATGTGTACTAAGATTGATGGTGAATCACAAATATGTTGAGCATGTATGTCACAAATATAATCAGCATGAACATTCACACCCATTTTTCTGAGCATGTTTACTAGTCAAATATGTTGAGCAAGATGATAAATCACAAATATAATGAGGAAGATGGTGAGTCACAGACTAAGTGGTATAGTGAGTCATAAATAGAATAAGCAATATAGTGATTCAGACTAAGCAGTATAGTGATTCACAAATAGACTATGCGATATATTGAGTCAAAAACAGACTAAGTGGTATAGTGAGTCACAGACTAAGTGGTAAAGTGATTCATAAATAGACTAAACAATGCAAAATCACAAAAGTATATTCTTAACTGCAGTGCAAAAGTAAAATAAGAAGAGAGCTACCACTTTGAAGGAAAAAGCTCTAGCAAAGAAGATATAGTTCCTAAAATTAATGCTGGCCTTAAGTATAACTGAAACATTACAAATCTTTTACCAGTCAATGGTAGACTATTGACTTTAGCATAAATAAAACTACATCAAACTTTACCCTTTCCCACAAACACCCTAAAATAAGCTAAAAAATAAAAATAAATATGCCATGCTTAAAGTCACTCCACCCATGACTTCTGTCTTACCAGCATCAGAATTGGTTGTATGGTCAACAGCAGGTCCAGTATTGGCTGTGATGGTGTTACCTGCTGTACGCAGCCAATCAAAGTCATCCATGTTCTCCACATTGAAATACCCACATGTATCATATTCAAAGTTGCAGGTGCCAGGAGGTGGACAGGTACCAGGTTGAATCTTAATGTCGTCAATCGCAATATCACTTGAGTTACCTGAACCAATCACACCCTCGAACATAATCTGCAATGATGCATAAAAAAAAGGATATAAATAGTATAAACGTTTCTCATTCCCATATATATCTCATTCTCAACCAGAAATGTAGATTATTTTTAACCAAATGTATTTAACTTCCTTAAATAAATTTATTTATTTTTCTGAAATTCATTATTATACAGTAGGTTCTTTATTCACTTA
This sequence comes from Sinotaia quadrata, assembly GCA_028829895.1. Taxonomy (NCBI): domain Eukaryota; kingdom Metazoa; phylum Mollusca; class Gastropoda; order Architaenioglossa; family Viviparidae; genus Sinotaia; species Sinotaia quadrata. The sequence continues at coordinate 30,545,802 of CM054184.1, forward strand.
TAATGCTGCCTTTATACAGTGGGTTCTTTATTCACTTATAATGCTGTCTTTATACATGGATTTGACTAGGTAGACTGCAGGAATAACTATACTTCCTACATTTACATCACAAACTGAACCGTCATATTTTTGTGCTATCACACAGCAATATTGTTGAAGTTAGTTTAATATGTTTAACATTTTTCAGCTTTATTTATTTATTTACTTGACTTTAGATTTTGATGGATATTATGGCTGCAAACAAAAGTACCTTTAAGCTACAAGAAATAACAACTGATTATTAAAAACAGTTAAAATGACTTTGCTAATACTTATATCTATCTGTCTAACTAGAGGGAGAAAGAGAATGAATAAAGACTTTGGATATAAAATGCACAGCATGCAGAACTTTGTTTATATTGCAGTTTTATACCTGGTAGCAATATATTTCTCCAGATGCAAGGTGAAACAAGGTGATAAGGGAGCACTGTCTTTGAAATCCAGTGATGATAACAAAGTAATATGTATCTGGACAACAGGGAAAAACATGAAGATTGTATCTCTTGACTGGAAGGAGTAATTATATAACTGTGTGTCCACTGACAGGCATACAATTCATATTTACGGCCAGCAATTACTTGTTTTATTTTTTCTCTGAACCTTATAGTTTGAAAGTTCCCTCTCTCTATGGAATTATTTGTATTTTTCACCCCTGTTTTGATGAATTTCAAGCTAAACTGAAAAATACTTCACCTGCCATGGAATGCTTTGGGGTGGTATGGTGATGCTGCCTTGAAGCCAGAAATCTTGCTGATTGCCACTGCGTCCAAAGACTGACTGGCTGGGACGAGTGCCAGTGTTAGTAATGTAGACATTTAGCTGTCCAACGGTATTGCCAAGCATGTGGTACCAGAAAGTAAGACACTGGTTGCTAGAGGATGGCTGCTGGGCTGAGCTGGTGATCACCGCTCGGTCACCTGGCTGTCGTGGTGCTGATGATTCAATGTAGGCATAGTAGCCTGTAAAGGGAGATAAATTACTTATACATTTAATGGAGACCTGGCTGTCAAGGTGCTGATGATTCAATGGAGGCATAGTAGCCTGTAAAGGGAGATAAATTACTTATACATTTAATGGAGACACTATTAACACAGAAATATGCATCCTTTTTAAACCATGAACTGACAATTAAATATACAACAAGTCTGTATTTATATATTAAAGCATACAATTAAAATTCACCTAATTACTGATTTTCATTCATTGCATAAACAGGAGTAGACAACTGTTCATACTGGTAAATCTTATGGATGGTACAGAACAAGAAAAATAAATTAAATTTATTAATAATAAAACAATATATATGCTTTAAAAACAGTAGCAAAACTCACCAAATCCATTCATTGTAGTATGGTCATGAGAAGGTCCCGTGCCATTGGAGCTAGTAGAATTGGCATGTCGTGTCCAGTCAAAATTATCATCAGTGTTCTGAGTGAAGTCACAGAAGTCTGCCTCAAAGTCACACTCCAGGGCAGGGGAACATGGCCCTCCTATCAAAGAAATGTCATCAAGTGCAATATCACCCTGCCAGCTGGTTCCCACAACTCCTTCAAATAAAATTTTGTACGATTGAGTGCTGATAATTGTTCGCTGAGCTTGGCGCCAGACATTGCCCTGGGTGTTTGAGCGAGTCCAGATCAGAGTTGAGGAGGAGCCTTGCAGAAGGTAAAGGTTGAGTGTGTCTATGTGTGCTCCAAACATGTGATACCAGAAGGTCAGACACATGCCACTGCTATCTGTTGGAAGCTGATGATACACAAGGCAGCAATTAGATCACAATAAAATTATGAAAATATCATACAGAGTAGAATGAATTAAAAAATTTTGAATACAGACAAATGTCTTATTCAATATCACAACAAAACACTTTTTTCCTCTCTTGCTCTTTTACCTGCAGGCCAGATGAAAGCTGGGCTTTATCACCTGGTCTCCGAGGTGGAGAGGTTTCTATATACATGTAATATCCATGACCAGAGGTGTGGTCTCGACCAGGTCCAGTTCCTTGAGATGGAGAACTCTGATTGGTCCAAAGCCAATCAAAATCATCAGTGTGAACCTCAAAGAATCCACAGAGTCCAAAGTCAAAGGTGCAGTTGACACTAAGATCTGTGCAAGAGCATATGAGTTACTTCAATATTTACTCAGAATATTATATTAATTGTTGGTGAATATGATTAATAGAATGGGATAACAGACATATATTTATTTGTGCCCTTTGCCCTATTAATAGCTGGTGAAATGATTAATAAGATTGGCTTTAATTTGTATGCTTGGCCAAGTTAATAACTAGTAAATGTGATTAACAGGATTGATAAACAAATGTATATTTATCTGTACCCTTTGCCACATTGAAAGTTTGCTCACCTGGGTTGTTTATAACTGTGTCAACTTGACAGTTTGCAAAAGCCACATTGTCAATAGCCACATCATAAGTACCAAAGCCAGGGGTTGGCAAAGATGCAAAAACGATCACAAAGGGGTAGTTCAAGTGACCAATATCCACAGAATAAGACTGCCAAGTGTTGCCAGCATTACCTGTAAATAATTATGACAAAAATATTAAAATCAAATATTATAAAACTGAGCTATAACAGATTACCTGAAGGGTAATTAATGAAATATTTGTTGTACCCTTCTTTTGTTATTGTTATTAAGTATGTTCAAAACATTTTAAAGTCCATTATTTATAATTAATGATATTTTTAAAAGTATATACAAAAATTAAACATAAAACACATCAGCCCCCCCCCCAAAAAAAAAAAAAAAAATTAAAAAAATTGCAGCATGTATTACTTCCCTTGATTGGAGCCAGTTAAAAATGATCATCGTAAAGACATTAGAAATGCACACTGCATAAAAAAAAAATACCTGTGTCTACACACTATCTGTATAATTGAACTACCTGTGTCTACACACTATCTAGTGTAATCAAACTACCTGTGTCTACACACTATCTAGTATAATCGAACTACCTGTGTCTACACACTAATATAATCAAACAACCCGTGTCTACACACTATCTAGTATAATTGAACTACCTGTGTCTACACACTATCCTGCATAAATAAAGAACCTTTGTCGATACAAACTGCAATAACAGATTGCCTTTTCTACACATTACACACTGTGTATCTACACACTATCTTATACTGACAACTAACCTGTTAAATGCCACAGATCAACTCCTGCATCTGTTCCAATTTCAGAAGCTCTTTGCAAGATGATCATAAGGTTACCTAAGGTAAAAATGTATTTGAGTAAATAAGAAAATAAAATTGACAAGTAGAAAAATGAGGAATGAAGAAATATTGGAAGAAAAACACTTAAATAATGCACTCATGAAAGGAAGTCAATAGTAAATACTCTCACACATTCTGCAATTAATTCTAATTTAATGAACACAATCGGAAAAGTTGGAATACCTGCACTGGAACCAAGCATGTGATAAGAAAATGTCATGTGACAAGCAGAGCCTGATGCATTGAATACAGGGGAGATAAGCATGGCCCGGTCCTTTGTTACACCACTGCTGGTTTGAACAAGCATGTAGTGACCTGATGGAGAATTATCAGCATCATTGCTTGGTCCATAAGTTGTCAGACTGGAATTAGCTGGCACATTGTTCCAGGAAAACTGCCCTGTACTGTGATCTCTCCAGCCACAGTTTCCTGTTTCAAAGAAGCAGGTGCCACACTGTGCTTCATCTGTAGTGTCCATACATTGATTAACAAAATCACACACTTTTGACATGGGAAGGCAATAATTATTGTCGCAGGTGAACTGTCCAGCAACACATGGATTTGGAGAGGTGGGTGGGGGTGCTGAACCCATGGGAAGAACAGCAGTAGCTGGGACACAGCCTGGAGTCATGGAGAGGTCATCGATAGCAATGTCACCTGTGTAGCCATTTCCCACAACTCCTTCTATCACCACCTGAGACAGGTATTTTAATTATTTATTTAGGGGTATCTTAAAACTATTTCTAAAAATTATGATTAATGCTTCTGTAACCCAAAAAATGCAAAATAATACATTAAATTAATTAAATGTATTTACAATGTATCTAACTTTCTAAAATTTTTATTTTCTTATGACAAAAATTTACTCTAAATTTTTGCCATGTAAACCCATGTAAGCCATTTAGACAACCGCCTTTGGTCCAGTCATGAATAAAAGAACAAAACGTTCTGAGGGTAAGAAATCAGCGCGATACCTTATGCAAAACGCAAAGTATGGACAGACAGAACAGAAAGTATGGATGGACAGACAGAACAGAACAGAAAGTATGGACAAACAGAGCAGAAAGTATGGATGGACAGAACAGAAAGTATGGACAGACAGAACAGAACAAAAAGTATGGGCAGACAGAACAGAAGGTATAGACAGACAGAATAAAAAAGTATGGACAAACAGAACAGAAAATAAAGAAATCTGTAATTTACCCATATTCTCATTAACTAAAATTGCTTTTACATAGTGGAACATAGAAGAAATAAAGACTGAGAGTAAAAATATTTTTAAAAAATTAACAGATGATTAAAAAAAAACTTATCATTCTTTATTTAATTAAAAAAAAAAATTTTTTAACTGATGGATCTCTTTTTGCATGCAATGCCAGCAGGCTAACTTGTAGAGAGTAATGTTGCTAACTTAATATTGGACAAGCACACAATCTAAATATCAATTAAAAAAAATTCCAAATGCATTTTCAATTTATTTATGTTCATGCAGGACATTATACATGGATGTAAGCATGGGGTTCAAGCTAACAGATTTTAACCTTGGTCAACAGCTATCAGTTGTAACCATATTAAGCAGGTGATCGCCATCTGAGATGTCAGTAACAAACAAATCTATGGCTACTAATAATGGTTGTTGCCCAAGTCAAGAAGGACAACTCAAATCAGTCGTAAAACATTTCTTTTTCTATATTGGGACAAGCATAATATTTACCAGGTCTCTCTAAATTTTTAAGTTAGCAATGAAAAGAAACTAGATTTATTAAGAGCATGTTCATATCTCATGAGATGAAGCACTTTGCTTACAACACTGTTGATAGAAAATACAAAAGAAAATGAATGGATCAACAAAGACCAAGATGCATTAATGACCAACATTTACCTGGAAATTACTTCTCTCCTGAAACTGCACATCTTTTCGCTGCCAGGCATCACCATAGTTACCAGAAAGTGAAGCAACTAGTTTCAGAGCACCCAGCTGAGAATTGCGAGTGTAGATGTTCAAGCTCCCAATTGTTGAGCCATACATGTGATAATAAAGACGAAGTGTGCAGGTGGCTGAGGTGGTAGGGTTGAAGGAAGTGCTGACCAGCCAAGCCTTGTCACCACGGACTCTTGGCAGCGAGCTCTCGATGTAGGCATAATATCCACTCATTGTACCTCTCGTGTGATCCCGCCCTGGTCCTGTGGAGGAGGTGGAGGTGGTGCCATGCATCCGAGACCAGTCAAAGTTGTCCGCCCCAGAGACATCCTGAGACCAGGTACCAAAGCTCTGCTCAAAGTCAGTTCTTACCGGGTAAAGACTGCAAAGTGTTTCATCACTGCCATCACCACAGTCATCAGTATAATCACAAACAGACACCATGGGAACACAAGCTCTATTCTGGCACTGGAACTGATTCTGGCTTCCATCACAGCTACCAGGGACTGGGAAGTTACAGTTGATAAAACTGATGTCATCTACTGCCACTATTCCTCGAATATTTGTATCACGCAAGCCTTGGATGTGCACCCTGAAAGGTTCAGAGATGTGCATTATGTTGACGATCGCATGCATCCATCTCTCACCCTGGTCAGTGCCTACCATCCATATGATAGAGGTCTCACTGCCCACCTCCAGAGATACTCTAAGAAGTGAAGTTGCACCGGTCAAGTAATAGTAGAATTCCATCTGACAGGTAGCACTAGAGGGGCCAAACTGTATACTGAATAAGTCTGCCAACCCACCATGCGTACCAAAGTTTCTGTCCAGGTATATAAAACTTTCTGTAATCACACACAAAATAATGATTTGTTAAGTTCCATTATGGAAATGTCTCCTTCAACTGTAGTGAGAGTGTCTAAAATGGAACTAGTATGATTTGATCTTAGAAAGTTAAGTTCTGTAAGAAGAATTAAGACTGAATGGAATTATGGGCTCCAAAACCAAATGCCAAATAATGGAAATAAATTCTTATGCATGTGAAATAACTTCTTTCACTAAGTGGACATTAAAAATTAACTCATGCAACCTGTTAATACATCCTGTCTCTTTTAACTGTGGACACACACAAACTGCTCTCACTTAATGCACAACAACACAAATTTAGAATTGTATCAGGGACAGCAAAACAAAGCAGCCCATAAAAAAACTGGCAACCAATCTAAAAACATGAAATTAAACAATAGAGAAATACATTTCTTAATGTCAGACACATTTTAGGTATCCAAAAAGAAATATACTTCAACTTTTTGGGGGAGAGCAACAGATTTAACTGGACCCATTTCATATGATTAATATAAATTGTCTAAAAAATACACTGAAAATATCTTATTACTTATAAGAAAAATAAATTTATTCATGCATAATTAAAATTTTTGTAATGAAATCTCATTATCTGCTTTGTAAATTGATCTCTGAAAATTACACATTAAGTAGACTTCTGCTGAAATTTTTTTTTATTGAACCATGTCATAACTTCAAATATCTGTTTAAATTCAGTTGGTTATTGACATTTTTTTATAGTACATAAAACTATTCATTTGGTTGAGAACATTTCAGTTCAAAGACAATGTGTAAATCCACTTGTTGTAGACAACCTCTAAAGTGCAAAGAGAACATGTACATCTACTTCGCTAGAGACAACTTCTAAAATGCAAAGCCAAAATTGCAAGACAATTAAACAATAATGTTTTAACAGTAAATGAAATTTTCCTCACAAAACTGGCTCATAGAAACTCTGACCTGATTTACTGGGAGAATATTTATAAATTATAAATTTATAGAAAAAGAAAAGTACAGACATTATGAAAAAAGATTGCACATTGTGTCAGAGAAGTACAATGAAAGAACCATGATTACTAAAAAACAAACACATATCTTACAAATCTAAACTAAAAAGCAAACTACCAAAAAAAGAAAGAAAAAAGTTTCCGTACGAGATGGATTGCCATTGTGATCATACATTGGAGCAGAATAGTTTGCATGTGATTGACCACTGCCACGTAACCACTGCACAATACCATTGCTGTCTTCCGTCCACTGGCAGAAGTCATCCTGGAATCCACAAATGCCACAGTTAGCTTCATCCATATATGGACTCTCACAGTCACGGATCCAGTTACACACCTTGCTCATAGGAACTGTTGTGTTGGAAGGATCTCCACAAAAGAAAATACCAGTCTGGTTAGTTTGTCTTTGCACATCTGAGCATGTAAAGGGTGACAACTTAAAATCGTCCAAGGCAATGTCTCCACGGTAACCAGTGCCAACTGAAGCAAGCACGATGATGTTGAATTCTTCATATGGGGTTGAAATTCCCAGAAAGCCCTGGGTCCACTGGTTTCCTTGGTCACCAGAGAGTGTGAAACCTTGTTGAATGTCAGCTCCAGGATAAACATAGGTAACATTCAGGGTGCCAACATTATTGCCTGACATATGGTACCAGAAAGAGAAACAGAAGTCTGGAATTCCTGAGGTGATTGGAATCATCTGAGAGGTGAGTACTGCACGGAAACCTGGACGCTGAGGTGCGACTGGTTCAATGTAAACATATTCACCTGCAAAATAGGGTTCTGATGAAAGTAACTATTATACAAATAAATATATTTTCCTAAATTTACTACTGTATAATTTGAAAATAAAATTTGTATTATAATGTCTTCTAACTCTTTATTTGCAACATTTTTTCTGGATTGGTTTACAAGCAATTGCTCTGGTGAACTGAGACTTTTTATTGATTTGCAAAAACTTATGAGTATTGTGAATCAAATGTGAGACCCTAAGAAAATATTTTGAATTTTACAATTATATTGTGTCTCTAACATTCATGTGTAACTATGTCAACGTATTACAGGCATAGGGAAAGTGACTGTGTAACATACTGATAAAGGAATGTGTGTATAGTTAATGTGTATGACTGTCCTTAGAAAGATATGTACATTGCTGTCCTAATAAAGAGTTGTGTATTGTGAATACATATCATTATCCTAATTTAGTTGTGTACTCTGAAAGTATGCAAGATGACAAAACTTACTGAGCAATGCAAACCAATCTTTAATTTGGTTCATAAAAAGAACCATTTTTTACACCATATCTTTTCAGTTTCAAAAGATAGTTACTTGCTTTTCTCCTGGATCATGTGTTACCTGCAGAACTGCCAATAGTGTGGTCAACAGGAGGCCTAGTGTTGAGAGCGCCAGAGGAACCACTATTCAAAAGCCAGTCAAAGTCATCAGAAGTCTCTTGCACCCAGCTGCAAGTATCACCTTGCTCAAAGTTGCAGTCAGCAAGGCCTAGACAGCTTGAAGATGATAAGCGGATGTCATCAATGGCAATGTTTCCTTGGGAACCAGAACCTAAAGTAGCTTCAAACACAATCTGTTGGAGCAACAAAAGAATTTGTCATATCCTTTGATCAGCAAAATTTTGGTCTTAAGGAATTAAATATTATTCTTAAAGGATCAATATCAGATAACAAAAAATTAATTATATTAATCAACTGCAGTTAAAGACAGGAGTTATCAAAGATAACATAATTCTCATTCATACGTAAAATAAAGAAAGATAATTCATTACAGAGATAATAATGATGGGTTTCAGTAGCACAAATTACTGCTCTTAATAAATCAACAAATTTTAAAGTAATGAAATTAGGAGTGAAATATTTTCAAGAGCAATAGATTAAACCAACAAATTTTCAGTTTAATAAATATGTCCAACCATTGAAAAAATGCAACAACTAAGATTTAATGAATGCATCAAAAGCATAGCTATATCAGTGTTGAAAATAAATATGCCAGAAATGAGCTAGATCAGCATATTTAACACAGTCTTGATGGATTTGCCTGGTTTTAATGAATATACATGAAGCTTATATAGATCAGCATTTTAATAGAATGCACCTGAAATACAGCTAGATCAGCATTTTTAATAACAAAAAATAAAACAATGGGTCTGAATGATTTCTAAGGCATAGTATTTTGAATGAATATATATGATCCAGATCAGCACTTGTAATGAATATTTTTAAAGTATAACTATACATTTATAAAGAAAATAACTAGAGCATAACTATAACAACATTTGTCAAGTACAACTATGATAGCAGTTGTGATGAGCATACCTGAAGTTTAATTATATCAGCATTTTAATGAACACTCTTGAAGTATAACATATTAGAACTTGTAATGAACACACTTGAATTATAACTATGTCAGCACTGGTAATGAAAGTGTCTGGAGTAGAACTATACCACCAATAGTAATGAACACACCTGGAGTATAGCTATGTCAGAATTTGTAATAAATATACCCAGAGTATAATATGTCAGAATTTGTAATGAACACATTAACAGTATAACTATGCAAAAATTGGTAATGAACACATCTGGAGTATAACTACGTCAGAATTTGTAATGAATACACATGAAGTATGAATATATCAGAATTTGTAATGAACAAACTTGCAGTATAACTATGTCAGCAATGAATACAGTTAGATTTAACTATATCAACATTTGTAATGAACAAACATGGAGTATAACTATATCAGCATTTGTAATGAACAAACATGGAGTATAACTATATCAGCATTTGTAATGAACAAACATGGAGTATAACTATATCAGCATTTGTAATGAACAAATATGGAGTTTATTTATATCAGCATTTGTTATGAACAAACATGGAGTTTATCTCTGTTAGCATCTGAATGAACAAACCTGGAATCGCTGAATGCTCTGAACATTGATGGCAGCTAAGTTCCATCTGTTGCCATGGTCACCAAAAACACTCCAAATAGGTTGTGAGAGAATGCTGCCCAGAGGGTTGATGTAAACAGAAACTTGACCAACATCTCTCCCATACACACTGTACCAGAAACTCAAACAACTGCCTGTCACTGGCTGAAATGGTTTGCTATATAGTTGTGCTTTATCCAAGGGGTTGTGAGCTATGTTTGACGCAGCATACATATAATGACCTGGTAACAGAACAGTCTAGTTGGTAAAGAGATGTAAATGACAAAATAATGTATAAGTGATGATGAAACAAGTATGTGTCATAAGTGGTTTACTCCACCAAGATCCTGTAAGTACTATTTACTGGCATTTTACTATTTAGCATGTCAATTAAATACAAACTTAAAAATAGTTATTCAAGTTGTTTCAATTTTATTTCATCAAACAATGTTTGACTAGGTAAGAAAGATTTGGCTGTAATTAAAAAAAAATATATATGTGTCTACATTTATACCTATGAATAACTGTCAGATGACAAAGATTATAAGAATATATGGCTGTAATTTATAAAAGGTACGTCTATATTTATGGCTGTGAATAGCAGTCAGGTGAAACAGGTAATAAGAAATGTATGCCTGTTTCCTGAAATGGATGTGTCTGATTTTTAGCATTACCCTACCTTTAAGGTGACACAGGTTGACAAAGGGAATTCCTAATTCAGTCATACCTTGTCCAGTGCCATAGGTGTGGTCAGTTGCTGGTCCTAATCCACCGCTCTGTGTGGCTCCTGTTCTGAGTGACCAGACAAACCGATCGTTTATCGGGTGGGTAAAGCCACATGTATTAGTGTCTTCAAAGTCACAGAAGGCTGCAACAAAGCGAAGAGTTTTATTTAATTAGACACTTAGGAAATATTTCACTGGATCCTACTGAACATTTCAGTGGATCCTACTGGACATTTCAGTGGACTATACTGGACATTTCACTGGATCCTAGTGGACATTTCAGTGGACCCTAATGGACATTTCACTGGATCCTAATTCATGTAGATATTCACTGGATACTAATGGATACACACACACAATTCTATATATGACACACACTATATATTTTAACATTTCAATTCACACATCTCCATAAACTAGATACAAAATAAAAGAATTTTCTGTAAGAAAAAGTAGTAACATACAAGATTTCAGGAATAAACCCAATATAACTGTCTCTCATATAAACCATATCATTCCTCTGAATTTCTTTATACAATACAATCACAATTAGAATCATTCCTGAGACACACTTTATTATTTTTGCACAATAGCTGAGGCATTCTTTATAAAAGTGCATTGGAGGGGGTGAGGTATGCTTGAGAGAAAATGATGAATAATGCTGGTGATGCCAGAAATAGATAAAACAAAGATATGCATTGATACTTCCGTCCTTCACCATGTTCTCTGGTTGTTGGTCCATATTTCATGCTAGAAACAGACAAACAATTACAGCCATCTATATTTCCATCTATGACTGTATTCTTTACTTCCCGGTCCATAGAATGCACATATATTAATTATATATGTCTGCTTTTCACTATATTTTAATAACCATTTTAAAAAAAGTAAAACCATTTCACTATATTTTAATAACCATTTTTAAAAAAGTAAAAGAAAAACTGAATCCAAAATAATATTGAAATACTTGAAATTTTTATCATGGTCATTGTAAAGGTTTGCATGCATCCATTTATATCTATGCAATTCCTGTGTGGACATTGCTCTAGCATTGTAGGATTTTTGAAAAACATAATTTTAACAGTTTTACACAATGTAATAGAAACTTATGGGTCTGCAAAGAGTGAAAGAAACCATTCATGATGTAACTTTAAAAATTCGAATTCCACATTACCAAGATCACTGACTGTGGAGAGAGTGCTGATACATATTCTATGAACGAGACACAAAGATAATTTAGATTAAAAATAAATATTCACTTTATAAAAGTGACGACTTAGTAAAACAATTTTGAGATTGGTAAAGTCAGCTAAACCATTTTGAGATTGGTAAAGCTTATTTAAATGGATGCATTAGAAAAAAAATTAAGTACAAGTATAGCATAGTGTACTTGACAATTTTAAAGTGATACAAACAAGAAGGAAAAATATCCCACAGATTTTGAGGCACTAAATATGTAGTGCACCCACTGTGTCTACTGTCTTGTGTTCGGAAACAACACAATTGTCCTCTGAGACTAATAAACATTTTATAATCCAAAAATGAATGACCATGCACTGTGCTTATGTTGGCTGTTAGAAAGTTTATCAAATAAAAATAAATCCAATTAGAATGAGGCTGGATGTTAGGCAAACTGTTATAAGATTCTTTTGTTTTAGAATTTTTATTTTCCTCTATTAGGGTTAGGAAGAGGAACACTATTTGATATTCCAATCTGTTACTGTAGGTGGGTCAGTTATAAGGAAAGGGCTTCTAAGCAAGAACATAGTCTAGTGGTGTCAGTGAAATGTGTGCAAATCACTGAAACAGAAAGAGGACAATTTACTGTAACTGACTAACTTGTTTAGATAAACAACAATAGGAACCTTTTCTTTTCTACTTTATTTACATCATTATTCTGAAGTTCCCCACCGCCCCCATCCAAATATACTACAGGAAATGTGTTAAATATTCATGGGTGAGTCATTTTACTACAGCATCTGTCTTTGTACGTATAAGAGCATTTCTTTCTAGAAAGGTGTGTCAATACCATTTGGCTGCAATATCTATCTTAGATTAGATTTCTTTTCAGGAAAAGTATTGTGCATACCTGGGGCAGGACAGGCTCCCTGGAGTACCATGATGTCATCCAAAGCAATATCTCCCAAGTAACCATTACCATGCAATGCTTCAAATATGATCTGCATTGAGGTCACTGCACCAATTTCCACCTCTGCATAGTGCCACGCAAAGCCCTGGTTACCTGTCTTTGTCCAAAGTCGAGTGCCCAGTTGTCCCGTATTTCCTAGGTACATGCTAAGTCGGTTGACATTGGAGCCATACATATGGTACCAGAAAGTAGCACATGTTGGGCCTGAGGTTGAGAAGGACGGGCTGCGTAGGCGTGCTGATTCATTGGCATAGTGATTTGATGTCTCAATGTAAATATAGTAACCTGAACATTTTAAAAATATAATTTTAATTTTTAATCCTCTTCACAAAGAGGATGTTTTCCAAAAGCAACTGCTTTTACAAAGTGCATACTTAATGAAAACAACTGCTTTACAAAGAAAATATTTTACCAGTGGCATAATACTGCCCTCTCCAGCAGTGTTTGGAGACCTATAAGCAGAAGGGCCCAATATTTGTTCCTCAACAATGTAACTGACATTTAAAGAATATACACATGATCAAGTTTTCACAAGGTGCATGACATACTGATTGATTCTGCAGAACAGAGAAAGAGAGGAGAGTGAGTGTGTGTGTGTGTGTGTGTGTGTGTGTGTGTGTGTGTGTGTGTGCGTTTGCGTGCGTGTGTGTGTGTGCACATGTGTGTGCATCAATTTTTTGGAGGGGAAGTTACACTACCATGTTTTACAATAACAAATGTTTTTACAAAGAGAATGTTTTTATTAAGTAATTTATTCAAACAGAGAAACAACATCAAATAAGTTTTAAAATTGCATGTTTATTTTATTTATGAAAAGAAATGAGTGCACTTCTTTAGAACCAGAAAATTCTATCAAGAGTAACAATGGTTGTCAAGGCTGAATACATTCTGAACCTATGGGCAGTAACTTAGATGTCAGAGTTGAGTGGGCTGAATGGGTTTTAAGGCACTGACAGTGACAATTTTTAGGGCTGAAACAAACGCACAACTATAGGCAATGACTTAGGTGTTAGAGATGAGCAGATCGAGTTTAGATTTAAGGCAATAGACAATGACAGATATTGGTGGAAACTATAAATGGATCATGAATCAGAGCTGCATTCAATGCAATGGCTTTACAGGAATACAGCTTATCAAGAAAAATAAAACAGCAAATTACTTGGATACCTTGTGTGTTGCCTTGGGTGTGATCATATTTTGGTCCTGTATTGGCTGTATCAGTAGAGCCCTGTAGTCTTGTCCAATCAAACTGGTCACTTGTGTCTTGTGTCCACTGACAAAAGTTTGTATCAAAGTTACAGGCCAACTGGGGAAGTTCCGCTTAAGTAGAAAGAAATTGACAAAGGATCCTAAGAGCATATTTTAACTCACAGAAGCATTGTTTTAAATGTGAACATAAAACATTTATCAATATTCAATAAAAAATACAGAATTAATGCATAAGTACACAAGTTGTAACAACTATAAAGTTTACAAAGTTGAAAGACTAGGATGATTGAAGAAACTGTACAGGTGTAAAACGGTAATTGCTTGCAGTCAGTTCAACTCTGCAGTAGAAAGAAATACAATTAATTGTTCAAATGTCAACTAAACACATATATAACTGCAATCTTAAACTTCACAGCAACACTAGTGTTAACAAAACTATAGCAATAGTAACGTTTTAAGTGTAGATGACTCTACTGGTTTTAATAAAAGTATAGCAATATTTCTGTTTGACTGAACTAAAAATAAAATTTCTATAGGTTGCTGACTCTACTGGTTTTAATAAAAACATAGCAATATTTCTGTTCGATTTAGAACTAAAAATATTTCTTTACTTATTCACCAGTGAACTAATTTCAATATGAAAGAGTATCTTGTATCTATAAGTGGGTGGAAAGGCATTCTCAGTTATTACTACATTGCTATTTTCTACAGTAAAGCATTGCATTATTACTTGTTCATATCTAGGTGGACTAAAAGTGCACAGCCCAATCCTCAGTCCTTTGTCAGACCTCACTTATGGCTCAGTTCCTTTGTATGACCTCACTGTCCTTAATTCCTTTGCCACACCCCATTGTCAGACCTCACTCAGTCCTCCGTTCCTTTGTCAGACTTCACTCAGTCTTCAGTTCCTTTGTCAGACCTCACTCTGTCCTTAATTCCTTTGCCACACCCAACTCCCTTTGTCAGACCTCACTCAGTCCTCAGTTCCTTTGTCAGACTTCACTCAGTCCTCAGTTCCTTTGTCAGACCTCACTCAATACTCATTTCCTTTGTCAGACCTCAAGTTCCTTGCATTCTCATTATAAAGGATAACTTGCCAATCTGCCACAATTTCCCATTTCTCTCAAGGACATAAATATGGATCTAGGGTGATCTCTGGTCCCTGTATTTCTTTGTAGTTCTCCATTGTTTTAATTCATTGGTTATTAACATATAACTTAATCTAATGTTTATCCTTAGGTTTCATTTAACTATTTTAAAACCAACATGCTATTGTAGGCTATTTAAAAACTGAGTTAACTCTCTGAAGCACAAGTACCAGAATTGTTTTGGTGGGTTTAAAATTTGATTGATGCATAGTGGAATGTTATCTCATATTGTGAATATATCTTCTAGGAAATTACATACCCTGATTACATGATCAATATTTAGTCAATGACTGCAATTTAATTTGATTTCTATGTATTTAAATAGTTCACTTCCTAGTCTGAAGTTTGAGATATGTGATTAGTATATTCTATTTCTATTTTAGAACTTTCCGTTTTTGGCCTGATATTCCTCTACATTGATTCTCCTTCATTTACTTCTTTGCTAGCATTGGTCTAATTTTCTCCTTGCTAGTATTGGCTCATTTACCGCCTTGCTAGTATTGGCTCATTTACTGCCTTGCTAGTATTGGTCTCATTTATCAAATTGCTACTATTGGCTCATTTACTACCTTGCTTGTATTGGCTCATTTACTGCCTTGCTAGTATTGGTCTCATTTATCAACTTGCTAGTATTGAACTCGTTTACCTCCTGAATATCTATAACCTTTGACTAATGTCTTTTCCCCCCAATTTTGGTGAGTGATTATTCCCCGTAAAGAGATGTCATTCAAAAACTTTCCTGGCATATTTTCATTTGTGATCTGGTTTAGGTCATGAATCATCAATAAATATGATAAATAGCTTTGAGGATTTCCTGGGAAAAAACTATTTTTTATCTTTTGGTAATCTAGGTGGTTGCTAATTTTGACTACAGTCTTTTTATTTTAAAAAATATTCATAGTATAAAATGGTATTCTGTTATCCCTATTTTAATTAGCTTACCGAGTAACCATGTATGCTATAGCATAACACAGACTTTCTCAATGTCCAGGAATACTGCACACTGCTCTTTGTTTTAATGCAAATGTTATAAATGGAGATACTTCTGCTTTCACAGTACCTAGTCATTTTGTATCAGTGTTTATCATTTGACATGACTGTATGTTCCCAAGGCAAACTTGAGGAATGTCCAAGAGACTTGTAATTCTCTATTTTTTTAAGAATCTGTGCTTAATATAAACACTTTTACTGACATTTTATAACGTATAAAAAAACATCATTAAGAGGTGTTACCTCAAAAAGAAATCAAAACCCAGTATGTTACATGATATGGGAGATGTGGAGACAAATGGAAATCAAAACCTAGTATCTTACGTGGTAGGGGAGATGTGGAGACAGCCACCAGACCAGTAGTCTGCTGGGAACAAGAACCCTGCAGTAAAGCAATGTCATCAATGGCAATGTCACTGGTACGCATGTCTCCTTTCACTGCTTCAAAAAGAATGGTATAAGGAGCTGTGGAGCTAATATCTATTGTAGCCTTTAGCCATATGGCACCTTTGTTCCCACTCTGTGTGAATGGTAACTGTGTGGAGGTACCCATTTGTAAGTACACGTTCAGGGTCCCCATTCCTATTAAAATAATTCATCAGCAATTTATTAATATTATTAATGTCTAAACTGTGTTTTCACAAATTTCTATCACATATTCATAGTCATTATTTTATAAGCTCGCCACAGGAAAATATATTTCTAACATTGTAAGATGAAAGTAACAAAACTATAATATAATTATAGTATAAACATAAAATAAATCATACAGAAACAAAATCATAACCTGATGAAGAAAGACAAATACACCAACAGAATGTACTAATTTAAAGCTGGTAAAATGGCAACAACAAAAAAATACTTAAATGAATGCAAGTGAACACTATACGCTAATCTGAGCAATAAAAAAATGTGTGTGTGTGCTATATACATGAGTATGAACAAGCAAAGCTGTGAATGTAAGAATAGTGTGTGTCCTGTAAGTTCTTTACTCCTGACCTATGCCATTCATGTTGTAGTAGAAGATCAAACAGCTGCCGGTTGTGGCTGGGAGTGTTTCACTCTGTAACTGTGCTTTGTCACCAGACAGGTTAGTGGTGCTATCAATGAACATGTAGTGCCCTTGACAAATTGACAAGAAAATTAATGCAATATAAACATATGAACATTTAATATAAATATTATATTGAGTAACTATTTTAATTACACATTCACTAAAATATCATACCAGTGAAAGCACCTTTTAACTTCAAACTTTTCATCTGTGGACAAATTTAATGACAGTTACAAGTGGTCCTTAGAGACATGCTGTTGTAATTGATTACAATCCTGACAGGAAATGTTGGAGCTTATTAATTACTGCAGAATATTCTGAACCTGACACTAGCACTCCAATTTACTGCGTAACTTATATATTCTCATTGGAATACCTTAACTTAGTAACTTATCATTGATCATGAAGATATTTATCTCCATGTCAGTATTTGTCTACAAAAATGAAATAAAAATCTTTCATTATAAACAATTCTTTATAGTATTAGCATGCTGACAATCTTTAAGTGAACAAAATATTTAATCAGACCTTGAGGTGAGCCAGTTGTATGGTCAGTGGATGGTCCTGAAGAACGCATTATTAATCCATTGCCAAGTTTCCAGTCAAACTGGTCTGTTTGCAAGTTGGTATACAAACACATGTCATATTCAAAGTCACAAGACCCAGGGTTTGGGCATGGGAAAGGCAGGATAGTAATGTCATCCAATGAAACCTCACTGTTGGAAGCACCTGTGGTACCTTCAAATACCACCTGTACAAAGCAACCATTTCTTGCATGATCAGGGACATTTCAATTGTAATGTTTACAGATACAAATGCCTAAAAATAAACACATCTTTTAAATCTAAATGCTATTACAAATAAGTCAGTAAAATTTAAAGTGTTAAGGGCTTGCATAAATATGGTTATGAAATTAGGAATTAGTTTATTTTAAATCAATAAGATCCTGCATTAATATGGATATGAAATAAAAAATCTGTTTATTTAATCAGTAAACATTTACAAAAGGACTTTGAAATTAAGAATTTGTTAATACCTCATTGTTACATCAGACTGGAAACCTGTTTAAATATCAGCATACTTGTTCTACAAATGAGTATATCTCAGCTTAATCATATTAAAAGTCTGCAACATGAGTATACCCCAGCATAGTTGTGCTAGAAGTCTGGAAATATTTATGGTAAATAGGAAGGAAATTCATTCTAAAATTCTAACAGGTCAAAATTATTCATTTTTATAGGCATTTTGTCTATGCTTTTAATAATGTTAAAATTAAGAAAAATTAAAAATGTTTGCAATGCTGTAGCCTCCAAATCAGAATCTGAAATCGCTGTCCAGTGGCGAGGATATATTTAAATTTAGTCAACAGTTTAAAATTTTATGTCATTTTACTGAATTCTAGAAAAATGGTAGGCTTGGAGCAACCACCTGCAAATGACCTTTTGTTACTTTAGATTCTTTAGTATTGATCTGTCACCTGAGATTCTTTTACCATTCTTCGTTTAATATACTTCTTGTATGTATACTGGTCATCAATTTAAGTTCTGGTTCATATTAGTTTTTAGACTTAAGCTGGAGTGTGCTGGTAAACCTGACTGATTTAATGTTTAATTATTGTTTGTTTTAATTCTTTTTAGTTCTCTGGGCAATCTTTTGGATTTAGCCATAAAACCTGATTTATGTTGAATAATTTATGGTCATCCCCAAATGCATGACAATATCTACTGATTTATTTTGGTATAACTGTCATTCTGTCTTGTCACAAATTACTTTTGTTTACATTTCTCTAGATCTCTGGATATCTTTAGGATTTTTGATAGTGTAGTCTGTTGAGTCATAAAACTTGATGATTCAAGAGAATGATTTATGGTCAACCCAAACTGTATGACAGATAGGTAGTATTATTATTTAAACAGAGATTAACAGTTTTTATGGGTCTTGGATAAGAAAATATCTCTTTAAAAATTAAAGAATCAAGAAAATCAACTTACCTGGTAATTGTAGGAAGTTGTTAGAGTGACCTGCCCTTTTTTCCAAATGGCTCCTTGTTCCCCACTGGCAGTCCAGAGTGCAGAACCCTGGCTGCCAGAAGTTGTTGCAGTGAAGACAGAAAGGGAACCTGGGCTAAAGCTGCCATGTATGCGGTAAAAGAACTGAAGACATTGCCCTGGAGATGCTTGATATATGGGTGAAGTGATGACTGCTTTGTTCAGATTACTTGATCCACTGTTAGTCAGGGTAATGAAGTGGCCAGTAAAGGCTCCAGTTGTGTGATCACCACTTGTGCCACCGGACACTGCACCACTGGCAAGGCGCCAGTTAAGAGCAGCCCCAGCTGGCATGGTATAACCACACATTCCACTCTCAAAGTCACAGAGTGTAGTGTCAGTGTTCTGGCATGGCTGTATGTCAAACTGAAAATCGTCCAGGGCAATATCACCCTGGTAGCCACCAACAGTGCCCCTAATAATTATTTGGAAGTCTGTATCACTTGAAATGTCAATGTAAGCCTGGCCCCCAAAGGAAATAAAGAAAAACATTTTATTACTAAAAGTTCTTATGCATAACTGATCACACTATATGCATAATACACTGCAGCAATCTCTTTCTTTCCCTTTGTGTATATACATCCTAGGTTTTCTACATTATATATAATATAAAATTGCATCTTCATATAGTCACTTCTTGTGTTCTGTGCACAAATGTATATGTACCTCTATTTTATTCTCTATATCGCACACCTCTGTGTGTATGTATGCATCTATCCCTTTCTCCAGCTATTTCATTTTCCCTGTGTATGTATGTATGTATGTGTGTGTGTGTGTGTGTGCGTGTATATGCCTCCTTTTGTCTTTTTCTCTATTATACATTTGTATATATTTGTATGAGTACATGCAATGGCTAAAGAAAATTTAGGCTATGTATTTCAAGTATGATTTTCTATTAAAATATTAATAACAGAATTAATCATTAAGTACAAAAACTGAATCATATTCAGTGTAAGACTTTAAAAATAAATTCAGTTGGTATTTGACAATAAATACAATTTCTTAATTTTACAAACCTGATGCCAGATGTTTCCTTGGGTTCCACTATGCATCCATCGTGTCACTAATCTGCCCCCAATCAGTGTCAGGACTGAAAGATTTCCAATTGTTGATCCAAACATGTGGTACGAAAAAGAAAAGCAGGATGGGCTAGAAGTTGGGGACAGGAGGGGAGATAAGAGGTCTGAAAAGTCTCTGAGACGGCGTGGTTGTGAAGATTCGATAAATATATATGATCCATCTCCGGTATGGTCTCCATCAGGACCCGTGCCTTCAGAAGGGGTGGAATTGCTGCTGAAAGACCAATCAAAGTTGTCGGTTTTTCCTTGGCTCCAGGAACAAAGATTGCCTTCGTCAAAGTTACATTCCACAGCACCAGAATCTTATGACCATAAAGAGGAAGAAAGTGTGTAACTCTTGGACATAAGAGGTGAAAGAAATTTACCAATTTCTTTTCATTATTGTCTATTAACAGTATAAATAAATCATTCATCTAATAGTGATCTGCATGTGAAGAGAAAATAATCAGTTCAAAGAAAATACATTTGTAATACCAAATTATAAACCAATATCAGATAGTTAGGCCTAATTATCAACAAATATAAGACATTTAGGCAGCCTTTATATGTAATGCATTTTATTATGGCACTTTAAGAAGCATGAACACCTTAGCCACTTAATACAAGAACATACTCCTAGTAAAATACCTACACTCATTCAATAAACAATTCTAATACACCATGTAAAAAAACAAAAATGTATTTTAGAAAAGAAGCTAGCATAATTTTTTTGGTGGGGTAAGTGCATCTTTTCAAATTGCAAAATGACACCAGGTAAGACTTCAAGCAAGAGTGATATACCTGACAGACCAGCATAATCAGGCTGTGTTGCACAATCACCCATAGTGATGCTGGTATCATCTACTGCAATGTCTCCACGGTAACCATTTCCAATAACTGCTTCCAGCACAACCCTGAAAGGGCGTCCAGTGTACAGTGTAGAAATATTGACCTGAGCTGACATCCACTGGTCACCATTATTGCCAGACAATGCCCAAAGTCTGGCTTCTGAGGAAAGGCTGTCATATGATACATTGGTTACAATAAGGGCATTGAGCTGCCCAATGTCAACGCCATTCATGTGGAACCAGAAAGAGAAGCAATAAGCACTGCCAGGAGAGGCTGCAAATGTCTGGAACCAGAGTGATGTGTACAATGAAGTTAAGTCTAACATCACATTACTGTGCAGTAGCACACAAACATCATCATACATCAGAAAATAGCATGCAACATCATAAAGCATCTTACACCATGCAACATTATACAGTATCAAGTAACATCACATAATATCATGCAATATAAAATATCTGACATCATGTAACATTACACAATACCATGCAATAGTACACATCATGCAACATCATAAAGCATCGGACATCATGTAACATCAGGCAACATCATAAAATGTCTCACATCATGTAACATCAGGTAATACATCTTACATCATGCAATATCACACATCATATATCATGAACATCTTACAACTTCATGTAACAAAACAAAACATAAAAAAGCAAAAGTAAAATTAAGAAGTTATTATTATTTAGTATCTCTTTATATGGAAGGTATTAAGTTGCTAAAGAATAAAGTAATATACTAGTTTTACTAAAATCAGAAAAGAATAAAATCCATCTGCAGTAAATACAAAGGAAGGAAACACTATATGCAGCAGTTACTGAAAGAAAGGTGAAGTGTTTAAGACTTAATATTATGCTGTTATTTACTGTACCCAACACTCTCAATTCAGGAAGTTTAAGTTAGCAGATTTCTGAGGATATCAATGCAATGATATTATTGGCTATATTTAGACTTAGTTGTAACTGATTAATGACATTATAGGTGAAATTTAGATTTAGCTATAACTGATTAGTTTTGCAAAGAATGAGGTATCAAAGATAATTAAAATATTGGGAATACAGGCGCTAGATTTTGAATAAGCAATATGTCATCATCAACCATCAAGAATTTCTTTATAAATTTTCACTTTTAAGTTTTTAATTCTATTGAAATACTTTTCCACAAACACAATAACCTCAATCCCTTCCTCCGAATTATGAGTAAATAGTTTTAAGAAATGCATCATTTGGCATGATTTGAACAGGGACATTTATTAGCTGAATGTGTTCATATATCACATTAATAACACTGCAGCAGTTCACCAAATATGAACAAGTAAACTAGTAAAATATCAATTCTAACCATTGAAAAATAAAGTCAACATGAAACAAAGCTACAATTTTACAATGGTATGCAGATAATGCACAAATAGTACAGGTATGTCTAATTCTCACCTGTGATGCAAGTCGAGCATTGTCACCAAGATGACGATCACTGGATTCAGCAAACACATAATAGCCTGTATCTGCACCTGTACTGTGGTCAACACTTGGTCCTGTGTATGGGCTAGATGTGTGACCTTTCTGTCGCAGCCAGTCAAATTTATCAGTACCATCTTGGATATTGGTCCACTGGCAAAGATCTGTCTGGAAGTCACACAATGTTGTTTCTGTGCAGGGACCATCACTGACCGCAATATCATCCAGGCCAATATCGCCATAGTAATTGCCACCAACAACTCCTTCAAACACGACCTTGTAAAAAATAAGTTGTGTGTTTTCAATGGTAAAATTTAGGCTAAATTCATCCAAGAAATAAAATGTAGCCTCCCCCAAAAGTAGTAAGTTCCTTTTAAAAGTTATGTATAGAAAAGCACTAAAGCCACACTAATCACTTGTTAGGAGCAACCATTTGAATTCACTAGTATTAAAAAAAAGGACAAAAATATTTTTACTATTATAAAGCTACTGTTCTTCTAATGCTAGTATATTATGTTATCTGGAGCTCTTATCAGTACAAACTGGCTCTCAACTGTATTATTCAGCTCCCAACTGAACAAATTAGCTCTCATCTGTACTAATTGGCTCTCATCTGTATGAATTGGCTCTCATGTGCACAACTCAGCTCCAATCTATACAAACTGGCTCTCATCTGTATGAATTAGCTCTCAAATCATATGCACAACACAGCTCCTGTACAAATTGGCTCTCAAGTGCACAACTCAGCTCCCATCTGTACAAATTGGCTCTCATCAGTGCAAACTGGCTCTCAGATGCACAACTCAGCTTCCATCTGTACAAAATGGCTCTTATCTATAAAAACTGGCTCTCATATGCACAACTCTGCTCTTGCTGCAAATAGTGATTTCATGGCTTCACATAATTCTCTTCAATTTAAAAATGCAACATATCAAAACTAATGAATACCATTTATCAATACTAGTAAAAGTACCTGTGATGCCAAAGACATCTAGTTAATGGTTATGATTATTATTATTAATTAATCATCCATAACTAATTCAAGTGATGAGAATCTTAATTTATGTAATTAATAATTCTCTAGAAGTCACCACTCATCTCTCTCACTTAGCAGATATGGGGAGCTGTAAACATTTTCTCTCTTCTACAACATTAAAGACATTTACCATCATACAATATTTCTGATGGTGGAAAACTTCTTTCTAAAAGAGAAGACAAATCCATTTTTAATCTATATTTAGTGAGCCCCCATCCACCCAGTGTATTTCCAACATAAGACTATCAATATGTGTAAGGTCAATAAATTTAACAATACGTTTTTTAAATCAACAATCAAATATATAACATATGAATATAATCAAAAAGCATTGACATTACATCACAACAATGTTCAACTGATGCTGGACGACATTCAGTTTATCCTATCATATTCATAAACAGTCAATAACATAAATACATAATCAAGCTCAAGGGTATCACCATGGAAATGAGACTGGAGTTCACATAACCTGTTCAAAAATGGCAGCGGTCACTGGCACATGTTTCACAATCATTTGTGGTTTGCAACAAGTCACTGCCTTTCATATCCAGGCAAGGGTCAATGTGCCCCTTCTAGACATATTACACAAGTGTTCCAGAATCTCCAAGCACACCATAGAGAACTGTCCTGAATTTTACATGCACTATCAAGCACAAGGAGTGTTCTTGAATTTCCTCGTGCGTTTACTATTTATCAATGCTGGTAAAAGTAAGATATATCAATAGTAGTAAAAGTAAGATATATCAATAGTAGTAAAAGTATCATGTATCTATAGTAGTAAAAGTACCATATATCAGGAGTAGTAAAAGTACCATATATCAGTAGTAGTAAAAGTACCATTTATCAATGCTGGTAAAAAGTACCATATATCAAAACCAGTAAAATAGCATTAATGACAACTTGTAAAAGGAACAAAAGCACACAAACATTAAAAAAACAAATAAAATTTTAAGCATCATACCTGGAAGTTGCTGATGATCATAATACTGACTGCAGCTTGCATCCATTGATTGCCTTGATCATAAGATCGATTCCAAGCTGGAGTGGGTAATTGTGGAAGCGAGTTTTGAGCCACAGCATAGACATTTAATTGTCCTATACCTACACCATACATATGGTAGAAAAACCGAAGGCAGTGCTGAATACCATTGGGGTTGGTGTAGACCTTCATGGAGAACAGAATTTAAAAAAAGTATTAATAAATATTAAAGACTAAATAAATAAACAAATAAAAAATAAAATATATACAAAAGCTTAAAAAAACCTCCAATTTAAAGAATAAAGTAAACATATATTTTTTATAGTTAAACAAACTTTCAATTTATTTAATTTTAGAAATTTATATTTCACTTGTAGTCCACACAGACTGGTAATGTTGGCCATGCAGTTCTGAAATATGTTGGTGAGAGAAACTATCTCCTAACATTTATCACACCAGTGAGCCACTCTTCTACAAGTTGGGAAAACCTACCATGTATTTGAAAAAACATACCTTGCTAATGAGACGAGCTTTATCACCTAAATGACGTGGAGCAGAAGTCTCTATATACACATAATGTCCAGCAAGAGAGCTGTATGTATGGTCAGAAAAGGGTCCAGTACCAACAGTACTGGTGCTTCCTTGAATCAGGGTCCAGTCAAACACATCATCTGTGGCTTGTGTGAATCCACATAAGGGATCAGATGCATCTTCAAAATTGCATGTCACCGTCGTGGTGGATGTGGGAGACAGAGCAGTACAAGGTCCTGTTGGAATTGTGATGTCATCCAAAGCAATGTCTCCTGAGTAGGTCACACCTCTCACACCTTCAAAAATAATCTGTGAAAAGAATTTGGAAATGATCATCAAAATGCTGCAACAAAAATAATCCTGAAAAGTTTTTAATAGTGTGAATGAAACAAGCATTTAATAAGAAACAAATTCAATAAGAAATTTCAAAACAACTATTAAACATGACAATCCTTATAACCTGGTGCCCTCATGAAAAAAAACCCTCTTTCAATTTGTACTTTTATATTCCAACTCTTACTTTGTGTGTGTGTGTGTGTGTCTGTGTGTGTGTGTGTATGCAGAAAGAGAAACTAGATACACAATGTGAGAGAGTTGAGTGGTTTAAGAGTAGTGTGATTTGAGGTAAAAATTATATTTTTTTTAAAGATGTAAATTACATTTCTGAATTTTGTATCTTGTTCAATGTCTTCATTTAATGCATTTTAGCCTATATAATTAATGAGCTCATTCACCATTTTAGAATTAGTTATTAACAGTGGCAATTAAAAACATTAATATCCATTAAAAATTAGAGTATAACATGCATTGTAAACATAAGCATTAAAAAATCCTGTAATTCCAGCAAAGTATTTTGTGTCTACTGATGAAATAAATTAATTAATTTATATTTTAGATTTAAGAAAATTTAAGTTTGTAATGAAATATTTCAATTACAAATACATCAGCATTATTAATGTACAGTAAAACCTAAATATACACATTTGTTTTGCAATATAACTTACTTTAAACTTTTTTTTTAAAATGCTGAAAACAGCATCTTATCAGTCATTGATATCTCTACTTTTCAAAATATTTGTGGAAAAATATATTATTGTTTGCAGAACCTAAAAATATAGATTTATTTGCAATAAAGCTTACTTTAAAAAAAAAATTAAATTAAATTAAATCAACACTTGACTCCTTTTGATGACCAAATCATTAATTTGCAATTGCCATAGAAGAGCTTGTAAATATTATGTTTTGTGTTCCATCCAAATGAATATTATAATACAGACTGATAACCTTGTAAAAAAGTTTCACACACACAAACATATTGTATTATTATCAGGCTTGCTTATATATGTTTCAAAGATAGAGATCAACATGACAAAAACAAAAACAAATTAAACATTTTATCAAAAGCCCACAAAAGGCCAAATATAATGAGCATTAACAAATGAATAACGAAAATATATAATTTGAATAAAAAGTTGTTACTACTTGACAAAATGATTCCAATTCAGGACAAAATAAATTAATTTATTAAACAGAAACAAAAAGACATTAACATAATTATAATACACCAAGGGGCAAAATGTCTACTGTTATCTTCATAAAATTATATTCATTTGTGTATAAAATAGTGACATCATACATAGTTAATGTATGTACTTATTAAACAGTAAAATATAATTGCATCTTCATATTTATTGTAAGAGAAGAGTATTTACATTTATAAAAAAAAAAAAAAGCAATATCATTCCTTTACATTGGTAACACACACACACACACACACACACACACACACACACACACACACACACACACACACACACACACACATTGTGTATAATAACTTTAATAAAAAATCTTACCTGTGCAACTTTAAAATATGTATGAATTAAACAGTTATATTAAAAGTGAAAGCAACATCCCAACTGTATTCCAGAATATATATATATAAGATTGAAAAAGTAATGTTATAAGTGCCAGCAACATCTTATCTGTACATTGGTAATATATGTCGGAATTAAACAGCGACCTTATTAACTTGCCAGCAATGCCTTATCTGTACACTGGTAATGTATGTAGGAATTAAACAGCAACTTTATTAACTTGCCAGCAACACCTTATCTGTACATTGGTAATATGTGTAGGAATTAAACAGTGACCTTATTAACTTGCCAGCAACACCTTATCTGTACATTGGTAATATGTGTAGGAATTAAACAATGACCTTATTAACTTGCCAGCAACACCTTATCTGTACATTGGTAATATGTGTAGGAATTAAACAGCGACCTTATTAACTTGCCAGTGACATCTTACTGTACACTGGTAAAATATGTAGGAATTAAAAAGTGACAATTTAAGCACAAGCAACATCTTACCTGTACATTGGTAATATTAATATGAATTAAATAGTTAACAATGTAAGCACCAGCAAAATCTTACCTGATAAGGTCCATTAGGGCTGAGGCTCACAGTGGCACGCTGCCACTGATTGTTCTGTGTGCCTTGTCGCTGCCATATCAAAACCCCTTGACCTGACTGTCCAGATGTTTTCATGTAAGCATTAAGTAAGTAAACATCTGCGCCAAACATGTGGTAGTAGAAAGACAGGCAACGTGGAGCATTATCCGAGATCTGTGGGCTAATGATGCGAGCAGTGTCATTTGCATGAAGAGAAGTTGATGTTGCAATGAAGACATACCAACCTTCACCTGCAATTTAAAAATAACTGTCAAATAAATGAAACAAACAAAACTTTTCACTGCTTTGATTGGTAATTGTGCAGCAATACATATATAATACCCATACTGAGAAAAGATATTGATAATTATGTGTAGCAATACATATGTAACATCCATACAGAAAGAAGATACTAAATAAAAAAAGAGGACTAACTATCAATTGCTTCTTCATTTCTTTAACACTGCACAAGTGGAACTAATGCAAATTGAGCATGCCCCTCCATTTTATTGTGTACACAATGAAAAGATTAGGATTGAGGTATGAATTATCTCATTTGAGTGATGTGCACATAAAATCACATTAGTGAGAGGTACCTTATAAAAGTGAATTTCCGTTTTAAGAATTATGTTTTTATGTGTAGGATGCATATGTTTCATATCTAAAACCAGTAAATAATATTCTTTAAATTTTGTTTTACTGGCAGATAATAAAATCAGGAGAGAGAATCTAATGGTACAATATAGAAGGAACTCGATAAACAAAGTAAACATTACATTTTCCTCTTCTTGCAAGAAATGAAAGGATACATAAGTTTACATGAGAATAAATAAAATTACATATTCTTTTTAAAATTAAAAACTCTAACCAGTGCCCATTGTATGGTCATTAGTGGGACCAGTAGACATGGAACCAGTTGGTCCTTGTGCACGTGTCCAGTTAAAAGTGTCATCCACTGTTTGCTGCCATTTGCATAAATCACTCTCAAAGTTGCAGTCATAGATTGTTGGAGTGGCTGTAATGCCATGTGTAGTACTTGGCAATGGTGTTGTAGAAATTGTTAATGGGTTGGATGGATTAGCATTGGCTGGTGATAAGGAACAAGCACTTGTGGTAAAAACCAGATCATCAATAGCAATGTCTCCCATGTAATTGGAGCCCACCGTGCCTTGAATCAACAACTGTGTAAAATATTAAGAATAAATTAACAAATAATGTAAATTTATTCACTAAATGATAACTAGATGTGTGTATGTGGTCATTATATAATATGTTAATTATTTATCATCACATCAATTTACCACACAGTTAGATAAACTGACCATGAAAACACACAACTCCTACCTGGTATGGATGACCATTGCTGTTGATTGGGATTGTAGCATAGAGCCACTGATCATCATGATCTCCGGACAGTGTCCACAGGACAGAAGCAGCATTGCTTGGCATGGTGGACATGGCAATGGACAGAGTGCCAATACCCCGACCAAACATGTGGTACCAGAAGGTCATGCAGCGCTGACTGGTAGCAGCAAACGTCTGGCTCTGAAGGACTGCAAGGTACCCTGGCTGCTGTGGCTGGCTGGCCTCAATGAACAGGTAATGTCCTGAAGAGAAGAAACATGGTTAAAACATACCTTCAAGCATCTACTGTATGTGTGATAATCACTGAAACAAAGTAAACAGAACCAATATAATAATAATAAACTTTTGAATACTCTATCATTTAATAAATGTGGTGTTATGAACATACACGAATGAACAGAATCTTAGTAAGCAAGTGTTGATTAACTTAGAGGTTGCAGTGCACTTTATATAATTACAATGATATATAAATTCAAATAAACGCATGAATGTTCCACTCCCACTGTCAAATAATTTTGTGCCAAAGTGACTGCCAAACTCAGCAGCCATCTTGAAAGTCTGTTACAGGGCTAATTGTCATTTGTATGTGAAACTCTCCCACAAAGCATTTTGCAAGCATTAACATTAGTAAACACATTACAGTTTCTTACATTTCAGTTCTGTAAAGTGAATTTCAAAACAAAAAAATAAAATATAAGCAAATACTGACATATGTAATGTTAAACAGAATTTGGACTACCTAATAATAATTATGCAAATACAGGCAACTCAATCCAACATTTTATGTGGATACATTTCTAGAAACAGGATTGGGTTTTAAACATCAAAGCCAAATGTTCACATAGAATTACATGTAATAACTTGGAGTGCATTCCAGTAATTCAGTGAGTTAATGTGAACACATGTATGTGTGAGGAATCCTCTTTTCATACAATGAACTTAACTAAAGTCTTATTTCAAACTACTACTAAATCATTTACAAGCATGTAAAAGTAAGCACAAGAATCTAATCTAAGCTAAATAGAAAAAGTACATTTTTCTTTTTAAAAGCAGATGTAAACCGGACAAAAAGTAACTGCATTATCTTTATGGTGCCTACCATCTTGTGATGCAAGTGTGTGGTCAGAACTCGGTCCTGTGAACTGAGTAGATGTTTGGCCTTGACCAACCAGCCAGTCAAACTGATCACTCCGTACATTTATCCAGGTACATAGGCCTTGCTCAAAATCACAGCCACCTGCATAATGTGAACAAATTCAAACATGAATTATAAACTTCTACATAGGACAGTGATAATGATGAACATTTGTGCATTAATGAACCTATCTTGTAAATGATGGCAGTACTTTCATATTTTCCTAGAGAATAATTAATTAATTAAAATTCTTTTAAAATGCTGAAATACTTATTATCACTGAAACTTTGTTACTTTGATGATAAACTCTAGCATAATAAGTGCACATAAGAAGTTGATTTTTCTGTTTCTTAGAACAATATGTTAAGTTATTTACCTAGAATTTATTACAATACTAAAAGTCCTACAATATTTTGTGGTTAGGTTATTTACCTACAATTTATTACAATACTAAAAGTCCTACAATATTTTGTGGTTAGGTTATTTACCTACAATTTATTACAATACTAAAAGTCCTACAATATTTTGTGGTTAGGTTATTTACCTACAATTTATTACAATACTAAAAGTCCTACAATATTTTGTGGTTAGGTTATTTACCTACAATTTATTACAATACTAAAAGTCCTACAATATTTTGTGGTTAGGTTATTTACCTACAATTTATTACAATACTAAAAGTCCTACAATATTTTGTGGTTATTTACCTACAATTTATTACAATACTAAAAGTCCTACAATATTTTGTGGTTAGGTTATTTACCTACAATTTATTCAATACTAAAGTCCTACAATATGATGTGGTTATTTACCTACAATTTATTACAGTAATGGTCACATTACAAGTGTTCACCCCTGATGACACTAACAGAGAACATAACTCTATAAGAGACAATAAGTCAGTCTGTTTAAAGCAGATCATCTTTCTTTTTCATGAATAAAGAGAATATTCAGGCATTCAAAAATCATTCTAGTTTACCCACCTTGTGAAGGTCTAAATAATTCAGTTGTTTAAAAATAACTGTAGTTCACCCATCTTTTTAATGTATTATGCTATTAATTTAGTCAGTTCAAAAGTCACTGTAGTTTACCCCTCGTTTAAATGTCTATGTCCAATACTTAATCAGCTGAAAAGAGTTGATATCAGTTCAGACACACAAAATTCCCTCCCTCTCCTTGTTCCATTGCACAAAGAATCTGGTCGCACAACGTACCATCTCCCTGACAGACACCAGCATTGAGGCTAACGTCATCGATAGCAAGATCACCATAGTAGCCTGACCCAACAACACCATCAAAATAAATATTGAAGCTGGTTGAACTTTGGACTTCTGCTTCTCCAAGGAGCCAAAAGTTGCCCTAACAACATAGAAGATTATTCATCAATGAATATGTTTAAATTTCAATGCACTTAATCTTATTTATCTGTTTACAGTTTCAATTAACAGTACAATACAACCAATATATTTGTTGTTTAAAATGTTAATAAATAATCTAGTGCATTTGCCTTTATGCATTGCAAAAAGATATTTCAGCAAATTAATCTTATTTTATTTTATTTATACATTACATAAAAAAATAAATCATTTGTCTGGGTCTTTTCAATAGCAGACAAATCATTTACACAATTTTGCCTTTCAGTACAATATGTAACAAATTAGCCATTTGCCCATGTTTCTTTCTGTAAATGGCACTCAATCCAAGTGGACCTAGGCTAATCCTGTTAGACAAATTTTTGGAATTTTCATTTGTATAGAGAAACATAAAGCTAATGTTGCCTTACTTAGAAATGGATGTAATACTGAATTACAAACAAATAAATATATACATATATATTTAATGTTGTCACTTTAATTTATATTTTATTTGTAACATACAACAAATCACATATTTATATATGAAAGCATTTATTGTGCAATGACTTCTCTTATTTATTTTACTTCTCAAGTCATGCAGCATAAAATGATTCTCTTTCCTCCAACCTTCCTAGCAACAGCTTATCAAGGTAATCTTGCACAAATAAGATCAAGCAGCTATTTATATGTCTAGAAATAAAATGTTTACAATAAAATTATATGTCTAGAAATAAAAAGTTTACAATAAAATTTAATTTATTAACATCACTAATTATTAAAAGTGAAGAGTAGAAACTATCAAAAATATCAATGCATTAAGTTTATGTAATTTAATTACAGGAATATATCTAATTATAAAAAAAAGATATAGTATCAAACTTTTTGTAATTAAAAATTAAAAGAGCAAATTTAGTCAAAGAGACTGTATGAAATTTATACTAGAAAGAACAATCTATCTTCAATTAGATTGGGAATTAAATTTATTTACTTAAAATCAATAAGAACAATTTAATTAAAAGAGATGCATTAAATTATTTACTTCAAAACAAGAACAGCAATTTAATAAAAGGAGATGCATTAATTTATTTACTATTACGCATCAAGAACAAAATTAAAATTACTTACTAATAACTAGAACAGTCTCAAAAGACTAGAAGATATGTTAAATTTATTTACCTTAAATGACAAGAATGCTGCTTTTCAATATAAAGTGAATTTGTACATGAATTTTTTCCTCAATGCTCCTGGATTATGTGTCAAACAATGTACGAATGATAGTATGAATAATACTAACAGAGATATAAAGAAACAATAAAATAAAAACTGTAAAATAAAATAAAATACTCTAAAAGTAAAATAAAATATTCTCAAATACCTGGTTTCCTGACATTGAGAAGAGAACAGATTCTGTCCCAGTTTGCCCTGGGGTTGCCAGGTAAACCAGAAGAGATCCCATGGAAGCACCATTCATATTGTAGTAGAACTGCAGGCAAGAACCAGCTGTGGGAGGAAATGAAGGACTAACCAGACGAGCCCGATCGCCCTGTTGGCGTGGAGCACTTGACTCTATGAACATGAAGTGTCCTAAGAGAAGCACGATATATATGTAAGATATAAATGCCAGAATCACTAGAGCTAATGTGTAAAATATCGATGTCAGAATCACAAGACTTAATGTTAAAATAACAATATCAGAATCACTAGAGTTAATATAAAATAACAATGCCAGAATCACAAGACTTAATGTAAAATATCAATTTCAGAATCACATGACTACACTAAGAAATCAAATATCAAAGTCACAAGAGTTAATGTAAATATCAGTAAGAATCACAAGATTTTTCTTTTGCTATTTAGTTATGTTATGTGTGTCAGTGAGAAAGATATGAGAAAATAATAGAATAAAACAATACCAAAATACATATTTCTTGTATGTGCATATATACATGCATGAGGAGAGAAAGGGAGATAAGAGAGAGAGAGAAAGGAGAGAGAAGAAGAGTGAAGGAGAGAGAAAGAGAGAGGAGAGAGATAGGAGAGACATAAGATTGAGGAGAGAAAGGAGAAGAGGAGAGGACAGGAGGAGAGGAGATAGAGGAGACAATAAAGGAGAGAGGAGAGAGAAGAGTGAGAGAAGAGAGAATGAAGACAGAGAGAGAGACGGGGGACCGAGTGATAAACTGTAATTTATTTTGATACAATTTTGTTTGCGTATATTTATACATATGAAAATGAATGTGTATATTCAATATACATATAATTATGACTCAAAACTCTAGGCAAAGCAAAAGGATCACCCACCACCACCATCTAAAAATCTTTTTTACAATCATGACAAATAAAACAAGAATGTCCGTCTATCCATTCATCCATCTATCCATCCATCCATCTACACAATCACTGCTAATAAATAACCAAATCTCTTTCTGTACTTTACAAGTAATGCTAGATAAATTGAATAAAATCTTTTAAAAAATTTAAATCACCCAATATAAGTTTTTATATTGAAATTATGGCATCCAGAATGTTTTAATCTACTACATACTAATTACAAATGAAATTATGTATATCTAGAATACAACAATATGATAATCTTAGTTTTATGTATTCTGATTACTCACAATCACATAAAGCCTATACTACCATCTTTACACTTACAATCACACACAAACTTATAGTACTATCATTACATTCACAATCACATAGAAACTTGTAGTACTATCTTTACACTTACAATCTCACAAAACTGAAGTACTATTTTCATGTTCACAGTCGTATACAAACCTGAAATATTATCTTAGCACTCACAACCATTTACAAGTTTCTAGTACTAAATTTTACACTCACAATCACCTAGTACTTTCTTTACATTTTCAATCACATACTAAACTAGTACTATATTTCTGAAGGTATACATACATCCACATTTATAAACATATACATACACATGAAATATTATCTTTCTTAGAAGCACACCTATAAACATACTAGTTCAACATATTTTAAAAACAAATTATATATAGGGTAAACACTTTTACAAACCTGTAGAGGTACCCAATGTGTGGTCAAAAGTGGGTCCTGTATACTGAGTGTCAGTGGTTCCTGATGTGCGTGACCAATCAAATACATCATTCTGGGCTTGAGTGAAACCACAGAGAATTCCATCCTCAAAGTCACACACATCTGATTATAAAGCACAAAAGAACACAATCTTAATACATACTGATAATGAGTGTTTAAAGGAATTATAAACGATTGTACTGATGTATTGCAGGCCAACAACAGATGTAAAAACAAGCAAAGTTATCAAACAATAGGGCCAAATAATTTTTTATATATGTTCATTTAAAAAAATGCTGTCATTTTAAAATATAAAATAAATGGTGTTAGAGATAAGAGTTTCATTTTAAGGAACAATGAAGTATGTTATGTTAAAAACTATAATGTTATAAAGAAAACATGAAGCAAATTATGTTTAAAAAAATATAATTTTTAAAAAAGGAAGTAAATTCTTTTAAAGAATTATAATATTATAAAGAAAATATAAATAAATTATAATTTTTAAAAAAAACATGAAGCAAATTAAGTTTAAAAAATATAATGTTTTAAAGAAAATATGAAGTAAATTACATACTTGCTTGTGAATGACAAGGATAGTTAGAAAATCCAAAATCATCAATTGATATGTCACCAAGGTAGCTTGTGCCTCGGATACCCTCTACAGCAATCTGTCAGAAATGATTTCAAACAATAAAAGATCATGTGTAAAGGGTTAAAATCCTATGAAATTAGGTTAACAATAAAAGAAAAATATATGCAATAAATAAAAGTCTTACTTAAAAGTAAAGAAAATAATAAAATTAAAAACTCTAGGTGCTAAACACTCCAATAACATATTATTGTTTAAAAATTCTGAAGATACTTTGAATTCAAGAAGAAGAGATTGAATTCATATAAGCAGGTGTAAACCTTTAACTGTAGGTGTGAATATCTGAAAAAAGCGACCATGCTTTTTTTTTCAGGCCATCCTTTTAGAAAATTTCTTATGATCATCAAGTAGCATGATGACCTTGACACAGTGTCATTAATCAGCTGTTTAGCTTCTAATAATACCTTTAATGGTACCAGGTAGGAAAGTGCCAAAGAAGACAACCACAAATCATCGTTAATGCCTGAAAATAAATGTCACTCCACACAAGTGTTCAGAAGTAAGTGTTGTTAATGCATTAAAAGTCACTGTACACATATCTGCAGAAATAGTGATGTTAATGCATTAAAAGTCACTGTACACCTATCTGCAGAAATAGTGTTATTAATGCATTAAAGAAAAATCACAGTACACAGATCTGCAGAAATACTGTTGTTAAAGCATTAAAAGGCAATTAAGTCAATCTACACACACAATACATATACACAGCACATTGATTAATATTTAAATGACAAAACACAAAACACATAATGCACATATTTGGCTCACTAATGAAATCATGAAACAACATAAACTGGGTATATTCCAGTCACACTTATTCAATAATGAAACAGTTATAAAAAAATTAACACAACTTCACACTAATTAAATCATGAAACATTTATACAGGAACAGGACACACTTGTTACTCTAATTAAATCATAAAATATTTAAAAATATATAAAAACTGGAACACCTTCACACTTATTTACTCATGAAACATTTATACAGAAACAGGATACACTTGTCACTAAATAAATAGTGAAACATTAATACTAAAACTGGACACGCTTGTCAAACTAATTAAATCATGAAACAATGTCTGATGCCAATGCCACTTAATTAATGGTTATGAATATTATTATTAATTAATTACAAGTGATGAGGATCTGAATTTATGTTATTAATAATTCTATAGAAGACATCACTCATCTCTCTTACTTGGCGGATATGGGGGTGCTTCTCTCTTCCACAACATTAAAGACAAAATTTACTGTCACACAATATTTCCACAGGTGGGAAACTTCTTACTAAAGGAGAAGACCAATTCATCTTTAATCTATATTTAGCAAGACCCCATCCATTCACTGTCTTTCCAACATAAATGATGGTTATCAATATGTGTAAGAAGGTCAATAAACCCCACTGTCTTTCCAACATATGGTTATCAATATGTGTAAGAAGATCAATAAACCCCACTGTCTTTCCAACATATGGTTATCAATATGTGTAAGAAGATCAATAAATTTATTAAATGAACAATCAAATATATAACATATGAATATAATCAAAGAATGTTGACATTTTCATCACTTCACAACAATGTTCAATTAATGTTGGACTACTGTTCAGTTTATCCTAGCATAGACATAAGCAGTCAATTAACCTAAATACATAATCAAGTTCATGGATATCATCACAGAAATGACAGTTTCAGAGAAATAATTAAAGTCAATTTACATAACTTGTTCAAAGATGGCAGCTATTGCCGGCACATGTTTCACTATCATGCTGTTTGCAACAAGTCACTGTCATTCATATTTAGGCGAGGTCCCATATGTCCCTTTTGGAGGCACATTATAAGAATGTTCCAGAATCTTCAATTCACTCTCCAAGCACACCATAGAGAATCATACTGAATTTCATATGCACTATCAATTATATCTGGAGGAATGTTCTTGATTTTCTGTGAGTCTTTACACAATGCACCATGAGGAACATTCAAAATAATCTTTGTGAATTCTAAAGACCAAACTCAAGCAACAATTTCCGCCATATTGGTACTTGAATGGAATGCACAGGAATCAACTATAGCAACTAAAGATTTACTGATAAGTTGATGACAATGCCAGATGCACACACCAATGTATTCAAGTAGAGTACAGTAGTCACTGTAGCATGAAGTCACAACCATAAAGGCTTGCTCTGCTTATGAGTTAACGATCGCCTTTATGACCAAACTCGAGTTATGTTCAAATTCAAAGTGATTCGAATAGAGTATTTCTTCAACAAAGAAACTTCCGGTCCATTCCCATTGGATGACTTTGTTATGAACAATGTGAGACTATTAAAAAAACTACTCTTCCAGCTGGAACCGGTTTAGACTGTGTGTCAGCAATTCTCTAGAATATTTTAAAACTGAGTTGTTTACTTCCAACTCTGACACTTACAAAAAATTCCATCATAAGGAGTGCCCAACGTCAGGTCACTTTATATAACAATTAAGTTTAAAAATAGGGATAGGCAAATTTACTGTCACACAATGATATAGAAACGGAAGACACCTGATATATACTCTGAATGAAAAAACACAATTATTCATAAAATAGACTCACTTGTCATGAATACAGTGATGTAGAATGACATACACTTAATAGAGAATGATATAAACACACCTGTTTTATATACACTTATAAAAATGACATAAAAATACCTGGTACTGAACGGAACTTTTGATGGTAAGCTCAGCAAATTGCCACTCATTGCTCTGTGTCCCAGTTCGTGTCCACATTAAGGTTTGTGTTTCACCGTTGTTAGGCCGCATGTAGACATTCAAGCTGTCAATGTTAGGGCCATACATGTGATACCAAAAACGGAAGCAGGCTCCATTCTGGTTAGGAGTCATCAGAGGGGACAGCAGGCGAGCTGTGTCATTTGGATGGCGTTGTGTTGCTGTTGCTAAGTACATGTAGTGACCTTGAACTATACATTAAAAAGTACCAAAGTCATAATACATGGTGTCCCTGAACTATAAGATAAAATTATCAGCATAACAACATTTTCTGGCTTTCATGATGTTGTACTGAACTTTAATACACTAACCTCTTCATTTCTATGCCCACTACAATGCATAAATTGAGCTATGCTCCTTCATACAGAGCTCTGCCTGATAGATGCAAGTTGGTTATATGGTAAAATAATCAATGTCCAAAAGCAAGAGTAATCCTTAAGGTCTGGTTAAGCAATAAAACTAAGTTAATAAAATAAGTCAATAAGTTAATAAAATCAGGAAATCAACAATTATCATAAGCTATCACACTTTGTAAACTGTTAAGATGGAAGTTTAATAATACAAACAATTACTGCAAATTATTACATTGTTGTACAGTGATAAATCCATTCAAAGAATTGCTGTGCATTATCCCAAATAAAATCAAAATTATCAAATCATCCAAAAACCTACAAAGAATCAAAAGGCAAATATTCTCTTACAATCAACATCAACACTGCTTTATCACAAAAAAAATAAATCAGAATAATTATTTTAAAACAAACAACAAAACAATCATTCAAAATCATTCTTGGAAATGTTTCAGTCATCAAGAGAAACAATTAAGATCACTAAAAGCTGTTTGAAATATATGGGGAAAATAATGACAATCATTCTAAGGATTAAGAAAATTATCAGAACAAAATTAATATTTCACTAAAGGAATCAAGTTCAGGATTTAACCTTTCCCCAGTTGGACATAAGCTGAAGTGTTGGTCAATATACATCAATGAAAGGAGAAGTTGGACATATGGTTGGCATGCATCAATGATAAAAGAGAAGTTGGATGTGTTGAATGGCATACATCACTGAAGGAAATCTGGATGTGTTGGAAGGCATAACATCAGTGATAAAAGAGAAGTTGGATGTATTGGTTGGCATATATCAATGACAAATGCTGAGCATGCTGGTTGGCATACATCATAATAATAAAGAAATTGGACATTTTGATTGAGAAGTTGCATGTCCATAGAATGACTGACCTCACAAATATAATTTCTTAAGACTCGTAAAATGAAAAATAAAACATTCCTCAAACTGACCGATTTAGTTGTGTGTTTTGCAATGAGAGATGATTGATGATAGATAAACACTTTTTACTGTCATAACAAATTATTCACTGTTGCCTATAACAAATGGCTCATTATAGAACACTTACTGTTGCCTAATGTATGATCAAAAGA
The DNA here is from genome assembly GCA_028829895.1 of Sinotaia quadrata. Classification (NCBI taxonomy): domain Eukaryota; kingdom Metazoa; phylum Mollusca; class Gastropoda; order Architaenioglossa; family Viviparidae; genus Sinotaia; species Sinotaia quadrata. The sequence goes on from CM054184.1 coordinate 30,585,274, forward strand.
AGGGCCAGAGTTCTGGGAGGAGGAAGCACCTGTGACCCTCATCCAATCAAAGATGTCTGTTGTGTCTTGTGTCCACTCGCATAAGTCTTGCTCGAAGCTACAGTCATAGGCTGATGGTACTGCATTAAAATATGAAAAAGAGTCATACACTAAAAAAAAAAAAGAAAATAAAGACATAAAACCAGTAAGTTCATCATTCAACTTGTTCTGCTTTTTTTTATTTTTAGAACACAGAGTATTCACAGGTAAACACATACATGATTCCACTTGCATGCTAATTCAAAGGGGTTTCTTGCCCACAACCTTACCAATTCTGAGAAGTAGTTTGTTCATTGCCCTATGTATTTTGTTACTGATAAACACATTTTGAAAAGTCTCTTTGTTAATTGCCAAATAAATTTGGAGAGGTCTTTGCTCACTGCAATGCATGTTTTTGAACACATTTATTTAACATTGTACACATTTTCATATAACTGTTCACTGCCAGACCCATTCAGCAGGCATTTGATCAATTATATAAATACTGACATATAGTTGTCTCTGACAGGCACAAAATGTTCAGTTATACAGAGATATATGTTCATTGCCAGGCATATTATGTAGGCATTTATTCATGTTATACAGCTTTTGGTAAATATTAGTTCAATACCAGGCATATTCTTTGGCATTTATTCACTTATACATATTCTGGGAGACATTTGTTCAGTACTAAGTATATTTTGCAGGCAATCATCAATTGTATGAATACATATTGGGATATGTCTGTCATTTACTGGCAGTATCTGTAGGCATTTAATCAATGCAATAAACAGTCTCAGACTCTTTAATTCCTTCCACACATTTTATAATGGAAACAAAGACATTTTCACTTGGATGGATTACAATTTGATTTCTATCATATGAAACATTTGAAGGGATTTCATTCTATCTCCTTTATTTTATGAATATTTTATTTTTCACTATCTTTTGTTTTATATTTGTACGAAAATAAAGTTGGAGCACTGATGGTTTTGAGTTGCTCTCCCCCCCCCCCCAAAAAAAAAAAAAAAGAAAAAAAGAAAAAAGAATAATATGTGTATATAAATAAAAGTTTCTAAGTTGAGGGAAATAAAGTTCTAAATTTCAACAACATTTGTAAACAAACATAAACTGCAAAGCTTGAATCAGTCTATTTATTTATTGTGAATCTAACAGTCAGTTAATTATTATTTGTTCACAATGATCAAATTTTGTTAGCAAACAAGATCCAGTCAAGATGCTTCCCAAAGTGAACTGTCTGTTAACAACTGCCATCATTTTTCATTGAAAAAAAAGTAACTGCTACAGAATTTCTTTTTACCTGGAGTGGTAGTAGATGATGGCTGGGGAGTATTCAATGGTGGTAGATTGGTGGCTTGAGCATCAGGGGGAAATACTGCAAAGAATGACAATGTTGGTCTCTAGCTCTCAGATGTAAAATATTAAGCACTAGTGACACAGACTTTATAATAAATACTACTGTACATAGACATTATAATAATAAGCACTAGTGACACAGACATTATAATAATAAGCACTACTGTACACAGACATTATAATAATAAGTACTAGTGACACAGTCATTATAATAATAAGCATTAGTGACACAGACATTATAATAATAAGCATTAGTGACACAGACATTATAATAATAAGCACTAGTGACAAAGACATTATAATAATAAGCATTAATGACACAGATATTATAATAACAAGCACTAGTGACAAAGACATTATAATAATAAACATTAATGACACAGACATTATAATAATAAGCACTAGTGACAAAGACATTAGGAAAATGCAGATTCACTTCAGTAACAGTTTCAATTCTTAGCTATAACCTGAAATTATTCTGTGAAGTTATGAAAATCACTGACCACAATGAAATATGGTTGTGTTAGTTGAAAAACGATTTTTTTTTATGCGTTCTAAGTCAATTGAAGCTTATATGAGGCTGGAAAGATTCATCCCAAATATTACTTTAAAAAATAACATAAATCATAAAACAGCAGATGTTTAAATACAAAGATATACACTAAAGCAAAACCCCTAAACATATGCTATATGGGCTGACTTAACAGGAAAACTCAAAGTATTGTTAATGTGTTGAAGTGAATGTGGGGGATGCGAGGTTCAGACACAATGATTATAGCAGTGAACAGCAACAGTAATCGAGGACACAAGAACACTTCATTAACTTCTCATCTGTCTCTATTTATATCAAGTCTCACTGCCAAATCCAACACACTCACACCCATTCCTAGCACACTAAATATATCATGGAACTGCAGGTGGCAGAGAGTGACCTTGAATGGAAGTCATTCTCTGAATGCAGGAATTAGTGCAGTGAGTCATAGTTGTTTATTATTTTTTAAAATTACAAATGTATAATGCTATATGATTCATATGAGCTTAGGTCATATTAATATTATCTACTATAAAGTATGCAAAAATATGATGTTATGTGATTCACACTGACTTATTTCTTAATAACATTTTCTGTTATATAAAGTATGCTTATAATGTACGATGCTGTTTGAAGTGTACAGTGTCAAGATCAAATTTAAAGCAAAATGTTTATTTAGTACCACATATTATGTAGAGCAACAAATATTTTTCTGTTATTAAGACTTTTTGATCTGCAAATTGAATAATTTGTCCAAAAGAATCAAGAGCAGAAAATGCATTTTCTTTTTCTGGGGTCAAACAGAGAGGTGAGCACAGGTGAGAAAAGCAAGTACATATGCACTGCTTGAAACCTGTGAGAGCCAAAGAGAGCCAATGGTCATAAATGTAAAATTAACATTAAAAATTAAACTGCACTATTTTAGAACTTGTGAACAAATATTCAAAATTAACTTTAATTTTTCTGAACATATGTGTATATACTCACATCAGGGGAGTGGTATGAAATAATACCATTTACTTACATCAGGGGAGTGGTATGAAATAATACCCATTTACTTACATCAGGAGTGTGGTATGAAATAATACCCATTTACTTACATCAGGGGAGTGGTATGAAATAATAGCCATTTACTTACATCAGGGGAGTGGTATGAAATAATACCATTTACTTACATCAGGGGAGTGGTATGAAATAATAGCCATTTACTTACATCAGGGGAGTGGTATGAAATAATATCCACTTACAAGCACACTGCGATTCTGTGAGAGTGATATCATCGATGGCAGTGTCACCCTGGTAGCTAGTACCTCTTATTGCTTCAAATGTTATCTGCAAAAAAATTCAACAGAACACTAGTAAGAATACAATTCTATGTTATAATGAACAATAGTTTTAAGAGAGAGTAACAACAGAATACTGTTAACAACACAGTTATATCATATAACAAACAATACCTTTAAGAGAAAGTAACAACAGAATTTTGTTAACAACAAGTTATATCATATAACAAACAATACCTTTAAGAGATAGTAACAACAGAATACTGTTAACAACACAGTTATATCATATAACAAACAATAACTTTAAGAGAAAGTAACAATGTAACAGTGAAACAGGCAGGAACTTAAAATACATGTTGACAGTTGAGTACCAGAAAATCACACTAAAGTTTATTACATTTGATTGTTGTGTTGATCCAACACAATGCTCTGAGAAATTTAACAAAAGAATAAAATTCTTGAAAAAAGATGTAAAAAGCGTTGCTATGTTACATCATGGTTCTGGCTTACTTTACCATTAGTGGAGATCTGTTCAATAATACATGAGTACTTTCAATTCAATATTTTTAAAATATTTCTTCTCTTGTGTTGTGACTGCAATTTCTTTTCCAGATTCTCAAATGAAGAAAAATTCTTTTGCTATGTGGTTTGCATGAGTTTCGGTCAACAGAAAACTGTTCAAGAACATGCAGCTGCTAAAAATACTGGCTGTTAATATGAATGATAGTGTAATGGTGGTGAAAATACTGGCTGATAATTGTAGAGATAATATATTAATGGTAGAGTACTGGTTGATAATTGTAGAGGTCATATATTAATGGTAAAGTACTGGCTGATAATTGTGGAGGTAATATATTAATGGTAAAGTACTGGCTCATAATTGAGGAGGTAATATATTAATGATAAGTACTGGCTGATAATAGGAGTGATAATAAGCTGTGAATAGTGGTGAATTTACTGATTGACAGTAACAATAAAATAACTGTGAATACTGATTAAAATACTGGCTGATGTGACAAACAATGAGAAATATACTGGTTGATAATAGTGGCTGATAATAGTTATTAAAATAATGGCTGATAATAGTGTCTGGAAAAAAGGGGTGAGAATAGAATGGCTAAAATTTATTTATAGTAATAAATTGTTGTTGATAATAAATCTGATAACAGTAGCTGAGAACAACAGATAAGAATAATGATTCAGAATAAATTTGAGAAAAACTATTTTAATCTCAAAATTACAGTTCTTTTCATTTCTGTTTAATTGTAAAATGATATCAATGCTAGAAGTAGAAAAGCTAATTTCAATTTTGGATTACAAATAAATGTGCTGCCATCTAGAAAAAGAAGAGAAGGCAAACAGGATGAAAACAGATAGGACAAAGACATACAGGGTTGAAGACAGATAGGACACGGTGAAAAATAGGACAAAGACATGTGTAGTGAAGACAGATGGGACAAGGACAGACCATGATGAAGACAGATAGGACAAAGACAGACATGGTGAAGACAGATATGACAAAGACAGGCAGGGTGAAGACAGAACAAAGACAGACAGGGTGAAGACAGATAGGACAAAGACAGAATAAAGATTGTGAGTGCAATGACATGGCTGGATAACAGAGAACAAAATTTCAAACACAAATTTTAAGAAAAGCCAACATGTGAAAGAAAATAAAGAAAGCACAACTCTTGCTTGAGAAAAGCTCAATTGCAGTTTCAAGCAAGAGGTAATGACATGTAGTGGATATTGCTTGGTAAGTTCTTCAGATTTTATCTCCCCCCTTTTCTGAGAGAGACTAGACCCCCAATATAGCTTATTCTCTGACCTTTATGCATACCAGAACCATGGGATTTCCCATCATATGTTCATAAGGTTGTATGGTGGAAAAATTGATTTCAATGCTGGATGATAATTAAAAGGTATCAATACTCTTGTAACTGGAAGATAATTTTGAAATTATGATGCGTAAATAGGCGATTTTAATACTGGATGATCATCTAGAAATATTACTACTTATGTAACTTGTTTCATAAATAAGCAGTTGATTTCAATGTTTTTGTAGTTAATTCCAATACTTACATAAAAAGGCATACTGCTATAGATGCTGACTCGTCCTTGAAGCCAATCATTTCCTTTATTGCCATTCAAGGACCAAACTGTAGTGGAGGTATTGGGTGAAGAAGTGGTGGACTGGAGCAGGACATTGAGATAGCCAGTGTCAATGCCATACATATTGTACCAGAAAGACAGACACATTGGTAGTGAGGCTGGCATGATAGGACTCTGAAGCCAGGCATGATCTCCTGGTTGACGTGGTGCTGAGGCCTCAATGAAGGCATAGTGTCCTGTCCAGATTAGTGATGAGGATACAATAAGGAATAGTGAAATGTACAGATTAGTGATGAGAATATACATAGATAGAAAAATACAGGCATAGTGTCCTGTACAGATAGTGATGAGGATACAAATAAGGATTAGTGAAATGTACAGATTAGTGGCTGTTGATATAATAAAGGCAGAGTGACTTGTAGAGATTAATGGTACGGATGCAATAAAAGACATTTTAAAGGTGAGGTGAGACTTCATTAAAGACATAGTGACTTAGTGATATATAAGTGTGAAGATTCATTAAAGCTTAGTGACCTAATGATATATAAGAGTGATAATTCATTAAAGGAATAGTGACCTAAATCATATAAGTGTGAGTGTTCATTAAGGGGATAGTTACCTAATAATATATAAGTGTAAGAGTTCATTAAAGGCATAATGACTTAGTGATATATGTGTGAAGATTCATTACAATTTTTGATAAGTAGTGAGGAAGCAATAAAGGCAGAAACATTTGTAAAAATGAAGTAAGGATCCTTTAAAAGCAGGAGCTTAAGGAAAGAAGTGTGATAATTAATTAAAGTTTCAGTATCTGTGGCAATTTGGGGTAAAAATTCACAAATAATTTAATGTAATGTAAATGTAATGTAAAATAAATCTGGCTGGGTTTCATTAAAGACTTAGTGCACTATGGAAATAAGTTCTGAAGACTCTAAAAATAGACAAGAAATTATTACTTATTAATTTATAAAAGATAACTTGATATGTAAAGACAAGTCAATACAGATAAAGGCAAAATGAGTTTGGGAGATAAAATGTGGTAATTTACTGATATTCAAGAATGAGACCAACAAATAAATATTGAAAATAAAAGAAAATGCTCCACAAATGGTGATGATTCATTAAATGCATAATGTTCTACAAGTAGATAGTGAGGAATCATTAAATGCATATGTTCTACAAACAAATGCTGAGGATTCATTAAAGATAATATTCTGCAAGAAAATGGTGAGGATTCATTAAATGCATAATGTTCTTCAAACAAATGGTGAGGATTCATTATAGCCATATCATTAAGGTATAATGTTCTACAAGCAATTGGTGAGGATTTATTAAAGGCATAATGCTCTGTGAGAAAATGGTGAGGAAATATTAAAATGACTTAGTAAGTGATGTGAGGAGTTATCAAAATGCTTAATGAAGTCTGAAATCAAATGATTATGAAGCTAGATTAATTCTGAAGACAAAAATGAAACCGTATTTCCATCTCTTGTACATCAGCATGAATAAAACTTAATTTCATATTTGCAACAAGCAACAACAAGACTGCCACTACCCTATCCCAAATATAATACAGACAGCAACTAGTTATTTACCTTGTGATGTACCAAAGGTGTGATCATTTGTGGGTCCAGTAAACATGTTAGCTGTAGCACTTTGTCCAATCATCCAGTCAAAATTGTCACCCACACTTGGGTTTGTCCACAACCCAAAACCTTGTTCAAAGTCAGTGTTGACTGAAATTATGAAGAAATTTAAATCACTGCCTTCTATCTATAAAGAACATTAATTTGAAGAACTGAATATATTTATATATCTTATTCATTTAGCTCCTTTTTTTAAAAAGCAAATACTGTGAATTTTAAGCGCCAATTAGGAAACAAAGTTCATCTTAAATGGTTGTAACATGAATATATAAGTAAATTTTTTTTAAAGTGTTAAAATTGAATGCTACTAGAAGTGCTTGTTATCCAAAACCATATATAAATGAACCTGCTACCCATTACTATTGACAGAGTGCCTTTTATTGGAAACCATACCTAGATGTATATGTTACCCATAATTACAGATACACATATTTGCTATGAAAACCAGAGCCAAATGAACCTGCAACCCATGATTATAGATATGTGTACTTGCTATGAAAACCATAGCTAGTCTGTTAGCCTTAGCTACAAACAGACATATGAACCTATTACCAAAAAACTATAACTAGACATTACCTGCTGTCTACAACATATAACCATTATTAAATGTATCTGTGTCAGTTACTGATAATGAATACTAGATACAAGTACCATAGTAACACATACTATTTACCCATAACATAGCTATGTATCTGTACCTATATTCATAGTAATTGCATCTGTTATCCAGAACTATAGCTAGATGTATCTGTAGCTAATGTATCTGCACCTATATTCATAGTAATTGCATCTGTTATCCAGAACTATAGCTAGATGTATCTGTAGCTAATGTATCTGTACCTATATTCATAGTAATTGCATCTGTTGTCCAGAACTATAGCTAGATGTATCTGTAACTAATGTATCTGTACCTATATTCATAGTAATTGCATCTGTTATCCAGAACTATAGCTAGATGTATCTGTAGCTATGTATCTGCACCTATATTCATAGTAATTGCATCTGTTATCCAGAACTATAGCTAGATGTATCCAGAACTATAACTAGATGTATCTGTTACCCATAATCTTAGCTAGATGATATGTTACCCGTAACCATAACTAGCTGCACCCATTACTCATAAATAGAAAGATACACTTATCTTGTACAATTGCAGCTACATAAACTACCTGAATGTGGGCAGCTACATAAGTTACCTAAATATGGGCAGCTACATAAGTTACCTAAATATGGGCAGCTACATAAGTTACCTGAATGTGGGCAGCTACATAAGTTACCTGAATGTGGGCAGCTACATAAGTTACCTGAATGTGGGCAGCTACATAAGTTACCTGAATGTGGGCAGCTACATAAGTTACCTGAATGTGGGCAGGGACCATTCTGAACAGCAATGTCATCAATAGCAAGATCACCAAGATTACCAGAACCTACAACACCTTCAAACACAATCTGAAAGAAAGAAATGCAAAATGCGACAATTTCTGTTTAAATGGTACGAACAGGAATGACAAGCTGCATATCGTGAAATATCTTAATTTTAATTTGTGCAGGTAATGCTAATAACTACTGTCCAATTTTAATGAGCACTAACTTTTAATTCTTTGAAAAAGAAATACTGCCTGATAGGTACAATATTACTATTGGTGGTTAGTACAAATCATATGTTAGTAAAATATTTTCATTTCAGTGATAAACGACCTCAAACAATATTACCCCGGTTAGCACAACATATATGAGCCTAGCACATGGAATGATACCCAAAATAGCACACAATGGCGTTATAACACTATACATATATATATAGACATATATTCCAATTTGATTACTGATTATATATTGTGTTATATTTGAAGGGAATGAATTAACAATAAACATGCAAAAAAATAACAATAAATACATAAATAATAATAAACACAGATTAACAGTAGTATACCTTTACTAATCAATCATGTACACCATATAATACTGAGCATAAATAAGAGTCTATATCTGGGATGAGGGCCACTGATTGGCTAAGGTGAAATTTTCACACTAAGCAAAATGTTAAGGGTTTGCAAGTCAAAGTGTCAAGAGCTTGCTAGGCAAAATGTCAGACTTAGCTAGTTTAAGTGTTAAGAGCTTGCTAGAAGAAATGTTAGGGGTGTGCTAGATAGGGCTTGCTAGTTAAAGTGTTAGGGGCTTGCTAGTTACAGTGTTAGGGATTTGCTAATTAGAGTGTTAGGGTCTTGTTAGTTAAATATGAGGAGCTTGATATTGTCAGCAGGATATGAGTTTTCAGACTTAGGAACTAGTTTTGTGGATTTTCATATTATTTTCTAGAAAGAGTGCTATACTAAATCCTATATAGGGCCACTTTAATGGGGTATTACTGTTTAGACACACTCACACACTCACACACACACACACACACACACACACACATTATCTAAATATCACACAGCAGTTCTGTCAATATTAATATAACAAACCATTCTCCAAGCACAGATATATCAAAACCTTAAAAGTACTAACAGTAATAAGAAATGGTAAGAGCTAAATAGGAAAGGGGAGAAGATATTCACCAAGAAATAAGTGAGATAGGAGGAGCTAAATAGAAAAAGAGAGAGAGAGAGAGTGTGTGTGTGTGTGTGTGTGTGTGTGAGTTTTGCACATGCATATCTGTTTGCATGTAAAAATCAAGAAATGAAATGAATTAAAATATTAAAAAAAGGTTAATGAGAAGATGGAGGGGGTAGATCAAAAGTATTGAGAAATACAAGAGCAAGGTGATAGGGAGATCAAAAGCAAGATAAGAGAGATAATAAAAAACAAGAGAAAGAAAAAGAATGGGTAGATCAAAAGTATTGAGAAATACAAGAGCAAGGTGATAGGGAGATCAAAAGAATGGGTAGATCAAAAGAATGGGCAGATCACAAGCAAGATAAGAGAGATAATAAAAAACAAGAGAAAGAAATAGAATGGAGAAAATGTGGGGGAAAAAAAACAGCAAAATATGATAATAGCGAAATAGAGAAAGAAATTTAGAGGGAAGAAAAAATAAAAGGGAGTTGCAAAAATGGGGAAGAGTCAGAAAGAACACTAATGATTTTGCTTTCTTGTATAATTTTCTACTGACAATTATTTACCATGTATCGAGTTCCAGCTTGAACAGTGGTCTGCCCAGGCATCCAGCGATTACCAATATTATTAGATTTGGTCCACAGAACAGGATTGTTAGAGTAGTTCTGCTGGGTGTTGGTTATGAGGTATATGTTCAATGCACCTATCTGATTGCCGTTAAGGTTGTAGAAAAATGAGAGGCAAAGAGGATTGAAATTGTAGATCTCAACGCTAATCAAACGTGCCTTTTGGCCACTGTGCTGGGGCAGGCTGGTTTCAATGTAGAGATAGTGCCCTTGAATGAAAATGTAAAGTATAAAAGTCGATCTGAAATAAGTATACTTTCAGTGACAGTATTACAATTTGGGGTTTTGCCTAGGGTAATGTGAATTAGTTAAATGCTACTTACAATTTATCATAAATAATCTTGAGTATGCAGACACATTCAACACAGCTTAAATTTCAGATTCTGAAGGTGGGTGTTTGCTTCATGTTGTAGTAAAAGTGTCCAAACCAAGTGATATAATTAACTTTATCACATAGACGCTTAAAGCAAGAAATGTTTAATAAAATTAGGTTTGGAACTATGACAATGACCTTTACTGTTTTTAACATACATTGTCCAAACATACTCAGACACCTGGGTGACTGATGTTTTTGTGATTAACATTACTTCCCCTCAGGGCAGCACATTAGTGAGATTTTCCTTAAATTATGTCTACTACTTTAAATATCGAATTAAAATAAAAACCTGGCTAAAATACTGCTTCAGAGAAAGAAAACTTTTACCAGCTGATGTTCCTAACTTACAGATGAGTTAAATTATAAAAGCTATGGGACTCAGTTAAACTTTTTTATTGAAAGAGAATGTTTACCTCCTGGTGTTCCTAGCATATAGCTGTTAGAAAGGTTAACTTATTAAAGCTATGGGATTCAGTTAAAATGTTTGTCACTGAGAAAGGATGTTTTCCAGCTGTTGTTACATGAGGTCAATCAATGGCTATCTTGTAAAGTAAATAGGGTTAACTTAACTTAACATTTAAGGGAAAGCAATGCTTACCTGCTGATGTTCCTAAAGTGTGGTCATTAGATGGTCCTGTGCCTACTACATCTGTAGTACCTGAATGAGAAGTCCAGTCAAAGTCATCTGTAGTGTCCTGTGTCCATCCACACAGGCCAGATTCAAAGTCACAAGGTATACCAACTGTAAGCAGGTAAACAAAATAGTCACTGCAGTCAAATATGAAAGGCATGTAAAATGTGTAAAGCAAGTAGAATGCATAAGTCATGTACATGTGTAAAGCAAGTAAAATGTGAATTTAATTTCCCCTGCATTTATAACTTCATTTATAAGTATTGTGCAGAGCAAGGGAAACAGTCCATTGACCTTTTCAGCCCAGAGAGGTTTAAACTCTATCTGTTCCACATATGCAGGGTTGCCTTTGCATAGGAGTTATTGTAAATTTGGGTGCATGCATGCCATGATGACACTTTTCATGAGATCAGCTTTTTGGTGGTCATATTTTGAGACCATCTCTACCCTTCGGTTCATCAACTGAGAGAGTCTGATGCCATATTTGCATCCCATGATGCAGCAGAGTAGCTGACGTCATCTATATTGTGTGTTTTTTTTATTTGAATTATCTGAATGTCAATATATTTTCTGTTTCAGATTTATCTGTGGGATTCGTAATTTGGATTTTCTATTTGTGAGTTGTGTGCCTATCTTCTTCGTACATCTCGTCAAGTACGATTATCACCAACTTAATAGTGAGTACCTTATTAGTAAACAGGGTGCACTTAGAGGTTAGTATTTAGGACGTTTATCATTAGTGCTTAGCTAGTAAAAACTCTTAATATTTTCCTCTTATTTGAGAACATTTGTTTGAACATTGATATTATCACTATTGTTTATTGAAACATTTCTTTGATTACACTGGGTATGAGAACCCTATAAATTTGAACATTTTGTTATATAAACATATATGTATAATATATGCTTGGTGTGATTACTGCTTGAAGAGATTGTTTGCTATTTTATTATTTGTTTTATTTTGTCTCATCATTCATTGTTCTTGTCCCCCATTCCATGAATGTGATTGTGAAAGAACTTGAATGGCTGATTAACAACCATGCATAAGGAATTCCCCATTGTTGAAATAAATTCATTATCTGAATTTTAAAACTAAAGTTTTCTGTCTTTGGTTTTTGGATGGGAGTTGAGCAGTTTGTTTATTCATTGTTCTGTCCATACACATATCACATTTCCACCATACACTCATACACACACATACCAACCAACTCATACCCTTCGCGCAGAATAAAACTTCATTCCAAAAGATCAACTTGGTTCGTTCTGTCATGTGAGTGACTGTCATTCCATCTACACGAGACTCAGTGAGTTGCTGGCCAACCATCATCTCCTCTTTCAACCCACAAAGAGGAAGGTGGTGGTGACAACAATTCAAGTAAACATATTTCAATATATGGCCAAATTTTAATTTATAGGTATTTAGACATGGCCAACATGAAGTGGCCAAATGTAAATTCATATTCTGAGATACTGACCTACAGCAATGCAGTTTCCAGTTACAAGTTTGATGTCATCCAGCCCAACATTTCCACTGTAGGTTATACCACGGAGTCCTTCGAAAACCAGACTGACACTGCTGGACTGAGATGGAATTTGAACTTGGGCATAATTCCAGTGATTTCCTTGAGACTGTTCTTTGGTCCAGACAGGTGTGCCAAGAGTGGTCCCACTCTGAACAAAAATGTTCAATTTCTTTCTGCATTAAAATTTTATGGGCACAATGGTGATGGAAAATCTGAGTCACATTTGATCTCAGTTGAGGATCATGTAAAGCCCCACATTCATACTAATTCTGATTCACAAAATAATGATCTAAAGTTGCCAGCACTAGCATTCAGAGATAACAAAAAAAAACCCCTGCATATATTGACATACAATGAGATACAACTTGAAATACTGCTATTCTTTTGCCAACATTGACATTTCAAGGTTTAAATAAATAAAAACATTGATTACTATGGCACAATTTGAAAACACTGACATTCTAAGATATGAAAAAGTAAAATCATTGACATACTATGAATACAAGGTGAAAACACTGACATTCCAAGATTTAAAGAATACTGAAAGCTTTTGACAAACCATAATATAAAAGTTGAATGAACTGATGTGAGCACCATACATATAATACCAAAACTCCAGGCAGTAGGTTTGTCCGGCAGGAATTGGGGCGGACACTAGTCGTGCTGGATCATTGTTTCGTCTTGGCGTTGATGTCTCGATATAGACATACCAACCATTTTCTGCAATAAAGTCAAAAGTTAGTTGTGCAATAAGGAAAGAAAGAAATGTAGTTGTAAGAAAATAAATCATACGTTTATTATATTTCTATTTATCCATCAACAGAGCATGATCTACCTGTTAAAGGTGTATGATCTATCTGTTAAAGATGTAGCTATTTAGTCAGTTTAATGCAATGTTTGCAAAGGGATAACCTTAGTCCTGAGTTAGACACATCAAATTTTAAAATATTTATTTCTGTTCATGATTTTAAAATAATAACTTTACGATTCAACATTTAAGGGTAGGATTCAAGAAATCCCAAATGGCTAGTCCTAAAATCAGCCATCATAAATTCATCAACATGTTCCATGAAATAGCCTTCAGTATTTGCCTGCAAGAAAACATTCTGCTCAGGCAGCAGATGTATTTTAACACCGGATTATTCAATACATTTTTTTCTTGTAACAAGGAAGGCAACCGTTCCAAAATTTATATGATTTTGAAGTGGTTATATCTCTTAGGCCATTGTTATCAAAGCACCAAACAATCAGGTCTCACAGTGACAGGCGACACATTCTAATTTGGAAGATCCCTCAAAATACCCAACGCTAAAGCATTTACACCTGTTTTCAAGGCTAGAGTATAGTGGAATGTTGGGGCATGTAATGGTTAGTGCATAGTTTCAATGAAACAATGCAATGTTTAATGGCAAGAATTACCTTTAAAAAAAAAAGAAGAAATTCATTAGAGAGAAGGTATATATTTGATTTAGTTGTTGGAAAATTCATTGTACATGTGCTCAAATTTTGTGGCAAAAGATAAAATAATCAACTGTTGGGCATAATTCCACACAATGATCTTTTTTCTTTAAGCGTTATTTAGTTCTGTTTTGTAATGCATGCTTCATGTCTTTACATAAAGTTTTAAATAGTTTATAGATTATTCAAGGAAATGCAAACACACGCACACACACACACACACACACACACACACACACACACACACACACACACACACACACACACACACACACACACACACACACACACACACACACAATCTGCTAGAATCACAATGCATTAATTAACCACACACTACCAAAGAGTAAACTTGAAGACAATATTTACAATTGTATATGCCCAGATGTCTGAACAATAACAGAATAGCTATGAGAGGGTAATTATATGATAACAAGAATGGCCATGAGAGTGTAATTATATAATAGACAATTTGTTACACATACGTGAGCCTGATGTGTGGTCAATAAGACGTCCAGTTGTGGTGTTGCCTGAAGGTCCTTGTGCACGTATCCAGTCATAGATGTCTGTTGTGTCCTGTGTCCATGTGCAAAAGCCAGTTTCAAAAGAGCAGTCATAGGAAGACTGTGATGCTAAAAACAAAGTAAAAAAATTTGAACACTAAGCCAAATAAATTTAGGTCTATAGAATCAAGAAATAGTGTCCAGTATCTTCAAATAAATGCATTCTCCTAAAACTGGCATTTATTTAATATGAAGACATAACTTTGTCCAAATATTGCCTGAACAATTTTATAGAATGAATTCTAATTAGATAATTTCTTACCTGAGAACACCAAATTCTCAAATTTTCAATACATAACATGCACACAAATAAAGAACAACTGCTAGTTCTCTGTTGTTTCCAATGCTAGAACACTAAACCATACTGAAGTTTCTAAAACAAAGACATATTACTTACAAAAAGGTAAGTTATAACACAATACTATAAAGACTACTTGCTAATCCACTGAGCATTGTGGATGTTCATGTATTAAGGCCACACTGACAGACGCAAAAAACAAAGCCCTAGGTTCTCAATAACCACAAACTTTAAAGCTCAATGAAAAAAATAAATTCATATTAATATAAGAAACATTAACCTTCTAATTTCAAGCAAAAGGAAAATAAATGAAGTACTTTACTATCTTATTAACGAAATATTAATACTGGAAGTAGGACACTGGAGAAGCACCCAGTGTTGCAAAAAAGATATTTTTTTCAAACCAGGAATAGATGAACAATAACATCTAGACATATCCAATCAAGAAGTACTGAGGGTTAAAATAAAATATCTGCTAAATTTTGGTGCACATCTAGACATATCCAATCAAGAAGTACTGAGGGTTAAAATAAAATATCTGCTAAATTTTGGTGCACATCTAGACATATCCAATCAAGAAGTACTGAGGGTTAAAATAAAATATCTGCTAATTTTGGTGCACATATAGGCCTACTAACTACTGATTCTAAACATACATGCAAAATCTATACAGAAAATCCACATTATTCCAGGGTGATAAAGCCTTTGCATTGTAGATGAAAAGAAATTGTGCCAGATGAATATAATTAAAAACAAATGATTTATGAACCAGCTTGATGTTGGTGAAATTATAATAACTTACTGAATTAATTTGGTGTTATTGGGATTATAATAACTTACTGAATTAGTTTGGTGTTATTGGGATTATAATAACTTATTGAACTGGTTTTGTGCTTTGGGATTATAATAACTTACTAAACTGGCTGGATGTTATTACTGAAATTTTAATAACTTACTGAACTGGCTTGGTGTTGGAATGGTAGAAGCTGGTATAGTTACCAGTTGGTTGATTTGTGCATCAAGAGGTTTGTCTGTTAAAAACAAATTTGTGAGGATTAGCAAAGACAACAAGACAGTCATATTCTCTCTCTCAAAAACAGAGAACAAGTATGTGTGCGCATACATGCAAATACACTATAAATATAACTGGATTAGTATTTACACCTCATGCTGAAAACTTTCTTAAGTGATTGATAAAAGTCAGTTTTAGGAAAAAGTAAGGAAGTCTATGAGAGTTGGAATGGTGTTTTAATAATTTTTAACAAGGAAAACAACAGATGCTAGTAGACAGCACTAGGCGATCGATTTAAGAAGACAGCAGATAACAGATAATACATAATAGAGGAAAACAGCATGCAGATAATAGATAATAGTAGTTAACATTGATAGTGGATGACAGTGTAAAACAGCAAATAATGATACATAATAGTGAATAATAATGGATACAGGTAAATAATAGCAGATAATGGTAGACAACAGTAAATGATAGTGTCACATAATGGCTTATGTTACCCACATGCACTTCTCTAAAAATAGACTACATGTAAACCTACCTTCTGGAAAAACCTACTCTTATCTTTAGGTTGGAACATGCCTAAAAGTTCCAAACACTCACCCCGATTAACCAAATAATGAGCTATAAATGTTGTACCTATGTAATGTTAGATCAAGTAAAACGACCACAGAGGCAACATACTTTGGCACCTGGCCTTACTAAGTGGAATATAGTACTAACATTTACTGCCGGTTATCGACACAGTAAAGAATCACCCTCTGTAATTACTATTGCAGAAGGTATGTGGTTTTACTTGCTTAACTAATACTCCACTCTTATATCTATGATGAAACCATATCCATGAACTTGATTATATATATGTGTGTTAGTTTGACTGCTGATGTCTATGCTAGGATAAATTGAACGAGCGTCTAGCATTAATCATTGTTGTGAAGTGATATAAATGTCAAAGCTCTTTTGATTATATTCATAAGTTGTATATTTGATTGGTGATTTAATAAATTTTTGTTAAATTTATTAACCTTCTTGCAAATGAGTGCAGTGTGCCCAGAGAGATTTCACAATATATATGCTGCTTGACTCCAATGAGGCAGCTGACCCATATTAATTCACAGCATGTTCTTTTTCACTGTTCAAGACCAAGTGGACTAACAAGCAGATTGGAATTTGTTCATAACCCAAAATTTGCCTGAATTCATTTTATACAGATTTTTAAATTTCACTTGTAATGATGAAACTAAAAACTCTGATGAAATTATGAATAATGTGACAATGAGACAATCTACTCAATATGCTTTTATGCTGAGCAATGCTTTATTTTACTGTTACAATATACACAAGCAATGCTTTATTTTACTGAGAATAAAATAATAAAGGAAAAATGATGCATGCAAGCAAAGAGAGAACACTTGTAAAAGCTGGACAATAGGATTACATGTCATAAGAAGTATTTACACAGGAAGTACTCAGCAACACAGGAGTTATTTACAAACACAGGAATGCAAGCAAAGGGAGAACAATTGAAGAGATTGCATCCACAGGGGTATATGTCACAAAGATAGTACTTACAAACACAGGAAGAGGAAGTGAAAGAGAGGTCATCCACTGCAATGTCACCATAGTAGGTAGTGCCACGAATTCCTTCTATTCGGACCTGCATCAGAAACACAATGATGACAGGCAAATGAGTCTTTCTGACTAAAGATGCCTTGAGAAAACTGTTGTAAGCAAACAGCAAATATGTATGTGATGTCTGCATGTGTGTGTGTGTGTGTGTGTGTATAGCTACAAAATATAAAAAACATTAAACATATATCATGAGAAGTGCAATATGTACCAGATATTCAGTGCTTTGTGGAAGGATTGGCATCTGTCCTTGTAACCAGACATCTCCTTTCTGACCAGACTGAGTCCACAGCACAGTGCTAGAGTTAGTTCCCATGCCATCAACATACACATTCAGAGAGCCTGTCATATAATGCAAAATTATTTTTTATTTCTGTATTAACATAAAACATTTAGAAAAATTATTACTTATTTCTGTATTAACATAAAACATTTAGAAAAATTTCAAATATAAAAAAAATCAATAATCACATCTGAATCAATAAATTTATCAAATCTGTTTTTACTTTAATATTGGGATTTAAAAACAAACACCTTCCCATCAAACAAAACAAATACATAAGTTCATTTAAAAAATGAACAATAAGCCACCATAAAAAATAACAGTAAATATACGCATGCAATACTACTAACTTCTCTTTTATTTTCTTTACTGTATAATAGTAGGGTCAGAAATTTATATTTAAAAAATACACCTGTTCAGAATGAAAAGTACATGAATGAGCAAATCCTGCTATTAAATAAATTAAAAAATAAAATCTTTTATAGAGAAGGAAATGTCCACATACCAATTACAAAATATAAACTTTCAAAAGAGAAAGAAATGTCTACATACCAATTACAAAATATAATCTTTCAAAAGAGAAAGAAATGTCTAGATACCAATTACAAAATATAATCTTTCAAAAGAGACAGAAATGTCTATAAACCAATTACAAAATATAAACTTTCAAAAGAGAAAGAAATTTCTACCAATTACAAAATATAATCTTTCAAAAGAGAAAGAAATGTCTACATACCAATTCCAACTCCAAACATGTGATACCAGAATATAAAGCAACGAGTGCCAGTGAACGCTGGGAAAGGCTGAGAAATGAACCATGCTTTGTCACCGGTTTGTCTGGGAGCAGAGCTCTCAATGAAAATGTATGCGCCTGTCAAGAAGGATGAAAATTAATTAATTTTAAATGTTTGGTCTTTTAGTTGCAAGCATTAGATAGATACACCAATGATCATTCCCATCAGCACACATAAAGCAATGGGTGTGCTTCACTGTCATTCTTTAGCTATGACACACATTCATGTCATACCCCCCCCCAAAACCAAGGCAAAGATTATTAGTAGAATTAGAAGTAATTTGAAACTCATTCATCTGGATCAGAATAATTGAATGGACTGGTTAATTTAATATTTGGACAATAATAGAATGGGCTGGTTAATTTAAAATATTTAGACAAGAATAATTGAATGGACTAGTTAATTTAAAATATTTTGACAAGAATAACTGAATGGACTGGTTAATTTAAAATATTTGGACCAGAATAAATGAATAGACTGGCTAATTTAAAATATTTTGACAAAAATAACTGAATGGACTGGTTAATTTAAAACAGTATAGGTCTACTGAAATTTTTATAAGCCTGTTAATTGTACTTAAGTAATGGAACGTTTCATTTTCCCAGTCCGAGGCAATGTCTGTGCTAAGAACCTGGAAGTGTGAACCATGTGACCACCAGGCAAAACACTAAGCATTACAAGTTTGTAGTAGGAGAAATTTGCAGGGTGGATATTCTTCTATAAACTAAGTACAACAGTTTAATTTTCTCAATTATTCTTGCTCTTTATAGTTGTCTATCTCATTCTTATTATTAAATTTATTCATGAAGTTATGAAATATGCTAAATGAAGTGTTTGGTTGCATGTTTTGTTTATTGTATTCAACCTAAAATTCTTTCTCTTTTCTCTGTTCTGTATAACAGTATTACAAGAGAATTATACTTTTAACCCTCTTTCTAAAACTATTTACTGGTCTAGTCTTATAATTACTATCTATTTGTCTAGTCTTACAATCAATATTTACTTGTCTAGTCTTGTAATTACATTTGTACTATTTTTCCAGTCTTACCATCACTTTACTGACTCAGTCTTGCAATAATTGTTTACTTGTCTAGTCTTTTAATCTTTTACTCATCTAGTCTTGCTGATATTTTACTGACTTAGTGACTCAGTCTTGCCATAATTTTTCACTTATCTAGTCTAGCCATAAAACTCTACTTGTCTATCTTACCATCATTTTTCACTTGTCTAGTCTTGCCATCATTTTTCACTTGTCTAGTCTTGCCATCATTTTTCACTTATCTAGTCTTGCCATCATTTTTCACTTTTCTAGTCTTGCCATCATTTTTCACTTGTCTAGTCTTGCCATCACTTTTCACTTATCTAGTCTTGCCATCACTTTTCACTTATCTAGTCTTGCCATCACTTTTCACTTATCTAGTCTTGCCATCATTTTTCATTTGTCTAGTCTTGCCTTTTTTTTTCACTAATCTAGTCTTGCCATCATTTTTCACTTGTCTAGTCTATCCGTCATTTTTCACTTGTCTAGTCTTGCCATAATTTTTCACTTATCTAGTCTTGCCATAATTTTTCACTTATCTACTCTTGCCATCACTTTTCACTTATCTAGACATGAATCTCTTTTCACTTATCTAGTCTTGCCATCAATTTTTCACTTGTCTATTCTTGCCATCACTTTTCATTTATCTAGTCTTGTCATAATTTTTCACTTATCTAGTCTTACCATCACTTTTTACTTATCTAGTCTTGCCATCACTTTTCACTTATCTACTTTTGGAACTTCTCACTTATCTAGTCTTGTCCACAATTTTACTTGTCTAGTCTTGTCATAAAATTCTACTTATTTAGTCTTGCTAGTACTCTCTATTTGTTCAATCTTGTCATAAATTTCTAATTGTCTAGTCTTGTTATCGCTTTCTACTTGTCTAGATTTTCCATCACTATCTACTTGTCTAGAATTGCCATCATTTTACTAAATCTCTTCAATTCAGCAACTTACCCTCATTTGTACCCTGAGTATGGTCACTGGAAGGGCCAGTGTAGGAACTAGGTGTGCTACCACGAGTTCGCATCCAGTCAAAGTTATCTCCACCTGTGTTAGTCCAGGTACAGGTATCCAACTCAAAATCACAGTTGCCTGGGGTCACCACACAAGTTCCAGCAGAGATACTGATGTCGTCAATGGCAATGTCACTGGAGTATCCATTACCAATCACACCTTCAAACACTACCTGAAAAAGGTTTTAGCAGATGTGTGTACTGTACAAATTTTAATTTACCAGATGGATGCAAACATTAAAAATAATAACAGTTATGTCCCTTTTTAAAAAATGCACTCATCAAGTCATTAATATAAATCATGCAGCTTCCTACTTTTAGCCTATATTCTCCTCCTCGAAGACTTTTATCTTACCTCCCAGGAACTTGAGGACTGCACGTTGAGCTCACCAGGTATCCAGCGGTCTCCTTGGTTACCAGAAATGCTGAAGAGAGTATTTACAATCCTGCCACCCATCTGCAGATAAACTGTTAGAGTGCCCATGGTACTGCCAAACATATAGTAAAAAAATCGAAGGCAGGAACCTGGTGTTGCTGCTTGAGATGGACTGATCAGTTGAGCTCGGTTACCAGAGCGTTGTGGTGTCGAAGAATCAACATACATGTAGTAGCCTGGGCATATTAAGAACCACAATTAATTTAAGTAAACTTCTTAAATCAGAATGCTGATTGTTTTTTTAAAAATGTACTCAATGTCGATATTTCAAAATAATGTTGTTGTTTATTTACATCTCAAAAAGAATGGTCATTTAAAAAATAACCCCATGATAAAAAATTTTAAGCTTATAAAGATGATATGTTCTACATCTACTGTCCCAAGTCTCAGATCCTTAATCTCCTGTCTTCTGACAAATCTCCTGTCCTATGACTCATACCCCAAATCTCATGTCACAGATCTCCTGACTACGTTTCCTATTCTAAGTTACTTGTCATGGGTCTCTTGACCTACAGTTCCTATTCTAAGACACATGACATAAGTCCTCTGTCCTGCCCCTGACATAAGTGCAACTGGTTCTTGGAGCAAGTCCTAAGTCTCCTGTTTAGGTCTCCTATCCTAAAACTCCTGTCCTAAATCACTTGTCAAAGTCTCCTGTTATGTTGTCTATCCTTTGTTCCCTGCCATAGACTCCTTTTGTAGGTTCCCTGTCCTATATCTCCTGTCTTAAGTCTGTTGTGCTGTCCCCTGAAATAATCTTCTATTTTAAGATCTAAAATTCTTATATTAAGTGTTGTTCTATTCCCTGAAATAATCTTCTATTGTAATATCTAAATCTCCTATCTTAAGTCTATTGTCCTGTCCAAGGAAATAATCTTCTATTTTAAAATCCACAATAAATTTCCTGTATTGAGACTCTATCCTAAGACTCCTATTTTAAGTTTCCTATCCTAAGACTCCAGTCATAGATCTCCTGCCCTCCTCTATCCTATTCTTATAATCTAAGTCTCTGGTTCCAAGGATTTTATCCTATATCTCCTGTCACATGTATCCTATCCTAAGTCTTTTATCAACTATCTCTAGTCCCCAATCTTAAGTTCCCAGTTATACATCTCATATCCTAAGTCAACTGTCCTAAGTCTCCTGTTCTAATTTTATTATCCTGCAGGTCTTATTCTATATTTTCTATCACAGGGCTCACAGGGCTTCTAAGTCTCCTATTCTAAATCTCCCATAATAAATCTTTTACACTAAGTCTTCTGTTCTATATCCGTGTCACAAATATTCTAATTCTCCTAAACTAAACCTCTCCTAAGTGCTGTGAAGTCAATCCTGTCTTAAATTTTCATTCTTAGATCTTAAGTTATCTGACATAGATCCTCTATGTTAAATCTCCTGTCCTAAGTCCCCTGACATAAGCACGTCTTCAGTTATCTGTCCAATATCTACTAAGTCTTCTATCTTGTCCTTATCTTAAGTTTCCTCTTCTATTGTAAGTCACCTAAGTCTCCTCTTCTATCTTAAGTCACCTATATTAAATCACCTCTTCTAAGGCCCCAGCCTTTAGACTCCTTTCTTAAACTTATTATCCTTATTTTCCTTACATAAGTTCTCTTTCCTAGGTCTCTTGAACTAAATTTCCCACCCTCTCTTGTCCTAAATCTCCTGTCCAAAGTCTCATAAGGCATTTGTCTAAAACTTATCCTAAATCTGTCCAAAATTTCCTGAGGCATTTGTCTCAAATCTTGTCCTAGATCTCTTGTCCCACATCTCCTAATTTAAGTTCCCCCCTTCTTCAGTTTTCTGTCCTAAAAATCAATTTCTAACACACACACACACACACACACACACACCCTGGATACAAGTAAACTATCTTCAGTCTTCTAACCCAAATCTCTATATTCAGTTACCTATTTAAATTCCTTGTCCTAAGTCCCTACCTAAATGTCCCACTGTTAAGTCCACTACCCTAAGTATCTTACCTTTAAGTTCCATGAAGAATAGCATAATTTGTAAATCTTGGAGAAAAAAAAAGAAATTTATGCAGAATATGAATAATTCTTACCACTGGCTGTGCCAAGGGTGTGGTCATTTGGAGGGCCAGTGCCAACACTTGAAGTCTGACCAGAGTTGCGTTGCCAGTCAAAGTTGTCGCCAGCTGCCTGACGGTACCCACATATAGCAGGATCTTCAAATGTGCATAAATTAACAGAGGCAGCTCCTGCAATTCATTACCACACAAAAATGACTTGCTTCCTGAATTAGATCAATGTTTCTATTAAAAGTACTCCCTAAATCAATGGCATTCATTAATGAGACCAATGCTGCTACTAACAGCATTTCCTCATTTTTTATTACATGTATTTCTAAAAGCGAACAACTTATGATGAAAGGAAAGAAAATATTCTGAAATGTGATAATAAATGACAATAAAAACTTACTTACCACATGAATCGTCCACAACTGTTATATCATCCAGTCCAATGTCTCCAGAAAAGTGGGTTCCTCGTACACCCTCAAACACGATATTATATGTATTGCTATTAGTTATTGTCACCATAGCTTTCTGCCAGCTGTTTGCTACAGTGCCAGTGTGCCTCCACACAGGGCTGCCATATGTCACTCCTACTTTGATGTAGACATTCAATGTGTTAATGTCAGGACCATACATATAGTACCAAAATGTAAGGCACTTGACACGGCCATCGCTGATTGGAGGGCTACTGAGTCGTGCAGTGTCATTTACTACCCTTGTTTGGGTAGAATCAATAAACACGTACCAACCTTGATCTGATTTTAAAATTGGGAAAAGAAAATTAGAAAGAAATATAATTTAAGTTTAAATTACATGATAAAGCATATGTTAGAAACACTGCACAAACTAAAATAGAATCTGTGAATGGTGACTTTAGTGATTGAACTTTGACTTTTGTGTACATCATGCATTTGCTTCCTCCCTGTCCCCCCTCCCAAATTCTTGTAAATGGCAAAACAAAACAAAATCAGTACAAACTGTTGTTTCACAAGTAATCTGAAATACACAGGTTCAATCTCAACAATGTTTTCAACAAGCAGAAATATGATATATCTTACCTGTGCCAATGGTGTGGTCAAAGGTTGGCCCAGTTGTCAATGTTTTCAAAGAGAAGAAATATGATTTGTCTTACCTGTGCCAATGGTGTGGTCAAAGGATGGTCCAGATGGAGAGATTCCTTGGCTTCGCGTCCAATCAAACTGATCATCCTGATTTTGAGTGTAAGAGCACAAACCAATCTCAAAGTTGCAGTCCCATTGCGACTGGGTGGCTGTAGGCAATTACAGGTTCATTTTGAATTAGAATTTTGTAGGAGTGATATTTAAATCTATAAATTAAAATAAAATAATAAAATGGAAGCATTTAGTGCATAAAGAAATGTGCTTAGTTTCATAGTAATAAACGATATATCAGTGAGAAAGGCTTGAAATACAAAATCAATGGTTACCTGGAATATATCTGATAATGAAAGCTTTTTTTCTGCATCAGTTACACATTGGTTTTGACAGCTATAACTAAGTTACTGATGGTTTGTACATAGGTTGTGCATTGCATTTAATTTATAATAATAATAATTAATTTTTGTGCTGTTCTTTACTAGTATAACATAACAGACATCTCTCACACCTCTATTTCTAGTCATTTGTTACTGGAGTGGTGGCACATTTTCAGTATTCCAGTAACGCAGTAGACAACTTGCTAAAAGATTTATGATGTCAAAGTTTCATGCTGGCAATGTTTGTCTATGTAAGTTTTTAGGAAGGCACTGGATTACAGATATTACCCAATGTTGCAGAAAAGCTTTCATGAGGTATATATTTTCGTGAGTAAATGGAGACTATTAATCTTTCTGTCTATTCTTCAAATACCTTAGAGTATTTTAATATTAATATTCAATCATTTTAAATTCAGAAGATTGTTACGGTAATTCTGTATGGTATATATCTATAGATATTAAAATTCACTAATTCACTATTTTAAATCAGGAGAAAATAAATAAGAAAATCTTATTTACTTACTACCAATGGGTGGTCCTACTGTTGTAGACTGTGTAGGTGGAACTGATGCACTGCCTATGGCAGCAATGTAAGGTTTTGCTGTAATAAATTCAATAAAAGCTTTTAGTATAATAAAAAGACACAAATATAATCTTTCCATGTGTGGTCATACTTTTATGCCAACCAAAGTTAACAGTAAGGATGATAAATAAAGTGGCGTTATTTAAAAATAGCTCTTGCTGGTTATCATTCTGTTTAGTTACTTCTTTTCTATTTCTATAGTTTGATTTTGTCAGCAGAGCTGTTGGTTTTAAAACATTTGCATACCACAGAGATGATGTAGTAACATTCATATACCACAGGGAATGTGACACATTTCAGATGAAGTAGTAACACTTACATACCACAGGGAATGTGACACATTTCAGATGAAGTAGTAACACTTACATACCACAGGGAATGTGACACATTTCAGATGAAGTAGTAACACTTACATACCACAGGGAATGTGACACATTTCAGATGAAGTAGTAACACTCACATACCAGAGGGAATGTGACACATTTCAGATGAAGTAGTAACACTTACATACCACAGGGAATGTGACACATTTCAGATGAAGTAGTAACACTCACATACCACAGGAAATGTGACATTTGAGATGATGGAGTAAAATATTTACAAACTAGAGGGAATTTGACATGTTTGAGATGATATAGTAATTCAGCCTGGAATATCTTGGACAAGTAACAATTTCCTTCTCTGTGTCATAAATACTTTACAAGTACAATACAGACTGTATAAAATCCACAAATTTGTTTTACAAATGCCATAAATACTTTACAAGTACAATACAGACTGTATAAAATCCACAAATTTGTTTTACAAATGCCATAAATACTTTACAAGTACAATACAGACTGTATAAAACCCACAAATTTGTTTTACAAATGCCATAAATACTTTACAAGTACAATACAGACTGTATAAAACCCACAAATTTGTTTTACAAATGCCATAAATACTTTACAAGTACAATACAGACTGTATAAAATCCACAAATTTGTTTTACAAATGCCATAAATATTCTCACTAAATATCAAATATATCTTCACTAAATATAAATATCTTTACAAGCATCATCTATGATCTTAAATTATGTCATCAAAGAATTAATTTTAAAGACTTTGTAGCTTGGTGTGGATTTAAAGAAAAGTCCATTGGTGTGGATGTAAAGAAAAGGTCCATTGGTGTGGATGTAAAGAAAAGGTTCATTAGTGTGGATGTAAAGAAAAGGTCCATTGGTGTGGATGTAAAGAAAAGGTTCATTAGTGTGGATGGAAAGAACATCCATTAGTGTGAATGGAAAGAACATCCATTAGTGTGGATGGAAAGAATATCCATCTATCTATCTGTCCTTGCATCCATCCATCATTTGCAGAATTCTTAGTAACTCTAAAGAAACACAGCCATAAGACTCACTCATGCACATAGTTGGACTGAAAGTGAAATCGTCAAGAACCATGTAACCGCGGCCACCAAGTGTGGTGAGGTCTAGGACCAGGTTGTAAGCAGTTGTGGTGTAGTAAGAGATTTGTCCCTCTTGAAAGGAAGCATCTGGAATGCTGTTCATATTCCATATTGCAGTCATGGAGAGAGAACCCTGCAAAAAATAAAATAATATGAACATGCAAAGACAAATTGTACAACTCAGACTGAAGTCTATAGTCCCTAAATAGTTTAAATTTTAACTCCAGCTCTTAAAACAAAACTGATTTTATTCTATGAGATTAATTCAATAACATCTAGATTAATCTTTCTTCTTTATCATTTATTTTTATGGGTCTGTCAATGAAAGTACTTTTTACATATTTAAAGTTTAATAACAGTACTCGATCAAAATACTGAATATTAAACTTGATAATAAAGGGAGTTACTTGGTGGAGGCAGGTTTTATAAAGTGAACAACAAGAACACTGACTAAAAGAAGTGGCACTGAAAATGACATGAAAACAAGAACACTGACTAAAAGAAGTGGCACTGAAAATGACAGGAAAATAAGAACACTGTGTATGAATACACTTCACTGAAACATTCATTGCCTCACTTATGTTACTACACTGGAATGTTCATTTGTCTCACTTTTGTTACTACACTGGAATGTTTATTTGCCTCACTTTTGTTTACACTGGAATGTTCATTTGCCTCACTTCTGTTAAATGGAAATGGGTAATCAAAGAGGAGGATACTTTTTGTGACATGGTGTATATTATCATCAAAGTGTTCTTTAAAAATAGTCGTTCCTTTTCGTTCTGCTTCACAAAATGCTTCAAACTCAGAAGTGACTGGCCTATAATGACCTTGCCCCATATCATACCAATACAACTCAACTGTTTTTGAAAGACTCTGGAATTGATTTCTTTGGACTCAAGCACCAAGAAATTCTCCTCACTGGAATGCATCAGAGCAGTTGAGAGCCATTCTTAACAACAAAGAAAATTTGCTGCAAAGCCCTAGATATATTCATGCAAGACTGTCTTCCAAAACATGCAAAGAACCTCCATAAATTTGTCACTAGTATACATTTATTTTAATAAATGTTTCAGTTATTCCCTAAATGCTGTGCTTGATAAAATTTTTGGAATCAGTTTGAATAAAGCTTTCAAGAAACATATATCCTTTCAAATTTGATCTGTGATCCTTTTGTAAAAGGTTATTCACAATAATTTCAATTATAGTATTTTAGTGTAACATGCCCATTACACTAGAAATAAATATCAACCTTTAACTGAAAACTCTGGATTTTTTAACTTAATTCCTACCTGAAGCTGCAAGTACACAGTGAGCTTTGAAAAGGCATCACCATAATTTGTGTACCAGAAATTGAAGCAGGATCCTGAAACACTGGTGGCAGGCATGACAGGGGAGACCAACTGTATTCTGGAGCCCCGGGGCATGAGTATCATGGTATCAGAAAAGTACAGGAATGTACCTGCATTTATGAAAAATACACATTTGACAATTGAAACTTGGTTTTCTAACAATTTGGTAAAGACAAGAATACAATGAATGTTTGGTTGATTTTTTTTTTCCTAAGGCTACTAAACATGGTAAAAGCAAAGAGAAATGATGCTTAGGTCCTGTAGATTTTATACTGACCATTGCTACCAATGGTGTGATCAGCCATAGGATGTGAGCCAGTACCAAGGAAGATCTGTGAGGTTGGCTTTGCTCGAATGAAAGAACCAGATGCTCCAGCCACACTTCTCTGGTTCCAGCCACAGGTATCTTGTTCAAAGTCACAGAATCCTGAAAATATTTAACAAGTGGATGGGTTAGTGCACTCTGAATCAAATATCAAACAAAACAGTGAAACTAAATACGTTAAAATTGTCTTGCTTATAGTCACAGAATCCTTATAATATTTAGCTTGTGCATGGAACAGCACATTCCATGTCTCAAGCACCAAACAAAACAGTAATGCCATA
Organism: Sinotaia quadrata; assembly: GCA_028829895.1. NCBI lineage: Eukaryota > Metazoa > Mollusca > Gastropoda > Architaenioglossa > Viviparidae > Sinotaia > Sinotaia quadrata. Next base: position 30,614,008 of record CM054184.1, read on the forward strand.
AATATAAGAAGTTTGTCTTGTTCAAAGTCACAAAATCCTTGATGAAAATATTCATCAAATGCATGTGAAGTGTGCACTTTAATCTCAAGTGTAAAACAAAACATTGAAACCATAAAGATTGGATTGGCTGTTATTTGGAAGTGTAGGTGTGAACAAAGAAAATCAGACAAAGAGTGTGAGAAGAGAGTGAAAGAGGTACCGAGATAGAGCAATGATATAGGGATAGTGAAACAGAGAGAGAGAGAGAGAGAAAAACATAAAATAAAAGTCAGACAGAAAGAGTGACAGAGAGAGAGAGAGAGGGGGGGGGGTTGAAACAAGAGGAGCAGACAATAAGAGAGGAAAAGAACAGAGAAATAAAAATTGACAGACAAAGGACATAAAGAGAGAGAAAGATAGATAGAATTCACGCAGAAAGATAGTGTGTCAGACAGTGAGGGGTTAACCGACTGGCAACAAGCCAGACACAGAGAGAGTAAGACATTCACTGAGAGATAACAAGATAGACAAAGAGACAGTGAGATGTTCACAGACAGGCAACAAGCCAAAGAGACAGTGAGACATTCACAGAGAGATCGCATGATAGACACAGAGGGAGTGGGACATCTACTGAGTGGCAGCAAGTCAGACATTCAAAGGCACAGCAGAAAAACAAAAGAGTAGGACATTCACAGAGAGAAAGTAAGACACAAAAACAGTAAGACATTTGTATAGAGAGGGAGACAGCAAGTCAGAAAGACAGAATGAATGAGACACAAAAGAGTGTGAGAGAGAGAACACAAAGAACGAGTCAACACCAAGAGAGAGAGAGAGAAGAGACAGTCAGTTAAATAAAGACTATAAGTACTTCCAGTTCAAATGAGTGCAAATAAAAGCCATAGATGGAGTAGAAAGTCAGACTATAGGAAACCTTTTTCAACTGCTCTTTAAACATTTTCCTCTACAGTGTCAACCCTCACCTAGTAGTGGACAGTTTTGCACCAGCTGGACATCATCAATGGCGATATCACTGTAAGCATTTGGACCTGCAATGCCTTCAAACACAACCTGAAATAATCAATAAACTCAATGAGTGCAATGCTTTCAATGCATGCAATGCCTTCATACAGGACCTGGAATAATTAATAAACAATGAATGCAATGCCTTCAAACACAACCTGAAATAATCAATAAACTAAATGAGTGCTAATCATGTTAGTCTTGATATGGCCTCAGTGAATCTATATGACAGGAAATCATGAAACAACAAATTACAATATAAATTTTTTAAATGTGGAGTTAAGTCACTCTCAGTATGAAAGATTACGTAAGGGTAGGATTATTCAAGAAAAATGTAAATGGCCACCCTTGATATAAAAGGTAGGCAAATTAAAAATAAGAAAAAGATAAAGGGCAGTGCAACTGAAATAACATGGACACTAGCATATTTAAATTTATCTGGCAATGAAAACGTTAATAAGTTACAATAAAAGGGAGCTTGATCTAGACTACGAATATAAATACATCTCACCAATTTTTGCGCCTCTTAGTTAATAAATAGAAAAAATTTGGTAAAACCAATACTCAGAAGTAATGAAATGCAGAACTCACTTATAGATCAATGGGTAAAAAATACTCCTAATTTTTTTAATGTAATTATTTACATTTAGTAAAGAGATTAAAATTCTAAATGAATTTCTACCAATCCATGGTAACATTTCAGTTAATATGCTTCCATTCTGTTAACAAAAAATACATTAATGTACACAAACACACACACACATAAACAGAAAAATATTCATAACCACAGATTGCAAATACATAAAAATTAAATTAAAAAATATTTAAAATTACAAAAATACTATAATAAATAATATATTCATCCATCTATCCAAACATTTTACCATGATTCCAGGTGTTGAAGGCAGCCTGACTTGTTCTCTGTACCACTGATCATATTGATTTCCTGACAAAGTCCATAATGGCTGGCCAAGAGCAGATGGCGAGGTGGCAGCATATACATTTAAAGTTCCCATACCACCACCATACATATGATACCAGAAAGATACACACCCACTTCCTACCACTACTGGTGTCCAAAGCCGTGCTCTCTGACCAGGCTGTCTTGGTGGTGATGTTTCAATGTACATATAATAACCTAGATTTTTTGAGTGGATAAAATAGATGACACATTTAACTCTCAATAATACAGTCACCAACCATTATATTTTCATTCAGCATAAACTGCACGTTCAATAACAAATAACATTTTTACTTAGCTAATCACTGGATAGATTTATAATTATAAACTGCATATTAAATAACAAATAGCATTTTTACTTAGCTAATCACTCACTGGACAGATTTCTAATTATGAACTTCAAATTCAATAGCATAATAGCTAATCAATAGGTAGACTTCTACTTATAAAATGCATAAACAGTAACACAATAACATTCTTACTTAGCTAATCACTGGACAGTGATGCTATTAAATGTTCAAAATGCTTTGGGTTTATAGTGCTTTGATAAAAACCTGAAGGCAGCTTATGTTTGGGTGCATTTTGTTCTCAGATGCTGATTATCCTATTAAATAAATAAACATTTATGCATGTTTAAGCTAATTATCATGTTGATATCGATTGTCTCTACTTACTATAAGAATGTTCATGTCAGTCTAAAATAATCATCATTCTTGGCATTCATCCAAACAACAAAATGGGAGATAAGTTCATAAGCAACTATAAAACTGAAATAAATTAAAATTATTTATCCTCCTCTAGTATGTATGCAAGATTTTAAAAAAATTCTTTTGTTCACTTCCAGTCAGCTACCTTGAAAAACTTTCCATTTCTAAGCAAAGTCTCACCTTTTACCTTCTGATTATTACTAACATAGGTACAGCCTCCTTATCTACTCTGTAAGGCCTGTAACTCTGTTCTGGCTATTAATCATACTGTTTCCTATCTTTTAATCTTGTCATTATAGTCAGGTAAAATGTTTCCTTACTTTGGCAGATACTATTGCTGCTTTCAATCTTTTAATCTTGTCATTATAGTCAGGTAAGGCTGTTTTTACTTTAGCTGATAATATTGCTACTTCCAATCTTTTAATCTTGTCATTATAGTCAGGTAAAATGATTCCTTACTTTACTTTGGCTGATAATATTTCTATTTCCAATCTGTTAATCTTGTCTTTATGGTCAGGCAAAACTGTTTTCTTACTTTTTTTGATGATTATGCTGTTTCCAGACTTTTTATTCTTGACATTGTGGCTTGGACACTTCTGACATGTGGAAGCATGAATTTTGTTTTCATTCTGCTTGTTTGTCTGAGGGTAGATTTATTTTTGTAAGTTAACACTAAAAGGGTTAGGGTTCCCCAGGTGATGTGCCAAAGTAAGCTACTTATAGCGGGATGAAAGAAAATTTCAGACAGATTTTTTTACTAACAACATTCTTATTCTTATAAGGGGAACAAGATATTATTACAGGGGCATTTTTGAATAACATTATTCATATTCGTACATAGAGAACAAGACAATATTTGTATGGGAGCATTTTTGACTGACATTATTTTAAATTTGAAACCAGAGGCAAAAAATGTTAACACTGCTTACATCAAGAGATATCTCTGCTGTTCTAGTGATTTTTAAATTAATTAATAAGACTTAATGTTTTCTAGTTTGGTATCTTGGAGATATGATATTAACTTAAAAATGAGAATAGTTTTGTTTTGCTACAATGAAACTGCCAAATAGGTACACAAAAGTATAACTCCATGAATCATAAATTATACAAAAACTCGCTGTCAGATAATGTAACAAAATATTGCCTTCACACTTGTATAAATTTTCTTCCTATTAAAACAAACACATTAGAAATACTGGCTCAGAAATAAATAACAGAGAAAAAGAAAATCTAAGTTTTTTCAGATAATTAACAATTAAGTACAACAGGACAAGTACTAGAGTTACTGATCAAACATATTCTATATTTACCAGAAGCTGTCCCATATGTGTGGTCATAAGATGGTCCAGTGCCATAAGTGTCTGTTGCTCCCTTGTTGCGAACCCAGTCAAAGTCATCTGATGTTTCTTGAATGTAGTTGCATCCGTCAGCGGCTTCAAAGTCACAATCAATATGAGACAGGCTGGTGTCATCTATGATATCAGAACAAAAACCCAATCTTAAACATTAATGACAAACAAGCTTATAGAAATTCTCAGAAAAGATGAGAGTTCATCCATCAATATTTACCAAAATGCTGAAGTTCAGCCACTAGTTTTTTTTCTAAAAGGACAACAAAAAAGTAGCCTGCCAACTTCACTAATGCTAAAAGCCCACTCAACAAATTCCAAGAAATGAGGGAAAAACAGCCCATCCAGTGTTAAAAAAATACAAAAAGCTAAAAAATCGCATATAATTATAAAAATATAAGTGAGCTTAACTAGGGGCAAAATAACTTCCTAACAACAAATGCAGGACTACTATAAACAACACAATAATACATGCCTACCTGCACATAGGCCAGGAGTTGAAGTGACATCATCAATTGCAATGTCACCTAGGTAACTGACTCCTCTTACTGCTTCAAAAACAACCTGCAATGAATAAGATGTGTCTGATTTAAACATGTATATTAACTTAAACAACCTGCAATGAATAAGATGTGTCTGATTTAAACATGTATATTAACTTAAACAACCTGCAATGAATAAGATGTGTCTGATTTAAACATGTATATTAACTTAAACAAGCTGGGTGATTTTGTTTAAAAGTTTGTTTTCCCTTTCTCTGGCCTTTTCATATTTTACTTAACTTAAAGAAACAAGACATTTTAATCAGGTTTAAACATGATTTTTCAAACAGTGACAAAGTGTTAGTACTGACTACAGAGCACCTACAAGCTTTTGATCTTATAGAAACAACACAATCTGTCAAGAAAACATGTTTTTTTTTCAAACACTGACAAAGTGCTGGCATTGACTACAGATTGCCTACAGGCTTTAGGTATTACATAAAGAACACAATTTGTTATGTAAAATGTATTATTCTCAGTGACAAAGTGCTAGCACTGACTACAGAGCACCTAAAGGCTTTAGGTCTTTCATAAAGAACATAATTTGTTATGTAAAACGTATTATTCTAAAAACACTTACTTCTGCACTCCCACCATGTACAGTAGAAATGATTGAAAGAAAAAAAATTGTGCATATCAGAGTGCATGAATGAAAAAATGGAATGGTTGTCTTTCTTAGAAGCTGTTTTATATTTGTTTCCATTGAAATGTAGCTGATTTGGAGATTGGTATGAAATGGGAGGTAAAGAACATAGTTTCTTCCAGTAGCAACACACACACACACACCACCCACATACTTTTACCATACATTAAAAAGTATATAACATTTTTATAAAATAAATTTGTTTACAGATTATACTGGCATTGTAAAAGCAACAAAACTTACAGTGTTGTAACCAGTATAGACGGTACCTCCCAACTGGATCTGGGCTTTGTGCCAAGTGTTTCCTTGAGTACCATTTCTTGACCAGATGGTAATGTTTGAACCACTGGGTGCCTTCAGCAGCATGTTGAGAGCATTGATGTGGGAGCCGTACATGTGGTACCAGAACTGAAGGCACTGTGCTGCTTCGGCATTGATGGGTGGACTGATCAAGCGAGTTGTGTAACCTGGGGATCCTGATGATGCCTCCATGTATATGTAGAAGTTACCTGGAGAGAGGGAAAAGAACAAGAATACATGACAATTACCTGGAGAGAGGGAAAGAGCTAGAATACATGACAATTACCTGGAGAGAGGGAAAAGAGCTAGAATACATGACAATTACCTGGAGAGAGGGAAAAGAGCAAGAACACATGATTCAACAAAAAGCCAATGTCACAGATTTTTACTTCTGACATCACCCCCTCCCCTCAACCCTATTTATCAAACAAATGAATCTTCCAAATTCTGATAAATGTTCTGCATTTGTACTCTTTATTATATAAAATGAAGTACCGAATGTTCACTTAACATGACTGGCCCAATAAGAACAGTTTGCATGCCTTAAGACTATCCAGAGTGCAAAGCAAGGAATGATTTTATGCTTATGAAGAGTTAAAACAAAGACAAACAACAGACACTAAAAATGCTTTTGAAAACTAATGTTGCCAGATGATCTGTGAATGTAATTTCTGATACAGGTTGACAGAACACTTAAAACTGGGGGTGTCACCAATATTTTAAAATCTGTTGTTGCTGGCAAGATGACAAAATAAAATTAGCATAGGGGTCTCCAACATCTTTAGTCTGTTTTTGCCAATGATCTGAGAATGAAATTTCTGTAACAAGTTGACAGAATACTGAGAATACTGAAATACAACATTTTGAAGTCTGTTGTTGCTAGATGCTGAAAATGAAATTCTGATAAATGTTGACAGAACACTAGAATAGAGGTCTCTAACATGCCCACTGGAGCCATGGCATCTGGCAAAAATGTTGAAATCCTGGAGAACTAGTTCAATCTAGTTCAATTCAATGGTTTCATCGTATAAGGGTCACTTCAGTTTAAGGGACCTATCATATCAATGGTCTTAACAAATCAATGTTCTCATTGGATTAATGATCCCATCAAATCAAAGATTTTTCATGACTCAAGTTAAATGTTTGGCATCAACCACTCTCCTGAGTTTTCAGATATTCCTTTACTTATTATATACAGGGGGAACCTCTCTTAGACAATTTTTGCATAAATTTAATTGGAAAGCACCAAAAGAAATATAAAGAAGTACTTTCATAAAAGTAAAATGTAACAAAAATTGAAAACATACTTTGACCATTGTGGTCGCTGTAGGGTCCTGTACCCGTTGTTTCTGTACTGCCTCGATACCGAACCCAGTCATTGTTGTCGGTGGTGTCCTGTATCCAGCCACAAATGTCCTCTTCAAAATCACAGTTGAAGCCACCTGCAGTTGAAATTTTAAAATGGGGAATTCACCAACAGCAACCTCTTCTTTGTGTCTACTGCCTCTTAAGGATCACTCCTTCCATTGGCATTTGTAGACACAGTTATAAATATGGATATCAGCAGCAACATTAAAAAATCAAGTACAGAGAAATCAACAAAAATAAATAAAATTAAAAACAAAAATTCAGTTAATATTAGTTCTTGCAAGTCACCTGGTGAAGACTAAGTAGCTAACGACTTGCAGAAATGTTGCTATTTTAGTTTAGAAAGTCATCAGAACTATAAAACTTTAATTAATGTATGTGACTGCTTCTTCATTGTACAATCTATATGGTAATCAGGTAAAATGTGATACAAATGTAAAACCCATTCAATGAAATGAAACTCAGACATATTTCTTGTGCTTCTAATACAGTTAAGATATGCAGTAACACAGACATGATTCATGTGTTTTTCTTGCAGTTCATGATCTTTGAATAATAGAGACATATTTTTTGTGCTTCTCATGTACTTAAGACATTCAGTAACACAGGGAATGGTGCAGGTAACAAATTTCCTTTAATTAATGTCAATCTTTTCTTATATAAAAAAAAAAGTGAAGTTGGACACTGAAGAATTCCTTTATAAACAACAATAACCAAAATCCAAATAAAGCCTTTATTATTCATGTCTTCACAGCTAGTAGGCATGCAAGCGAAAACCTATTTTAACATCTTTGACTTTAAACAATAGTATTGGAGAAAATGGACTGAATTAGAAAGTGAGAGAGAATGGATAGATGAAGAGAAAGTGACAGATGGAGAGTAACAGACAGGAATAAACAGATTGATGGAGATAAATGAACTAATAGAGAGAAAAGTACAGAGAGAGAAAATACAGTTGGAGAGAAATGAAGTGATGGAGGAATTATATACAGAGAGAAATGATTAGATAGAAAGAAATGGACATATGGAAGAAAAAAGGCAGATAGAGAAAAATGAATAAACAGAAGCAGAATTCTACTGGATATCAAGACAAAGACAAAAGTAATGGCAGAAAACAGAAGTCAAAAGACAGAAGGGCAATATAAGCTGTTAATATTTATTTGATGTAGCAGTATAAACTGCAAATACTTGATGTAGCAACACAAACTGTAAATACTTACTTGATGTAGCAGTACAACTTGCTAATACTTCCTTGATGTAGCAATACAAACTGCCAATACTTATTTGATGTAGCAATACAAACTGCCAATACTTATTTGATGTAGCAATTGAAACTGCAAATACTTACTTGGTGTAGCAACAGTGAAGCCAGCAGTTACAGTAAGAGGTGCCATTGTTGGTGGTATAGCATTTGCTGGCTGCATTGTGCAGGGATTTGTTGAGTTGAAAGTTATGTCATCAATAGCAATGTCACCAAAATAGGAACTTCCTCTGATTCCCTCAATCAGTACCTATCAAAACAACAAAGTACTAAATATCCTTTCTTTACCTAATGGTAACCCATCAATTAAATGCACAGGTTAAACAGTAAAAGTTATGGGAAGAAATAGGTCAGTTCAAACAAAGTTAAGTGAAAGACAGAGATGCCAAATATGTCTGATTCAGATTCAAATGGTAAACAGAAAGTGCAAATGAACACCTCAAAATTATGTACAAATAAAAGATGTAAGAAGAAAATTACAAGAAAATAAAATGACCAAACAGACTGGCACCATACCTGGTAGGTGGTGCTCTCTGCAGGAATAGCAACAGATGCATGCTGCCAAGCATTGCCTTGGTCTGATGACAGACTCCAAATGAGACTAGAAGTGGTGTTAGACTGAGGCTGTAGCCAAACATTGAGAGTGCCAATTGTGGCACCAAACATGTGGTACCAGAAATTCAGGCACTGTGCTGGCCCTGATGGAAATGGCTTGCTCTGAAGAATGGCACGCTGTCCAGTAATTTGTGGTGCTGAAGACTCAATGAACATGTACTTGCCTATAGAAAAAAAATAAAAACAACAACAGAGCAATAAACAAACTTACAACAACTGAAAACAAACATAAAGCATAAGTATGTATGTAAACTGACTTTACAAAGTAATTTGAGACAAAACTGAATAATTTAACGAAGCTTACTGTCAAATTGCTAAATGTGTGGTTACTGCCTGAAACTGTGACTGAAAGGACAAAGCTTACTGTCAAATTACTGATGTGAAGTGATTGTTAGGACATGTGAATAAGTGAAAAAAGCTTACCTGTCAAATTGCCAAATGTATGGTCATTGTCTGGACCTGTACCAGATGTGGTGGTGGAACCGCTACCAGAGATCCAGTCAAAGTTGTCTGCTTGACTGTTTGTCCATGAGCAAGAATTCACTTCAAAGCTACAATCACCTGTATTAGAATAACAATAGTAGCTACATGTATTTATAATCTTACTAATCAATCTATTAATTACATCAGAGTAGCAATACTTAATTTACAATCTTACTAAATCAATATTAATTACAGCAAGAGATTATTACCAATTTATTACCTTCATAATCCCTGATATTAATTTACAAAATGAGATGGCTCTCTATATCTGAATTTAAATAACACATTTTTATTCATAACATGTACAGATTTTAAATACTTAACTCCTTTAAAACTATAATGGTAAAAGATTAATTTTAACTTCTGGAAGAAACTGTGATAATGATTTTGTTAGGTATTATTTTTAATGACAATACATGAAAATCAAGAAAATATTTATTATTCTCTGGATGGATGTCAATAGTATGGTTAAAAATGTAAATATGCAGCCACAAAGGCAGGATTCAGAAATATAAAAATGTATGTACCTGAAGTGGTGCCACACATTCCAGGTTGGAGAGCAACATCATCAATGGCAATGTCACCCAAGTAAGAATTACCTCTTACACCTTCAAACACCACCTGGAACTGACCCATGTTGGCTCTAATTCCAACCTGGGCACGCAACCACTGGTTTCCTAGATTACCTGGGAAATGGATCAATTAAATGTTGAAATACTCAGTTGAGAAAAATCTCTGGAGAGTGTCAATTTTCAAATTTAGAATTTTGTAATCTTCCACAACTTATTTATCTCACACACACACACACACACACACATACATACAACCCCCTCATATACTAACTTATCACATAGAGACAGGTATCGTATGTTGTATATAGAAAAGCATTCAAAGTCTTTAGTCAATACAAATACATGATCTGATGGTGATATGTCAGACAGTACTTTGGTTTCCAATTACTGTTTGTGGCAAAATAAACATGCTGATCCCTGTTTCTAAACTTAATTGTTATATGAAGTAGTGGCACTGCTAATGATGGTATTTTTTTGGATAACTGTCAGAGTTAGAGTAAACAACTCAAGTAAAGAATATGCTAGAACTTGATATAATCTAACCCAGTTCCAAATGGATAAGTAGTTTTTTTTTTATTAACGATCTCAATATTGTTCATAATAAATTCATCCAATGGGGATGGATTGAAAGTTACTTTGTTGAAGAAATCCTATATTCTGATCACTTTGATTTTGACATAACTTGAGTCCAGTCATAAAGGTAATTGTTAGCTTATGGTAAGTTAACTGATAAAGAAAGAATGGACTTAGAAATATTTCTATTGATCTATGATTTGAATTAGCTTATTAATTGAACCATTATTTCTATGTTCAGTCATTTGATTACGTTGTACATTATTCTTGTGAATTTTGATTGATGCTATATTTCTTATGCTGTAAGTGTATTGGGCTAATGAGTATTGTTGCAGATTTGTAAGTTGATAATGTGTGTGAGAGAGAAAGGAGTTTAGAGATGAAATATGAATGAAATTTAGCACTGCCTTAATTTGAGGAGTGCACCTTTTTTCTTTGACTTCAGACTACAGTAACTACTGTACTCTACTGGATCATATTGGTGTGTGTATCTAAAGTTGACATTGAACTTATCAGTAACATGTTGCTGTAAGTTGACTCCTGTGAATTTCTTTCAAGATCCAATCCAAAACTTGAGGTTTGAGTTTGGTTACGAGAATTCATGAAGATTATTTTGAACATTCCTCGTTGTGCACACAAAGATTCTAGAACATTCTGCATGATGTGCTTTGTTAGTGCATATGAAGTTCTGGATGATTCTCCTCCACTGTGTGCTTTGGTGAGCACATCAAAGATTCTGGAACAGTTTTGTAATGTGCCTAGAAGGGGTACATTGGACCACTGGACCATCATCTAAATAAGAAAGACAGTGACTTGTTGCAAACCGCATGATTGTGAACATGTGCTAGTGACAGCTGCCATCATTGAAAAGGTTATGTACATTGACTTTAATTATCTCTCTAAAACTCCACTCTCATTTTCTGTGACGAAATTATATCCATGAACTAGATTACATATATGTATGTGTGTGTGTGTGTGTGTGTGTGTGTGTGTGTGTGTGTGTGTGTGTGTGTGTGTGTGTTAATTTGACTGTTGATGTCTAACAATTGTCTAGCATTATATAATAATGTTGGAATTTGATTATATTCATATGTTGTATATTTGATTGTTGATTTAATAAATTTATTGTAAAGTTTCCACCTGCAGAACATTATGTGACAGTAAAACATCTATCTTATTACTGTATAAAGATTAGAATTTTTTACAACACCCTTATAATCCACCAAGTAAGAGACATATTGGTCTTGTGAGAGAATTATTAATAACTATAAATTAAGATTCTTGATCACTTGCAATTAGTTAAGTGTTATTTATTAATAAATAATAATCATAATGAGTGAATGGTGCCCAGAGAGGGGTCACACTGTTTTTTTGTCTGTTTATCTCTGAAAACACACATGCACTTATTACCTTGACTTTGGAAGACAGGAGTCCCCAAGTTTCCTTGCTTGTAGTAGACATTCAGAGAGCCCACATTAGTACCATACATATGATACCAGAACTCTAGACACTGGTCACTGTTGCTGGCAGTAAAGGAAGCAGAGATCAGTCGTGCCTTATCACCTGCCACTCGAGGTGCTGATGTCTCAATGTAAATATAGTGACCTGGATTGAAAAAATGAATGTTACAAATCTATGACTAGGCATATAATACATCTTTAAAGGTGTAAATTACAATAATGAATTAGATAGATAGCATAATCTATATATGGGTATATCACAAATTTATAAATAGGTTTATTACAAACCTATACATGGATAAGTTACAAACTTATAAATAGGAATATTGCAAAGCTATAATTGGGAGGATCTCAAATCTCTAAAGCTCAAAAATATATAAATGGATAGATCACAAATCTGTGAATAGATCACACATCTATAAAGGGGTATGAGAAATCTATAAATAAGTGTTATCACAAATTTGTGAGTATATCACAAAATTAGGTAGATCACACATCTATAAATGCATGTGATACACATTTAGGTAGATCACAAATTGTAAATGGATAAATCTTAAATTTATGAATATATGTAAGATAATTCTGAAAATGGATGATCACAAATCTATTCATGGGTGTATCATTAATTTCTTCATTTCTTACAAATCTGTATAGATGAGTACATTACAAAGATGTATAAATGAGTTCATAAAAAAACTGTCTATATATATAAAATCAATTCCAAATAATAAACAGCGACAGACACTTCTGAAATCAGTCACCACCCCAACTACCCCAAGTTTTGTTTAGTATACCTTTATGCAAGTCAATCTCTGCAAAAGTCAGAATCTGATCCACACCATTAACAATCACACCCAACACCCTACTGTATATCACACTGAATGCTAGTTCTCACATGTAAGTGAATGTTTCTGAAGAGGTTTACATTATTTTGCCATGAAGAACTTTCATATTTCTTTATCATTTTATTTTCATCTTCAAATCACTTTTCAAGTAATTACCAGTGAGATAAGCACTTTTACCTTCTCTTCGTCTCTTTTCAGTCATGATTATAGCCCTAAATACCAATAGCAAAAAAAGAAAAATTTGAAAAAATACAAGAATTCTGTTTAGTGGTGACTACAATACAAGAATGAAAGCAAGCATCTAGTGATAGCCATACATGTTTCAGAGAATCCCCACCAATTGGCCTCAACTTGTCAGACTTTTACCAAAGTTTTGTTTTTAAACGGGTTTCAGATATGCATAAAAATGGGAAAAAATATAGTTCAACAAAGTCTGAATCAAAGTACACATTTTTTGTATATGAAAGTGATGTAGACTTCTGTAGTTACCTTTCAAAAGAAAAAAAGTTAGTAGGATAACATAAAATTCTTCTAATTACAAAATTTAATACGTGAATTGGGTTTACCGGTAAGTTTGTGTAAGTCTGAGATGAAGTAAGTCTTGCAATGATGCAAGTTTTGGAAAATGAGAAACATATTACAAACGAGTATAAATGGGTATATCACAGATTAGTATTGTGTTTTTCTCAGAGAAGTGCTAGGGAAAGAGCACTTGGATGGGAACCTAACATTAAGAAATATGAAGTACACTCCCACCTGCACCCCCTAATAAAAATAAAAAATATATTGAATTGCACTGATTTCTACCCTATAGTGTACACTAGATATGAAATACATGAAGCTTTATGATCCTTGCAAAAATACTGCTGTTATACATGGAATAGGACAAATAAATAAAAAGGATGTGCTTTTAAAAATGTACTAAAATCTTTAGTAGGATTGAAATGCTTGACTCACTATTTTATTTTTAGGCCAGGTGCATCAACTATGTTGCCCAGGTGCATGAAATATATTTTTGCATATTGTTTCCTTAATTATAGTATCAAATTAAAATCTCAAAGTTCCCAGGCATAAAGCTAAAAAATAAATTAATAAGTGTTAAAGAAAGATGCTTACCGCACACTGTGTCACAAAATGATGCTTACCTTGACTTGTGCCATAGGTGTGGTCATTTGTTGGACCTGTGCCAACAGTAATTGTGGTGCCTGTTTTTTGAGACCAGTCAAAATCGTCTGTTGTATCCTGGGTATAGCTACAGAACTGTGATTCCTCAAATGTGCATGATAGAGTATCATTCGTTGCTGTAAGTTAAATAATATAAACTGGTATGAATTATACAAGATATTTTTTACATCCCTCCCTCCCTCTCTCTCTCTCTCTCTCTCTCTCTCTCTCTCTATATATATATATATATATATAGATATATCTATATATATATATTATTTCAGAACAAGCTATCTGGTTAAATTAATCAAAATGTCATAAAATTATGTTTATATAAATTTACCAATATATATAATTTCAGAATAAACTTGCTGATTTGAAGGTAGCATAGCTTATGAAGCAAATCAAAATGTATGAAAAAAGTATATATAAATTTGACTACCAGTACAAACACACACACACACACACAAACACACACACACACACACACACACACATGGATTACCAATGTGATTTGTTGTAAATGGCATAGCTCTAAGATTAAAGTTCAGCCTGCTGCAGCAAAGAAGACAAATATTGGATAGCATGAACACAGACTGGACTAATTTAGCAGGAAAAAGAAATGATGTAGACAAGTGCATTCAAGTTTCAGGCAGTCAGTATGACAAAATTTGACATAAAACATGTATACATAAAATTGGTACATAAGTGCAGATTCAAGACAGCAGACAAATGTAAGCCCCAAAACATAATTTGACATAAGTGCAGACTCAACACAGCACATGCTAGTAAGTCAAAGGACAGAATTTAAAATAAACTGTGTTCATGTAACTGGTTTATTGGTGCACATTAGTGATATATAACATATTTGAGGTCCTGAATTCCAAGGCCTTTAAACCTGGTTGAATAAATTCTAGGATGTTGAAGTTTAGCTTGGTGGTTCAAGACTAGACTGAAAGTTGATTAATCTGGTAGCCAAGAGGATGGCAGTTAAAAACTAGACTCACAGTTAGTACAGTCTGGTAGTCAAGAGGATGGCAGTTCAAAACTAGACTCACAGTTAGTACAGTCTGGTAGTCAAGAGGATGGCAGTTCAAAACTAGACTCACAGTTAGTACAGTCTGGTAGTCAAGAGGATGCAGTTAAAAACTAGACTGAAAACTGGTGTGCAGTCTGGGAGTCAAGAGAATGGTGAAGCCATCAAAAAAGAAGTCGGTACAACATGAATAATATATTTATATTAAGGCCAAGATCCCTATCAAGACATAATGTTAAGGCCAAGATCCCTATCAAGACATAATGTTAAGGCCAAGATCCCTATCAAGACATAATGTTAAGGCCAAGATCCCTATCAAGACATAATGTTAAGGCTAAGATCCCTATCAAGACATAATGTTAAGGCTAAGATCCCTATCAAGACATAATGTTAAGGCCAAGATCCCTATCAAGACATAATGCTAAGACCAAGTCCTTATCAATATATATTAAATGTTTTGGTATGCTTCATGGGAGAAAAGCCTGGTGATAACCAGTACTCATAATGATTGATAACAACATGGTGATTGGTGTTAATATTAGCTAACTTATATTATTTCTCAAAAATAAACTCAAAGTTAAATTATTTAAAGTACTACAATAAATCATGTGGAGAAATGGTGAAAAGAAAAATGTTCATTACATGAAGAACAGGATCCATCTGCAATGCCAACATCATCAATGGCAATATCTCCACGGTCACCAGAACCAACTGTTCCTTCAAAGACAATCTGCAGAAATAATAAATGAATCAATAATTTTATGATTTATTTGTAACATATTATTTTTGGTAATTAAAACAAAATACTTCTATTATTAGAAGAGAAATTAATCCACTTATGCAACTTAAATGACAAGATCTTTTGAGTCTTAATATTCAAAATCGGCTATTCCTTTTGAAAGATAAAAAACATCAATCTTATTAAACAATGGATCTTAGTTCTTAAGAAGGTCAAATCTATCACATACTATAAATATAATTGGTTATTATAAAGAAAACATTTCAGTTATTATTAGCCTGTTCACACTCTGTTCATTTTCATGAAAGCGCTTTAGATTATTTCTGCACTTCAATGAAAACATAAAAGTTAACATACAAAAGTTGAAAAGTTATTTAAAAGATTTTTAAAAGTAAAGTTGTATTAAATAAAAAAATGATTCAAAATGTAAAAATGAAAAGCTATTAACTAAACATAAAAAACACCTGCAGGAACTGGCTTAATTTCATTATCTAATACAGAAAAATCTGAATTAGTCATCAATACATGATCTGATTTTACACCTGTTACTTGACCATTAAAACTGGATAACTAAATCAGTTTCTCTTACTCTCTGGAAAAAATATAACACAGATCCATTTCAATTTATCTTTTTTCATTGGACATAACATATTCATGCTGATATGTTATCAACCCAAAACAGAGATAATGAGAGCATGCTTATATGTTGCCAACCAAAAGCAGAGATAAGGAGAGTGTGCTTTTGTGTTGACAGATGAAACACAAAAAGAGAGAGAGCATGTTTACATGTTGCCAGCTGAAATAAAAAGAGAGATAATACAAGCTCAGCAAAGCAGAGCAAAAGAAAATAAACCTACAGTTCACATTCACAAATTATAACAGTTTCAACCAGATGTCTTCTAGAGTAACACTTTTTGAGGACAAAATAATACATTTGTATTTCTGTCAATTTATCTTGGATCACTATTGAAACTTTCCATCTTTATCCAGCTATTGCCTTCAGATCTCATCAGAAAAGTTCTTCACATCTTAGAAAATAATAATAATACAAATAACAATCATCAATGGCTTGATACTGACCAAAAGACTACAAATCATATCAGCTTATCACACCTTGCCCACATAAACAACAAAAACCTGAAGGTACAAGAAAATAGCATCACCTGGAATGGAGCAGTGCTGCTCATGTCAATGGTTGCCTGAATCCATGCACGGGCCTGTGTTCCGGATCTGGTGTAGACTGGTGCACCTAGCGCTGGTCCTGAATGCTGGTAGACATTTAGTGTTGCAACCTGGTCACCCCACATCAAGTACCAAAAGGTAACACACTTGGCTGAAGCAGACACCATTGGGCTCATCAGGCGTGCTACTTCACCTGCTCTGCGTGGCACTGAAGTCTCAATAAGCATATAGTAGCCACCTGAGCAATCACAGGTGAGATGAGGATAAGGAACAAAATCATAAAAAGCAGAGAGCTGTTTTTCAAACGGTTTTTCAATTGATTTACTTAGCAAGCAAACTGTAGGGTAAAGACTGGAATGAATAGGAACTGTAAAGCAACTGACAAGTGGATTTCTACTGCAATAAACATATTAATACTTAGATTCTTCAGGAAATTCTAACATTAAGTGTGTAAGCTTGACATTGTTCTTATCTTCAGTAATTTTCATTTTGAATTAATTTTATAAGAAAGATTAAATGGAAACATGTAATTGACAAAGATAATAATTCTGGCAATTTAACTTTAGTTATTTATTCTGCTGATGATACAAATTAGACTAAATTAATTCATTCTGAACTAAAGACTGCTTACTTTGATCTATACATTAGGAAAGTTCTATGACAGCTAGTGGGTTAAGTAAGTTAAAGTGAAAATGTTCACTGTGAGCTAAAAGCTATTTGTTCACTAACACATAAGAATATAGAATACTGTGTTTTAATGGCATAAATTCTATGTTTCTTAAAAAATGAAAAAATCAGTAAGTTTAATCTAAATCAGATTAATATTTATTTACTTCACTTCAGTCTCAATAACCCAGATATAATCATCAGTTTATAAATATCATAGATCATTATCAAAAGATGTTCAATTTACTTAATATCCTTTATATTTATCTTTTGAACAACTATGGGGAAAGAAATATAACTGCAGAAAACAAGATACTTTATAATAAAGAATATTTTAATCCAAAGTACTTAACAAGTGCCAATATCAACAAAAAGTCTCAGACACTGAATGAAGCTCAATCAGTGAGTAAGACTCATTGCCTTTGATTATAGTGCTTGTCTTTAGACCAAACTTTGAGCTTTAAAAAACTTAAAATGCTGTAGAAACTGAAGTTCAACTACTAGAATCAAGTCTAAACTAAAATTAAAGCGCTTTTATACTGAAGTTCAGTATAATACATCAATACATATAATACTGAAGAATACATCAACTGATGTCCTGTCCAAAACTTGAAAGCCAATGATTTTCAAACAAAATGAAATGATTTGTCTTGCCCAAATTTCTGCTCAGACTTGTAAACATCATACGTCTTGCTGGTAGCATGAGCGGATAAGAAGTAAAAACATTTCCAAAGTATTATAAAGGAGAGAGATTTATGCTTGAATAAATGTTTGCTGTACATGAATGTTGCTGTCACTTACTTCCAGTTGTGTGATCAGCAGCAGGACCAGTTCCAGGTGTCTGTGGTGCTCCACTTCTTCGGCTCCAGTCAAATGCATCTCCTGTATCTTGCATCCAGCCACAAATATCTGTGTCAAAGTTACATGCAAAAGCTCCTTGACCTGAAAACAAAGGAAACAAAAAGTATTAAAAATAAAATAATATGTAATTAAACAAATAATAATAATATTAATTTGTTAATATACACCTGACAATTTTGTTGCACATGTAAAGAATGAGAAATATTTACTGTTAACAATATCCAAACGTTAATCATAATTATTGCAAAGAAAAAGTTCACTTTACAAATTATAGTTAATTAATTGTAAATTAATAATAAATGCTGCTTTTCAACACTAAGGGATATAACAGTCTGAAAATAAAAACAAAAAAACCCACAAAAAACTAACTCTTATGGGACACACTTTACCTTTTGCAACAAAGCATCAGGAGATAAAAGAAAACTTGCTTATTATAACATGTAATGGGAACAATTCATTTTTCAAAGCCGGATATATAAGACAATTTACAAATTATTATATCTAAGGGACATACATTTTCTATTATGATAAAGAGTCAAGAGACAATAGGGCAACCAAAATAGTTGGCCAATGACAATGCATTTGTGGATATGGACATGGTCAAGATCCTTTAATTACAGTTATTCATTGTGTTGTGTTTTACTGGTCTGCCTCCAAAACCATCTCTAGCAGTCACAGTCTTGTTTGGTGTATTTTTAGTGATTTGGTGTATGTTTAGTGATTTGGTGGATGTTTAGTGATTTGGTGGATGTTTAGTGATTTGGTGGATGTTTAGTGATTTGGTGTATGTTTAGTGGTTTGGTGTATGTTTAGTGGTTTGGTGTATGTTTAGTGATTTGGTGTATGTTTAGTGATTTGGTGGATGTTTAGTGATTTGGTGGATATTTAGTGATTTGGTGGATATTTAGTGATTTGGTGGATGTTTAGTGATTTGGTGTATGTTTAGTGGTTTGGTGTATGTTTAGTGATTTGGTGGATGTTTAGTGATTTGGTGGATGTTTAGTGATTTGGTGTATATTTAGTGATTTGGTGTATATTTAGTGATTCTGCCTATCAGTGACTCAATAGAAGAATGCTTGTTTTTGAAACACAATGAGTTAGGGTTGGGGATATTAACTTTATACTTATAATTACAGAATAAATAAAGCTGAAATATTGCATTGGTGCCTTGCTTGTTAGACTGAACTTGTTGGTTCTATGTTTGGTACATTTGATTGGTTAGAAAAATTGGCCTACTATTAATTGTATCTGGTGCAAACTTTGAATGATCAGGAGAAAAGGGTCCACTGTTAGTTTTCTCTGACTGATGATAAAACACAGCATTTATATGTAAGGGACCTAATTTGTCATTCAAGCAAAAAGATAAAAGAACTTACTGATGCTAACTAAAGGTGTGGTGGTGAAAATTGGTGGTGTACCTGTGATACTAATGCCGCCTTGTTCTGCAAAAATAAATAAATAAATTGAAAAAAACAAAAATGCAGATAAAACAATAATTTTTGTTATTGTTAAAGTGATATTAAATGTAACAATTTTTCTATAATGCATATTTAATTATAATCATTTTCTTTAATTTTCATTTTGGAAATACAATAATTTATCATTTATATATTCATAGACTATAAAAGTCAGTAAATGGACTAATTTGCTCATCTACAATTTGTGAAATCAGTAACATCGTTAGCATATCATAAATTTATTTAACAGTAACATTTCATGGGCTAACATCTCAACAAATGGACTTTGTTCTATTACACATCTCAACTTTGTGAAACCAATATTATCATTGGCTGTAACATTTCCAGGACTCAAAATGTCAGTAAATGAACTAATCTGCTCACCTACACATCTGGAATTTGTGAAACCAATATCATCAATAGCCATGTCACCATAGGGCCCATTTCCACGTACACCTTCAAACACAACCTGCACATCCCATGTTGTCATATGCAACAATATATATATAATCTCTAACATCATTAATGGATCATATACATAATAATATATACATCCAACATCACTGTCAAATTATATACATAAAAATATATACATCTCAAACATCACTGGCAGATCATCAATCATGATTGTCAAATATCTGTAAGTTTTCAGCAGTCACACATACCAAGATTCCAAATACTGTGGCAAATCTATTTTAGAGAAATACATCATGAAAATGTGAGATTTTAATTTCTGTAACAAAGAAATTCCAGTTAATTTTTAAAAATGTTAAATATTATTAACTAACTAACTTGTATAAGTTAGTAAGTAAAACAATAATAAAAAAATTATGAACGAAATTACATGGTTGAGAAAAATAAATAACATTCTCCAGTTGTATAACTAAGGATATTACGTTAAAGTGTGTGCACTGCTGTGCTGTGAAAAATAAATAATATTCTCTAGTTTTATAGCTAATACTATTGCATTAAAGTGTGTGCACTGATGTGCTGTGAAAAATAAATAATATTCTCTAGTTGTATAGCTAATAATATTACATTAAAGTGTGTGCACTGTTGTGATGTAAAAAATAAAGAATATTCTCTAGTTCTGTTGGTAAGAATATTATATTGAGGTGTGTGTACTGCTGTGCTGTATGATGTCACAGTGGAGTAACATTTCGTGAGCCAAAAAGTAATAAAATTCTGCTTAATAATGAAACATGAAACAAGTGTTACAAGTTACAAGCCTATCAGTGAATTAGCAACAGGCAATAATCTATACATTGCTTACGTGGTAGTCAAGGTTGGATGATATTGGAGCTTGTGCATAAATCCAACTATCACCATGGTCTCCCATTAGAGACCAAATTGTGTAGTTGGATGAGCCAGCCTGGACATAAACATTCAGCGAGCCAATGTTGACCCCATTCATGTGGTACCAAAAGTTCACACAGCGAGACTGAGTGGGAGAAAAAGTCACACTGACCAGCAAAGCCCTGTCACCTTGTCTTCGGGGAGCAGAAGACTCCATGAAAATGTATCTGCCTAAAAAATGATTTTTTATTTAAATAACATGAATTCAAATTCAAACGTTTTACCTCTTTAGTAACCTGGAGTAAAAATTCAAGAGTGTATTCTACTTTTATTTTTTCAATCATATTCATTCATATTTTAAGAGGTACTGCATTGCAATAGTCATTCTAAGCCTTTAAACATTGCATCTTTGAAAACTTTAGAAATAAGCTTGCCTGAAAATCACATCTCTGAAAACTTTAGAAATAAACTTGCCTGAAAATCACATCTCTGAAAACTTTAGAAATAAACTTGCCTGAAAATCACATCTCTGAAAACTTTAGAAATAAACTTGCCTGAAAATCACAATGAAAACTTTAGAAATAAACTTGCCTCCATTTGTGCCGATGGTATGATCAATGCTGGGTCCAGTATTAGCAGTGTCTGTTGACCCGGAATTGATTATCCAGTCAAAATCATCAGCAGGAGAATTTGTCCAAGAGCAAAGGCCAGACTCGAAACTACATCCACCATCAGCTGCACAAAAATAACCCATTCAAAACTAAAATCAAGCAGCCATGATACAGCCACTATTAACATAAAATATTACTTGCACATAAGACCTTCAAGATAAAAGCCATATCCACTGTTGATTGCACACAAGGCATTCATGTCTAAAATAACACTTCTATGTTAGCCAGGTAGAGAAGACTCAGTCATCAATCTACTGTCTCCATTAACACACAACTATAGAACAAGCCACTTACAGCTCCAAACCATATCTACAATCTATGCAAAACATATTGGTAAGAAATATTCAAGACTCAAAGATAAATACATCTATATGAGATAGTCAACAATGAAAGGCATGACTACAATTAATACAGTAAATTAGGTGTAAATCATTCATTACCTCAGGTCACATTCACAATCTATGTACAGTTCTCTTAGACATTTAATATGAAGAGCTATATTTACTATCTACACAGGGTTCTCTTAGACATTATTTAATATGCAGCGCTATATTTACAATCTACACAGGGTTCTCTTAGACATTATTTAATATGCAGAGCTATATTTACAATCTACACAGGGTTCTCTTAGATATTATTTAATATGCAGAATCACATTCACAATGTACTAACATATCTAATAGACATTATTTAATATATAGAGCCACAATGATAAAATCAGCAAACAGGCCTATTGGATACATTGGTGGATTCAGACAACCTCATCACCCTGCCCACCCATCCCTGGATCCATGGAGTGATTTACTAAATAATTTATTATGCAGAGGCACATTAGGAATCAGCACATAAACATATTAAACAATAAATGTTACTTACAAGATGGACAACTCCCTGTGCTTACTGTAACATCATCAATAGCAATATCTCCAAGGTAGCCAGCTCCCCTTATGCCTTCAAACACAATCTGCAGAACAATAAAATAAAATACTTTTTAAATGAAATCTCAATCCTGTAAACCAAAACAGTGGCTAGAGACACAGCATTAACTGGAGTCAAAGCAGTGACTGTAACAATGTTTGGTGACATACGATGATGAGCTACAACAATAACTAGAGAGACATAAATAACAGGCGACACAGCAATGACTGGAGATACAACAATCACTAGAGACACAGCAATGACTGGAGAAACAACAATCACTAGAGACACAGCAATGACTGGAGATACAACAATCACTAGAGACACAGCAATGACTGGAGATACAACAATCACTAGAGACACAGCAATGACTGGAGATACAACAATCACTAGAGACACAGCAATGACTAGAGGGACAGCAATAACTGAGTGCAGTCAGAACTGATACTGTCAAATTTGACTATCAGATCAAGTGCCATTGCTTTCTACAAAAGTCTATTACATTTTCCAGATACAATCCATTATGTTTTTTCCCACAATTTTATTTTAATAATAGTATGCTGTAGTGAGAGTCTTGATAAATGAAGAAGAACCACAACTACTGCAAACATACACACATCTGTTTTCATGTTTCCTGATTTAATTTTCTTTTTATATCACAGTAGAGGGCTCATACATAATGCAGATACTGTAGTAAAATAAAAAGATCAATCATTTTGTTCATACATCACAACAATGAGGCATTCTAATGCAGCACTGCATCTTATCTAGATAAAATAAAGTGAAAAAAATAATCCTGCATTAAAAAAAGCTAGTGCCCACATATTGCAACAACCAACATATCAATGCATGCAACAAACCTTGAAAGGGCTGGTTAATTTTGAAGCTGCCAAGTTAATCTGTTCCAATTGCCAGTTGTTGCCTTGGTCACCAGCCAGAGACCATTCAGGGTTACCATAGACACCATTTATTTGGAGCTGTAAATAGGTCAATACAATGACAATGTGTAAGAAGACTATCAGCTCACTTTATCTAAATTTTCTTTGTAAACATCCAATTTAAACTAGGTGATTAAAATAAAAAACTAAAAATCAATTCATTACATATATCAAAACATTCTTCAAACACAAAAATACCCCAATACATGACTGAAGATTTTCAAATATAGGTAGATACTTATTCACCTTAACATTAAGTCTGCCAACATTTGGCCCAAACATGTGGTAGTAAAAGTTGAGACAGACATCACTGGTGCTGGATCCATGTTCTGGTGAAAGCAGTAAAGCATTATCACCGTTCACTCGTGGTGGTGATGTCTCTATGAACATATAGTACCCTAAAACACAAAACACATAACTGCAATTAATATCAAAGACAAATTTCAATTCAAATAACAGAGGTCTCTTAAATAGTTTGAGATTAGTTTACTCACTGAAAGAATTTACATGTATTTTAATAGATGTGGAGAGATTTTTTTATCAACTGAAAGACTTTATTTTAATAAATGTGCAGAGATCATTTTATCAAAGTAAAGACAGTATTTTAATAGATGTAGAGAACAACTGTTTCAAAATTCACTCTAACATTTTTTTGTCAACTTTTATCTGTAAATCCTTAATGCATGTTCACTTTTAAGTTGAAACTACTTTTTTTTAGAATACTCACCTTGAGCCGTGGCATAGGTGTGATCAGTGGTAGGAC
The DNA here is from genome assembly GCA_028829895.1 of Sinotaia quadrata. Lineage (NCBI taxonomy): Eukaryota > Metazoa > Mollusca > Gastropoda > Architaenioglossa > Viviparidae > Sinotaia > Sinotaia quadrata. The sequence goes on from CM054184.1 coordinate 30,638,377, forward strand.
CAGTACCGCTGGTACCTGTAGTGCCTGCCTGTCGTGTCCAATCAAATCTGTCAGAGGATGCATCATTTGTGTAACCACACAGGGTGGGGTCTTCAAAATTGCATGTTCCTACCTCAGAGGCAGATGTGCTGCTACTGCCTAGAAAAATGAAGTGAAAACAATATTATTAACGATATCACAAGAGCACAACACACATTTACACACACAAACACACACACATATGTACACATGTACAATCACCATATTCACAATATTAGGGATATCAAGAGAGGATACATACATGCATACACACACACAGACACACACACATACCATAATCACACACCATATTCATACAATAGTATTAGTAATATCAAAAGATGCACATACACATATATGTATTCACCACATATTCACACAATAGCATTAGTGATATCATGCACACACACACACACACACACACACACACACACACACACACACGCGCGCATGCACATTTGTATGTTTAATTTTACTTTCTAACAAAAATCTAGTTGATGTATTGGAGCTTTGCACAAAAACATTTCCACAACACACAGTTACTAAAATGATATTCCTTACAATATCCATCTCCCAATGATATGTCATCAACACCAATGTCACCTTGAGGACCCAAACCACGAACGCCCTCAAAAATAACCTGAAACAATAACCTGGTGTTATGTGGTGACTAAAGAAATAAGTGATAATTAAAGTAGCATGCAGTTACTAAAGAAATAAGAGGTGACTTAATTAACAAGTGGTGACTAAAGAAACAAATGGTGACTTAATAACAGTGGTGAATAGAGAAAAAGTGGTGACTAAAGGAAACAAGTGGTGACTTAGGAAACGAGTGTTGGCTGATAAAAGAAATAAATTGGAGAATATTAATTCACAATATAAGTGGTTACTGATGAAAAAAATGATGATGTTGAATAAGAGTAAATGATTCATGCAATTAGTGGCTAATGAAACATGCAGTGGATGCAATAAGTGGCTAATGAAACATGCAGTGGATGCAATAAGTGGCTAATGAAACATGCAGTGGATGCAATAAGTGGTAAAATGTGAAAAAGGTAGTTAATTTTTAAAAGTAGTAAATGTTAAAACAGATAGTGAATAAAAAGGTGATTAATGATGAAACAGGCAGTTAATTAAAAAATGGTAAATGCTGAAAGAGGCAATGAATGAAAACGTGGTAAATGTTAAAACAGGTAAAGAATGAAAAATAGTACATGATGTAACCAGTTATGAATGAAAAAGTAGTAAATGATGAAACAGGCTGTGAATAAAAAAAGAAATAATTGATGAAACAGGCAGTAAATGAAAAAATAGTACATGATAAAACAGGTAATGAATGAAAAAGTATTAAATGATAAAACAGACATGAATGAAAAAAGTGATACAAAATGAAACAGGCAGTGAATAAAAGAGTAATACCTGATGAAATGCAGTGAATGAAAAAAAGTGATTAAAGAAGAAATAAGGATAAGAGGAGGAAATAATTTGCAATCAGAATATGAAAGGTGGTTGATGGTTACCTGATTAAATATTTGACTTTTCACAGAAATGGTAATTGAGGAAATATGCCGTAGATAATTTAATTAATCAGTATGGAGTGAGTGCAAACATTGTGTAAATGGTCGTCACCAAACAAACGATGACTGATAGCAAAGTTTCCAATAAGTGGCAACTTCACAAAAGTAGTGAATAATTACACTAGCTGTGACCGATCATATTAACAATTGATCAACAAAGGTGACTTTTCAAACAAAAGTTGTCAGATCTACTGAATTTAAATTGAATGATCAAGACAAATATAGTTCTATGGGTATCCCACTTTTTCAGTGAGAACCCTCTTTATTTAACTTATTCATCACAAAGAAGACAATACATTTATAGTAAAATCATTCAAATTAAAGATTATTTTCTTACCAATGTGGCTGGTCGCAGGAACCAACCAAGTTAAAAATGAAAAGAAATTTTTAAATATCACTTGTGTATGAGACAATAATTGACCATATGATCTACTGTATTATTTCTCAAGTGCAAAAAGTTGAGATGAGAAAAGAGATTAGTGGAGATGAAAAAGGCAAACCCTATAATCTCTGAGGTTGTTCCCAAGTTGTATATCCACTGCTGCATTGAGCCAGGAGTTCCCATATGTGCGATTTTGTGTCCACAGAGGATAGCCAAGGTTTGAATCTCCAGTCAAGTAGACATTGAGTGTGCTCATCTGGGGTCCATACATATGGTACCAGAAAGTCAGACATTTCACCCCTGTGCCCGTCTGTGCAGGGCTTAGAAGTCTGGCCTTGTCTTTCCACTGTTGTGGTGCTGAAGTCTCAATGTATACATAGTAACCATCTGAGTGAGAGAAAAGTGAGATAGGGACATACAAAAAACTACAGAAAGATGATTTAAACACCGCTCTGATGATTTCCACTTTAAACATTTCTTCATCCAATAACAACCTAAGTATGTTATTGTGCTTAGGATAACTCATTTGTGTGTCACTAAACTTTTAATAAGACAACACAAAAGATTTAAACCTCTTCTTGCAGATTATGTGATATGTGTATGTGTCATTCCTGTACTAACATTAGCAATAACAGATTAAGGATTTAGTATATTATGAGAAGTACTATTATTAGTTGTAGGAGTATTTCTTATTTAATTCAAAGTTTTATTAATAAGTGTATTTGCAGAAGAAACTATGATTAGTGGAAGTAGTGTTTCCTATTTTTTAGAAAACTAACAGTAATAGTATTTCTTACTTATATGAGGAATTAGTAGCAGTAAGAGTAGTATTTCTTATGTATAGGAGGAACTAACAACAGTAAGAGTAGTATTTCTTATGTATAGGAGGAACTAACAACAGTAAGAGTAGTATTTCTTACATTTAGGAGGAACTAGTAGAAGTAAGAATAGTATTTCTTACCTACAGGAGGAACTCGTAGCAGTAAGAATAGTATTTCTTACCTATGGGAGGAACTAACAACAGTAAGAGTAGTATTTCTTACTTATTGGAGGAACTAGAAGCATTCTGAGTATTTCTTACTTATAGGAGGAACTAATAGCAGTAAAAGTACAGTAGTATTTATAGGAGGAACTAACAGCAGTAAAAGTACAGTAGTATTTATAGGAGGAACTAACAGCAGTAAAAGTACAGTAGTATTTATAGGAGGAACTAACAGCAGTAAAAGTACAGTAGTATTTCATATTTATAGGAGAAACTAATAGCAGTAAGAGTAATATTTCATATTAACCAGCGGAATTATTTTTTAGTAGAAGTATTTTTTTTTACGGTAGAATTTATCAAAAGAGAAATTCAGTCACCTGCATTTTAAATAAAAACAAAGTCTGAGTTTAACATATTTCATTTAGTGGTATGGCTTCTTTACTGGAAAGACAATCATTTTCCTTCAATGACTTACGTCCAGTTGTGTGATCCTGTGATGGACCTGTGCCAGATGAACTAGTTGGTCCTGTCTGTCGTGTCCAGTCAAACTGATCATCTGTTGCTTGTGTCCATCCACACATGTTGCTCTCAAAGTTGCAGTCAAAAGTGCCAAGTGCTGGATAGCAAATAAAGTGTTAAATTAAGTGGTGTTTATTAAGTAGATTAGGAAAAGAAACTGTTAATTATTTATTCCACTGATAGCAATAATTAATGGTATAGTACAGTATAGGTGTCACAGATTTAATGTAAAGCAAAGAGGTGTCATAGAATTAATGTAAAATAAAATGTGTCAGAGTTAATGTAAAATAAAGATGTCATAGAGTTAATATAAAATAAAGTAAGACGTGTCACTGAGTTAATATAAAATAAAGTAAGATGTGTCACTGAGTTAATATAAAATAAAGATGTGTAAAAGAGTTAATGTAAAATAATGAAGATGTATCGTAGAGTTAATATAAAACAGAGTAAGATGTGCTGCAGACTCAATGTAAAATAAAGATGTATCACAGAGTTAATGTAAAATAAACTAAGATGTGTCATAGAGTTAATGTAAATTAAAGTAAGATACATATAGTTAATATACAAGATATCAGAGTTAACAATAGACAATAGAAAGATAGATTAAGAGAGCTGTTGTATATCACTATCAGAATATCTTAGGAGGTGTAATAAATTTTTAATGATAAAACTAACTTAAAATATGTTACAAATTGATGGTAAAATAAAATATATGAAATATAATGAAATCAAGGATACATCATAAATGGTTAATTAAGTTAGATGAACCATATAATTAATTGGTGAATAACATAGATGCATCATAGACAGTCAATGGCAGAACAAAATGAGAAGCGCCAAAGTTACTTAGCTCTTGATATGATGTGCAATGTGTAAACAATAATTCTAGACTCTTAAAATTGCATGTCACACAGGTCAGGCCATGTATTTAACAATAAATAACAATCACACATACTGGAAGTTGCAATGATGGTTGCAGTGGCAACAGTTGTTGATGGTACTGCTGTCATACTGGTTGAAGCTGCATTGGGTGGACTGATGCCACATGTGCCAGTTGTATATGTTATATCATCAATGGCAATGTCTCCAAGGTCACCATTTCCAACCACACCTTCAAACATTATCTAGGATAATTAAAAAAAGCAGACAAAATCCAGTATGTATTAATCTTGCTTTCAAAAGTGATTGGAAGATATAGATATTTATGTTAAATTATCATCTCCACTACCAAATTTGTTAAATAAATTTTCATTGTGCAAACAAACCGTCACTTCTTAGAAATGTTTCAAAAGACTAATTGTAATTAGTAATTAATGAGCATTTAACTTCACTTGGTTTCCTATTTCTAAAAGTAAAACAACGAGAAGAACCCCCAGACTCCACACTCACATTGAATTCAACTGAAGAAGTAATAGGAAATCGGCCTTGTCTCCATGCATTGTCTTGGTTACCAGACAAATGCCAGGTCAGAGTTCCAGGTAATGAACCATTGGAGACTATGTAGACATTCAGGGTGCCTACTGAGGTTCCGTACATGTGGTACCAAAAGGAAAAACAGTGAGCTGTATTACCTGTTCCAGTCAGACTTTCACTAAGCAAGAGAGCCTTGTCACCAGCTTGACGTGGTTGACTGGTCTCAATGAAGATGAAGTACCCTGTGTTTAAATTAATCCAAATTTTCTTTAGTGTTTGTCAACTTACAAACAATTTTCTTCTCTCCCCAGAAATGTGAAACAAATCTGTGACAGCTCAGTGCATTTTTCTTTGTTTCCCCCATTAATATAAATTGTTAAATTACTAAGAACAGATGTAACAAGTGAAAAATTCAAAACATTGTCTGACAATGAATCAAAGAAAGATGAAAACCTATCAACCACATAAATGAAAGAGAAGACAATAAAATGTGTGATTTACAAAAATAAAAGTTGTGAAAGAAAAATAAAAGAGGAATAAATATTTAAATAAAGCATTAACATTTTCAGAAAAAAGATGTATGTATTAATGTAAATACACTGGCAGAAAAGCTACTTTTAATTTTCTAAGCATTTAAGTGCATAACTCCTTAATATAAATTACTGTATATTTCATTTTATTTAGCTCAGCAATTTTAATTATTTAAATTTTAAAATTTTAAGTAGATTTTAAAAAAAATGTTTAAGATATCTAACATATATATATACCTTAATACCTAAAATTACATATACACATATACACAGGCATGCACATACATGCGTGCACACACACACACACACACACACACACACACACACACACACACACACACACACCACCAAAACTTGTTTCAAATGATTATGACAAATATATAGTAAATATATAGTATAAGTTTAAATGTGTAAATATGGTGTGTGAATATGTGTGTGTGCATGTTTGTGTGTGTTATGTATGTGCATGTGTGTATGTGCATGTATTTCTGCATATATGTGTGCAGGTTTGTGTGTTTGCGTGTGTGTGTGTGTGTGTGTGCATGAGGAAGCTATGTGAATGGAATGGAGAAAGCTGTCAGGTCATCAGTGGTGCCCCAATGGTCGGCAAGACTAAGGGATAGATAGATAGATAGATAGATAGATAGATAGAAATATAGATAGACAGACAGACAGACAGACAGACAGATAGATAGATAGATAGATAGTAGATAGATAGAGTGAGAAATAATATTGGTATGTGAGCACTGTTTAAGTAAGTTTTAATAAATGATGAAATTTGAGGTAAATAACCTGTGTTACTGCCCGTAGTGTGATCTCCTGTTGGACCAGTGCCTTGGGTTGGAGTACCACCATGCAGAAACATCCAGTCAAAGTTATCCCTCGTTCCAGCATTTATGTTTGTCCAAGAGCACAGGCTGACTTGCTCAAAGTTACATTCTCCTACAAGAAATCAAGCTGTCTTTAATGTCACTAGTACCAAAGTCAGATCACCTATAGAGACATATAGAACTATCAAGCTGTCTTTAATGCCACTAGTACCAAAGTCAGATCACCTATAGAGACATATAGAACTATCAAGCTGTCTTTAATGCCACTAGTACCAAAGTCAGATCACCTATAGAGACATATAGAACTATCAAGAGACACAAACACCAAAAGTCTATATAAGCTCTGAAGTTGAGAGAATGTGACTTTTATAATATAGAAAACAAAATACACTAGATTTTGACAAAAGCACAAATATAATCAACTGGGAAAATCTTAAGTTATATTCATTTTTATTCGTGTTGATTCAATTAAATTTATAAGACAAATTATTATGTTCCCTCTGGATAATTTATAGAAGAGAATGAGAATTTCATTAAATGCAAAGCAAAGAACATATCTTCAACTGGAATTGACTTCTTTTAAAACATTTTAATTTGTATTTTGACCACAACCTTTAGTACATATTATCATCATATAGGAAACATTAATGCAAATAAATTTTTTCATGTTTGCATGTGTACATATGCAGCCACTCTAAATGGTCCATAGCTTCCTTTGATAAAAATAAAACTATGGTGTGTATGTGTGTGTGTGTGTGTGTGTGTGTGTGTGTGTGTGTGTGTGTGTGTGTGTGTGTGTGTGTGTGTGTGTACTGTCTTGTCTTAAACATTGTTCAGTGGCTAACTGTCTCAGTTTCTGACAACTTGTACCATTAAAAGTGATTTCTTTTTTCTGTGGAGGTTTCACAATGTCCAAAACTGATTTTCTACATATATAGATCACATACAGAAACTTGAGAAACTTAAAGTTTCTGAAGACAATAATTCCAAGAATCTGTAGACAAACCTGGCAAGGGACATGCTCCAGCAGTAACATTCACATCATCTATCCCAATGTAGGAGCTGGGCCCAGCAACAACAACTTCAAATTCCAACTGTAATCAGCAAAATATAGCAAAATTTTTTAACTGTGAATTCATAGATTTTTAATTTTCATTATGTTGCTTCTTTTAGAGTAAAAGGATATGAACAACAACAACAATAGTAAAAATAGTAATATATTACCAAGAAGAATAATTATATTAAATATTTAAACAATTGTAAAAACAATATCAACAATAATAATAACAGCAATAGTATTAATTTTACTACTAAGTTTAATAATAATGACAAATTAATTAAATTAATAATATTGCAAGTGTAATAACAATAATAATAAGAAGAATAACAATAATAATAATAGAAATAATACAAATAATAAAAATAAAAACAACAAAATAACTAAAAGAATAATGTCTACTAAAACAAAAGTAGCTTTTCTTATTACAACAACATATTGCATGTTATCCAATCCAGGGAGAATTTAAACAGTGAAACTGAAATAAATAAATAAATTTATTTCTCTAGAAGACATTTGCTTATTTTGTGAATATGACGTCTGACATTATATATCCATGACAAAAACATGGTAAGCATTTTCGGTTTTAAACAAGAACACCCAAGTCATCATGTCTCTTAAGTGTCTGAGAGAAACAAAGTAAACACTTACAGAGTATCTGGAAGATGGGTTGATTGTGACCTGCGCCACATTCCACCAATTTCCCTGGCTAGATGAGCGTGACCATATGGGTGTACCACGGATATTGCCAATACGTGTGTAGACATTAAGCCTGCCTGTTTGACTGCCATACATGTAAAACCAAAAAGTTACACATGCAGTGCCTGGCTGGGCCTGCTGAGAAATGATTCCAGCTTTCTGATTGGGATTGTGTGGTGGTGCAGTCTCGATGTACATATAGTGTCCTACAAAAAAAATGGAAATCTACTTTAATACAAGAAATGACACAATTTCATTTTGAATACCTGGATCACCTGAAACTTTGTATCAGCATGCAAGAACCAAGTCTGCCTAAATATCAAAATAAAAGGGTGAATTGGAATTTTACTGTTGATTGTTGCATAAATATAATTATTATAGCAATGATATATTCAAACTGTAAAATAAATAGGACAGAGTCTGCCAGAAATGATATATTCAAACTGTAAAATAAATAGGACAGAGACTGCCAGTAAATGATATATTCAAACTGTAAAATAAATAGGACAGAGCCTGCCAGTAAACGCTATGATCACTTTTGTCACAAAAGTCCTAATGAGAGTGTTTCTTCAAAGGAATGTATACTTATAGAGGAAAATGAACACAATATTTCAAACCTGCTCAAAATAGAGAATATAATTTTTAATTTCTGGCTTAATCAAAGCAAAGATTTCAAACCTGCTCAAAGTAGAGACTATAATTTTTAATTATTGGCTTAATCAAAGCAAAGATTTTCTTTTAAAGAGGTGCTATCATAGTTCACTTGAATCTTAGATCCCTGGCTGAATCTCTGTTGACAAGTGAAGTAGCCAAACTTACCAGAAGCTGTTTGCAGGGTGTGGTCTGTTGATGGCCCAGAATTTACAGGTGTGGATGGTCCACTCTTTCGCCTCCATGTGAAATCCTCATTGTCATTGGTGTAGCCGCACATGTCAGGGGGCTCAAAGTTACAAGACGGACTTGAAATTTGATTTGCTTGTATACCTGTTCACATATAAAAATAACATTATCAAACTTACAGATCAATAAGTAATACTGCCAGTTATTTATACTCCTCCCCCCCTCCCAATATCATCCTAGAGCTAAAGGGGTCTATGGTGTTCTGCCAACAGAATTCTGAAGCAGAATGAATCTAATATTAACTAATCTACACAAAATTTTTTCTACACAAAAATCTAAAGCAGAAAGTTTTTTTTCAATCTTCCAAACAGAATTCTGAGCAGAATTAGTCCAACTGAAATAGGAAAAAAATTAACAGGTGATTTCAAGAAAAAGAACATGTCGGGTTTTAACTTCTCTGAGACCTTTAACGGTTTATATATAAATTTTATGATGAATAATAATCCTGATTTAATTTCATATTAGACATGCAATCTTTAATTTAAAATATTGTTTTCACTTGATTAAATTCATTTTACAACATAAATAACACAAAACACACATCTGCTCCAATAAATATTCTCAATGCTTGACGTACTAACATCTACCTCCAAACGACAAAGGGACGAGTATAAGTCCTTGATAAACTGGACATAAGTTCTCATTTTAAACTAGCAACATTACTATGTGCAAAACTGTGAAGGCCCAAAACACAAAGGCAAAATACCAACTCATTAATTCAACGCCCACTGGTGAGGTTAAAATCACAACAACAAAAATCAACTAATGCAAGGCCCAGTGGTGAAGTTAAAATCAGAGAGGTTAAAAAATCAACTAATTAATGCAAGGCCCACTGGTGAAGTTAAAATCACAAAGATAAAAAATCAACTCACTACTGCAAGGCCCATGGGTGAAGATAAAATCACAAAGGTAAAAAATCAACTCACTAGTGAATGGCCCACCAGTGAAGATAAAATCACAAAGGTAAAAAATCAACTCACCAGTGCATGGCCCACTGGTAAAGATAAAATCACAAAGATAACAAATCAACTCACTAGTGCATGGCCCACTGGTGAAGATAAAATCACAAAGGTAAAAAAATCAACTCACCAGTGCATGGCCCACTGGTGAAGGTAAAATCATCCAAAGCAATGTCACCTAGGTAACCATTTCCACGTAAGCCCTCCACTACAATCTGAAAAATTATCATATAAATGGCCATTATTAAAAAGCATTTATAAAAGTTAAGAAAAGTTAGGAAAAAAAGAAAATTAGAAAATCTAAGTAATACGTAAAACATTTAATTATTCAAGGCCAGAGATCAATGAGAAAGAAATCAATTTAATTATGAAAAGTCGTGAAAACAACATATGGTTGTAATTTAAAGATGTGAACATACATTAAATTTAACAGTAAAGAAGTTAACTCTCTTTTATCCTCTCTTCCCCAACAAAAGCACATATACACACATGCATAAAAATGCACTCACTAACAGTGTGTAGTACTCATATATAAGAATTCAAGCCACCTCTAATAATCACAATTTCCATTATCTGCCTACAAAGAAAAATATTGGGGTTGTAAGTTAAAACAAATAGATAGGAGTTAATAAGTAAAATCAATGAAGTAAGGGGTCAGTAAGTTAAAACAATCAGATAAGGGTCAGTAAGTTAAAGCAATCAGATAGGGGTCAATAATTTAAAACAATCAAATGTGAGTCAGTAAAGCAATTAGATAGGGGTCAGTAAGTTAAAACAAATGTGAGTCAGTAAGTTAAAGCAATCAGATAGAGGTCAGTAAGCTAAAACTATCTGATACTATCAGTGATAGGGATCAGTAAGTTAAAACAATCAAGTAAGGGATCAGTAAGTTAAAACAGATAGGGTAAAAATATTAAAACAATAGATATGGGTAAGTAAGCTAAAACAACCAAGTAAGGGGTCAGTAATTTAAAACAGAGAGAGAGATCAGTAAGTTAAAACAATCAAATAAAACCTTAAAAAGTTCTCTCACTTGTACAGTTCCTGCAGGCACATTGATGCTGGCTTTGAACCAGGTAGGACCCTGGGTTCCAGATAAAGTCCATGTGGGGGACCCTAATGTAGTGGAGTTTTTCAAGTAGACATTGATACGATTGACGTGAGGTCCATACATGTTGTACCAGAATGAAAAGCATGAACTCTGACCTGCTGGAACACTGACTGGTGAGCTCAAAAGCCGTGCTTGATCGTTGGCCTGTCCAGTGGATGTTTCGATGTAGACATAATATCCAGCTTCACAAAAAAATGTAGAGAATCAAAATCATTACTTTTGTAATTCAATTAATCAACCAAGGGAAATCTCATATCACACATTTATTTATTTCCTGATGCAATTACAACCAAGCAAGGGAAATCCCATATCACACACTTACTTATTTCCTGATGTAATTACAACCAAGCAAGGGAAATCTCATATCACACACTTACTTATTTCCTGATGTAATTACAACCGAGCAAGGGAAATCTCATAACACACACTTACTTATTTCTTGATGTAAATACAACCAAGCAAGGGAAATCTCACAACAAACTTGTACCTATTTACTGACTCAATTACACCAACAAAGGGAAATCTCACATACTTATCTATTCCATGTTCTGAATTACACCATACAGGAAAAATCTCACAGCAAACATTTATCTAACCCTGACTCAATTATACCATCCATGCAAAATCTGACAGCATACATTTATCTATTGCATGTATTATTTACATCATCCAGGCAACATTTCACAGCACACATATACCTATTCCATATCTCAATTACATCAACCAGGCAAAATCTCACAGCACACACTTACCTATTCCATATCTCAATTACATCAACCAGGCAAAATCTCACAGCACACACTTATATCTCAATTACATCAACCAGGCAAAATCTCAAAGAACATTCTTATCTATTCACTCACTCAACTATGCCAATCAAGGGAAATTAGTTTTGTGTTCAAATAATTTACCAGTTCAATGATGTGCTCTGGTTGACAATGAGAACAGGCACATTTTAATCTCCAGCTAATAAAAAGTTATGATCAAACATGGTGATTGACTTAGCATGAAGAGTAATAAGTAAGAAGACAAAGATTGTAATTTGAAATTAACATTATATTACTTACGTGAATAAATAAAGAATATAAAATTGCAGAAAAGACTATCATTCATGAAGAATGGTGAATGCTCTAAGGGCAAAAAACTGCTAAAACTGTGCCTTGCACAGTCTCCATGATGAGAGCTATTATAAATATTCCATTCCCAATAAAATCTATTCAACAAGAGGTCATAGTTTACAATGAATTGTTGACACCCAAAAAAAGTTGATATCAACAGGCAAAAATGATGAAGATCATGATGATGACTTAATAAATCACTGAATCTTGAAAAACAATTCTTATTACTTGCAATATTACATAAACATAGTTATAAACTATACTGTAGTAAAAGTAACATATTGTGTACATTTACAGATCTGAAAGGAACCCACTTGGCTGTAGGCAAAAAGGAAACAGATACCCCCCAGACACTAGAACCACAGAATGCAAGATGATGCTCCAGCAATAGCATAAGGTTTGATTCTCTTTACTTACTAGGACCAAGCATGAAGAATGTGTTTTTATAGGAGTTTTTTTCTGCAAGCCAGAGAAAATGTTAATTATTTTTAGAAAGATTTTGAACAGATACAAAAGGCTTCGTGATAAATGAGAACTTTCTTTCATAGTGCTGGAACAAATTCTCAAAGACGACTGTTGGAATAAATGAGACACCTATGCAAGCCTGTCATGGAATATGCTACAGGCAAAGTTTGGGGTCACTGTCCAACTTAGTGTAAGAAGGGCACATAATTGTATTCATTTAAGAATTTTAAGTATAACAAGAGATGCATGCAGAAGAGTCTTGATTGCCCAGAAAGAGTGGGAGAAAATTTGTGATTACCTACTACCCCAAGTGTTCACTTTACATTTTAAGCTGCCATCTTCCTGCATCCCATTTTTTCATACATTTTTAGCTGTCATCCCAATTTTTACATTGTACTGTTAGCTGCCATTTTCTTGTATCCCAATTTTTCACATTGTACTGTTAGCTGCCATTTTCTTGTATCCCAATTTTTCACATTGTACTGTTAGCTGCCTTTTTTTGTATCCCAATTTTTCACACTGCATTTAGAGCAGCCCTTTTTTCGTATCCCAAATTTTTGTGTTGCACTTTTAGCTGCCATCTTTTTTATCCTAAATTTTTATAATTTTAGCTATTATCGCCTCATATTCCATACCTTGTACATATGTATACATGCATTCTTTTTGAACAACTTAGACATTCTGCAAGCTGGTTAATTTAATCCCAGAAATCTGAGAGTCTGCTGTCTAACTAAAAATGAAATTAATTTTTATTAAGATGTGAAGAAATGGCAACACTTACAGCCAGTAGTATGATCAGCTGAAGGTCCTGTATAGTTAGTAGGGGTTCCACCTCTGTACCGTATCCAATCAAAACTATCACTCGTATCTTGTGTCCAGCCACATAGGTCATAAGAAAAGTCGCAGGTGACTCCGCTTCCACCTGACAAAGATAACATAATATGACTGACTTTACAATCCTATCATTCAACAATATGGAGCTTTATTAGTTCTTAATAGGCTGCAAGTTGCAATGGAACCATAAAATATTGATATTAATGGTCATTAAATGAGAATGCAAGCTGAAGGTCCAAATAAAAATCTACAATGACATATTAACTAAAAGAGTTGACAAAATTTTTAAAGTCCAATAAAAAAATGTGAATGGATTCTGTGATTGCAGTTTTACCAGTAGGTGATGCAGTGGAAAGGGAAGCTGATATGGATGCAGCAGCTGTAGCTGGCGATGTAGGCTGTAGTTGTCTGAAAGTGAAAGGCTGTGTTCTGGGCGATGCAGATGATGGCATGACTGAAGAAAAACAAGAAATCAATAGTAACATCTTGAGAAATGTTATTTGTTACTAATAGTAAAACAAAATAACATGTGGCTCACAATTTCAAATAAATATTGCCCAAAATGTATAAAGATAATTTTACTTCACATATCAGCTTTGCATTTTATATCAAACATTAAGTCCAATAAAACTTAATTTGAAAACAAGTGATTCAGTCATCTCTATTAACTTTAAACAAAAAGAAAAAAGAAGGAAAAGTTAAGAAAGAAAATCTTATTAATTCATCTTCATTAATTTTAAACAAGAAAGAAAAAGAAGGAAAGGTTAAGAAATAAAAATAAAACTTTTCCTTCATAAACTAAATGTATTAAAAGCAAGTCAACAATAAGTATCGAATGTATCTGGTATTCATTTATTCATGATTTAAACTCAGACTTCAAGAATTATTAGTTGTTGTGCTTCATTTCTTTATTTATTCAAATTTAATCAAATACTCCATCATCACAAAAGAACATAAAGTAATCATAAGTTACAGTACATAACAACTTTCTGACATCACAGACTACAAGAAACTGTTGCTGATAGTACATAAAACTTTTGACACACAGTCTCACTTCACTAACTGTTGTTAGTAGTACACATAACTTTTGAGCTTTTGTTGTTTGCAGTACAGATAACCTTTGAAATCACAGATTACAAGAACCTGTGTTTGTAATACATATAACTTTTGACACTACAGATTACAAGAACCTGTGTTTGTAATACATGTAACTTTTGACACTACAGATTACAAGAACCTGTGTTTGTAATACATATAACTTTTGACACTACAGATTACAAGAACCTGTGTAATACATATAACTTTTGACATCACAGATTACAAAAACCTGTTGTTTGTAGTACATATAACTTTTGACATGATTACAAAAACCTGTTGTTTTTAGTATACATAACTCTTGACATAGATTATAAGAAACTGTATTTGTATTACAAATTACTTTTGACATCACAGATGTCAAGAACCTGTTATTTGTATTACATATAACCTTCAAACTACTAAAAGTGCAACTACTAGATACTATCAAGAAGAACAACTATTTACTAGCATGACTACCACAATAAGTACAGTTACTAGCTACTATAAAAAGGTATAGTTACTATCAAGAAGTACAATTACTTGCAAGAAATTCAACTACAAGCAGGAATTACAGCTACCACGAAGAAGTACAATTACTTGCAAGAAGTAATTACTGTCAAGAAATACTACTAGAAGTACAACTGCTATTAAGAAATACAACTACTATCAAGAAGAACTACTACTACTATAATAAGTACAGTTACTAACTACTAAAAAGAAGTACAGCTACTATCAAGAAGTACAACTACAAACAAGAAATACAACTATTATTAAGAAGTACAACTACTAGCAAGATGTACAGCTACTACAATAATTAATTACTAGCTACTAGCAAGAAGTACAGCTACTGACAAGAAGTACAACTACTAGCAAGATGTACAGCTACTAGTAAGAAGTACAGTTAGTGTCAAGAACAACTAAATGGTCTAGCAAGAAGTACAACTACTAACAAGAACTGCAGTTTCTATCAAGAAGTACAGCTGTTATCAAGAAATATAACTACTAGCAAGAACTGCAATTTCTATCAAGAAGTAAAGCTGTTATCAAGAAATATAACTACTAGCAAGAAGTACAGCTATCAGGAACAGTACATTTATTATCAAGAACTACACCTCTAGCAATAACTACAACTACTATCATGAAAACAACAGTATCATACTTGTACATGCTGTTGCTTGGTCAAAAGTCACATCATCAATTGCAATGTCTCCACTCCAGGTTTGTCCACGGACACCTTCAAACAATACCTGCATTACAAAACTAAATTACAGTTTGATCAAACAAATCGTCCTGCCCAGTTATAGAACTTTAGAAATGTAAATGTTGAAAAATGCACTCAGACACAGGAGTAAGAAATCTCATTAACACTTGCATACTGTCTATTCCTATGATGATCAGTCATAACTGTTCATTCACATATTGTATACTCATACAATAGTTATGCATTGTTCATTTAAACACTATCCTTTCATAAACTCTCCATTTATTTGCTTTTCATTCAAACTGTCCAAACATATGCTGTTAATTAATACACTGTTCAGTCAAACAATGTTCGTTCTTACACTGTTCTCATGTAAACAGTCCATTCATTCACTGTTATTCATACTCTATCCATTCCAGCACTTTCCAATCATATGCTGTTCGTTCATATACTATTGATTCTCAAATAGGTACCAATGTATGTAGATCATTATCAAGGAGGGGACAACTCTAAGTGAGCTTTTACATATTCGAATGCTTTACATGATGTCTTGGTGAGCTTCTATGATCCTGGATAGTTAAGACAGTTTTATGTACATCTTGTAAACGGTCAGGAAAAGAGTTATTGTATTTTCTAGCTTTAAAGAAAACTACCTACTTAAATAGTGTTTTTGTGTCTGTGTGTGTGGGGTGGGGAGGGGGAGTCAAATAACTAAATGTTGAAGGAGACTGACTCGGATGAAATATTTCACTAAATTTGAAATAACTCACTAGAAAGGAGTCCGGCTGGGATGGACTATTCCACTCTCTGGAATAAAATATTAAAATATCAAATAGTTCTTTGTAAGGGAGACTTCAAATTCACTGTGAAAGAGTTTTTCTGGGGTAGAATACTTCAGTCAATTTCAAATAACTCACTGTGAAAGAATCTGTCTGGGGTGGAATCACTGTCTGAGCCTGTAACCATTGCTGTCCTTGAGCACCAGCCAGTTCCCAGACTGAGACCTGCAAACTGTTGGAGTTTTGCTGTACTGAGACACGAAGTGTACCGATACTTGTGCCTGCCATGTAGTACCAGAAATACAGACATCGTACAGAATTGGCGCTGAACACCGTACTCAGAAGACGGGCCACATCACCTGGTTGACGAGGGACTGGAGCTTCAATGAACATGTACTTGCCTTGGGAAATAAAGAGTCAGAAATTAAAATTAGGAAAAGAAATTAAATATTTTTAAAGACAGAAGAGGTAAAATGTCCCAGTTTGCTAGGTATGTGGTTGTCAAGCTGCTATAACAATGATTGATTGTCAGCTTTCTACATTTGACTTTTTGTACAATTATAATTATATATGTTTAGCAAGTATAGCAAAACAACATAGTAGAATCTAGTTTACTGAATCTACAAAATAACCCATACATTAGTTTGTGTGTGTGTGTGTGTGTGTGTGTGTGTGTGTGTGTGTGTGTTTGTGTGTGTTTGTGTGTATGTGTGTCTGTGTTTGTGTGTGTGTTTGTGTATGTGTGTCTGTGTTTGTGTGTTTGTGTGTGTGTGTGTGTGTGTGTGTGTGTGTGTGTGTGTGTGTGTGTGTGTCTGTGTTTGCATGGACAAAAATATGTGCTAAACTAAATTTTCACAGTATGATGGGAAAAAAGCAATCCTTTAGATTCCTTAGATTTTGGAGAAAAAACTGATAAATTGCAAAGGCTCCCACTGAAACCCTTATAATAATATGAAGAAAACTGAGAATAAATTGTGAATTCTATTGAAATAAATGACAAATAGGTGATGCCATAATTTAAACATATTTCTTGAACATTCAAGGTTGCACTGATTCCTGACCTACCTTGTGCATTGCGAGTGGTATGGTCAGAACGTGGCCGAGTTCCAGTAGCTGTCTGGCCAGAGCCCACAATCCAATCAAACTGATCTGTAAGGTCATGTGACCAAGAGCACAATCCATCCTCAAAGTTACAGTTTCCTGCAAGAAAGACACTTTATGTTATAATAAATGAATTTAAAAATAACAAAATTTTATTTTACTGGAATGTATTAAAGACCGAAAATATTTAATGTTACAGGGATGAATTAAAGAATGATAATATTTTATGTTACACTGATGAATTAAAGAATGATAATATTTAATGTTACAGGGATGAATTAAAGAAAGAAAATAATTTATGTTACAGTGATGAATTAAAGAATGATAATATTTTGTGTTACAGTGATGAATTAAAGAATGATAATATTTTATGTTACATGGACGAATTAAAGAATGATAATATTTTATATTACAGGAATGAATTAAAGAATGAAAATATTTTATGTAACAGGGATGAATTAAAAACTGATATTGTTTTATGTTAAAGGGATGGATTAAAGAATGATAATATTTATGTTACAGTGATGAATTAAAGAATGATAATATTTTATGTTACTGGGATGAATTAAAAACTGATAATGTTTTATGAATGACAATATTTTATGTTCACGGGTAAATAAAAAATGACAATATTTTATGTTAACGGTTAAATAAAAATGACCTTATTTTATGTTAACGGTTAAATAAAAATGACCTTATTTTATGTCCTTGGTTAAATAAAAAAATGACAATACTTTATGTTAATGGTTAAATAAAAAATTACAATAATTTATGTCCTTGGTTAAATAAAAAATGACAATATTTTATGTTAATGGTTAAATAAAAATGACAATATTTTATGTTCAAGGTTAAATTAAAAATGACTATTTTATGTTAACGGTTAAATAAAAATGACAATATTTTATGTTCAAGGTTAAATTAAAAATGACTATTTTATGTTAACGGTTAAATAAAAATGACAATATTTTATGTTCAAGGTTAAATTATAAAGGACTATTTTATGTTACATGATAAATTAAAGAATAAAATTTTCAATAATATACCACTGCATTATCAATAATACGTCTGTATGCATGGAGAGGTAGAATGAAGAAATAATTTATAAATCTACATTTGAAGCCAGATCTTTTTTCTGAGAAATATTACAGTATATAATATTTACCATTTTCAAGCATTAAATATGCTATATTATTTAAAGATTATTGAAATAGTACACAAATTATACTATTTAAACATCATTCAAACATTCATTTGTTAACTGATCATTATTTAAATATGACATGTGTTATATTATTTAAGAAATCATTCAGATACAAACACATGAAATTAGACAATAGTCCAATGACAGTTTTCATAGCTGGTATTTTGAATAAACTTTGCAACTGTGAGTTTAGAATCATTTTCCAAATACCTGTGAAGTTGCTCTGGCATCCTGTTGTGCTGACTGAGAAGTCATCCAAAGCAATGTCTCCAAGAATACCATTGCCGCACACTGCTTCAAATGCTATTTGCCATTGTTGCTGCATTGCTGGCACAAATATTGATGCTAATTTCCAGCTGTCACCTTGGTTGCCTGTACAGAAATAAAATAAATTGTGAAAATCTGTTTATGGGGGAGAATCTATAAGCCACATATCTTGCAAAATGTTTGTGCATAAGTAATCAGTGCAATTAAATATTCCCATGCTGTAAGACAGGTACATAAATATACATGTAGATTTAACCCATTTTATTTGGCAAATCTTCAGAAATACATCACGTGTATCTCCAAATGGTCAATTAGCACTTAATTCTACAACAATTACAGGTTAGTTTATTAGGCAAAGAAATACATGTACTCTCCATATGGTCAATTAGCATTTAATCCTACAACAGATGACGTGAACTATCAGCTTCAAACTCACAGCAGCTAGGAGACTGGTTATATCTGAAGAGAAAAGCTTACAGCAGGGTAAGAAATGCTTGAGAGCAGGCTAAATAACTGGTCTAAAAGAAGGTTAAATAAATAATCATGTCTTTGAGAAAAGCTCAAAGCAGGCTAAAAAACCTATTACTCTTGTGAGAAAAGCTCAAAGCAGGCTAAAAAAAAAACCTATTACTCTTGTGAGAAAAGCTCAGAGCAGGCTAAATAACCTTTCATGTCAGTGAAGAAAGTTCAGAAGAGGCCAAGAAATGCATATTTAAAAAAACAATATTGAAAAGCTGAATTTAAAAAATGCTTAAAACATTTTTGAAAATAGATTTATATACATAAACTGTTAACATGTGTTTCTTAAATGCTTATAAATGAAACTTTTGTTTGAAATTGATTTTATCATTAGCCTTATATTAATGTTTCATCTGTGTCAGGGAAGTCTCGGCAAATTATGCCTGATTTCATTTAATGATCCTTACTAATTATATTTTTCATTTTTCTATAACAAGTATCATACCATAAAACTAGCCTTGCAAATGATGATGCAACAACCATTATGCCGTAAAGATATAGGTCACTTGACCACGAGAGGCAATCTAAAGGTGAGAGTTGAGCAGGGGAGATTTTTGTTGACGGATATTCAATGTCTGTATATGGAGATATGTTTTCCGGTCAGTGACATAGGCTACTTTGAGAATTGTGGTCATACATAGGTGCCTATAAGTAGGCGCTAAAATGTTATTCATGCAAAAGTGCACCCATATCCAAGTGTAGAATTTAACTGAGGTGGATGAAACGACTTTAGCCCGCAGTTAAATTATGATCATAATTAAATATTTTACAATACAGTTTATGGCTTCATAATACTGCATACTAGCAAAGTTATAGAATTTTGTTGTACTAATTATAACAGCAAAGTAAGGTGGCAAAAACTAGAATTATAGACATTTTTTAGTTGTTGTAAGTGTATTTATTGTTACCACTTTTGATCATGTATACACAATATGCAAATATTTGTAATATTAATTAAGAATATTAAGAAATGCATATATTTAAGCTTTATATGACTATCCAACTATTAAATTAATATAATATTGGCCATTAATTGTTAAATTTAAAAGCTTTTGATAAAACAGTACACACACAAAAATTAAATAAACACACATAACACTTATTCAGACATTCATGCAGAAACAGCAAATATATAGTCAGAAATATAAAAGAAACTACTAGTAGGTAAAATAATAAAAAATTATATAATCAATTAAAAACAAGATTATACTGCTATTCTCCATATTGTTCATTGTTAGAAAATAATTTTAACTTATATACAGAATGATAATCACTTACTTAAAACATAACTATAATGCTATTCTCTAAACGTTAGTACAGACCATTAATACTATTATTAATAGTAATAAATATTGGAGGTAAATGTAAGATTTATAATAATTAGTCTGACAATTACAAAACTGTACTTAAAAGGTTTTCATCATTCATATAAAAATCATACAAGTTAGAAATATGTCTATGAGGTTAACGATGACTACAAATGTTGGGCATTTAGTATATTTACTTTAATTATTAGAAAAATAACGTACCAGACACCATCATCATCAGTCTTTGTTTCCTCAGTATCTCCAACATCATTTGAAATGGTATGTTAATTACTATCAAATAAACTTTCACTGTCATCAGTATGAATTGGATCAAAGTTGTATGGTATACCAGAGAAAATTACATTGGCAACCATTTGACCCCCTGCCTTATGTCACTTCTGTTTGATTTTACTCCAAGGGCTTGGGTATGTAGTGTATCTTAGTACGGGGCAAATCTTTTTCACAAACTATGTTTGACTTTCATTCCATTTCACTTGGTCTTTAAAACACAATTCAACATAATACTATATGAAATACTTCATAGGAAAAAAAATCACTTTCAATGAAAGTACTGGTGTGAATAAAGGGTAAATATGTGTCGATTAAATATTTCTACTTTGCATTCAATTATTTATTCATTACTGTGTATAAAATGGAATGTTGAATAATCAAATGTAGGGATAGCTGTTTTTTTTTAAAAAAACAATAATTATAAAATTTTCAAATATCATAGAATAGAAACAAATAATTTAAATCCACAAAATCAAATAATCTTTTAAAATATAAAGAAAATGACTGAATAACAAAAAGAAAAAGAAAATATATAATAAGGAATGATGCTCATACCATATAACAATTATTCTGCATACCTGTCAGACTCCAAATGCGTCCTTGATTAACTCCATTTTTGATCAGGTAAACATTGAGTGCGCCAACATTTGTGCCACTCATGTGATACCAAAAGTTGACACACTCTTGCTGTGTTGTGGCGCCAATGTTGTAGGAGCGTAAGACAGCCTTGTCATTAACCACACGTGGCACTGATGATTCAGCATACATATAGTGACCTGTGTGAATAAGCAAAGATGAATAAATTCTCTAATGGGTGCAATTATATAGGTAACAGCTTCTTTTCATCACAAAATCAATAAAACACCCAAGGATGACAATATATATATATATAAAGGTTAAATCGTCTAATCTGTTTCATGTTTCTTAATGAAACAGATTATCCATTAAGATCATA
Source organism: Sinotaia quadrata (assembly GCA_028829895.1). Lineage (NCBI taxonomy): Eukaryota > Metazoa > Mollusca > Gastropoda > Architaenioglossa > Viviparidae > Sinotaia > Sinotaia quadrata. Next base: position 30,660,469 of record CM054184.1, read on the forward strand.
AACAAAACAATGCCAGAATCTAACCTTGATTTGTTCCAAATGTGTGATCACTCTCTGGTCCAGTGAGAGTCGTGGCTGTAGCTCCCGAATGGCGGGTCCAGTCAAAATTGTCATCAGTGGCTTGTGAAAACCCACAGATGGCTGTGTCCTCAAAATTGCAGTTTGAAATTGCTGCAATGGTAGGACCTACTGCAAAATATTTTAAAAAATAAAACTAGAATGCAATTTAAGTATTAATCTCATTTTCATTCTCATGCACATTAACAAAAAAATTAAATAGCTCATTCTCCATTTCCACTATTTTTTTGTATTAACAGAGACATTTATTTCAACAGTTTTTCTTTTGTACTCTATTCCTTTTCATTTTTGCTTAATATGGACATTAAAACTTCAGCTTCCCTTTAAACCATATTTATTTTTGCCTTAACAGAAATACATTTTGTCAACAGAAAAGCATTTATTAAACAAGTTATTGCTCTTTGCATTCTATTTTTATTTTCTTAATAGATATATTAAACAGTACAATTTCCCTTCATGCTCTATGTATTCTCTCCTTTTTGTTTCTCTTTCTCTCTCTTTTTAAATATAGGCTTTATTTTATGTAGACCTAATTCAACAGTCTCCTCTTCTTACACTATGTTTCGCAATAGAAATCTTACAAATGTGACTAGTTCAACAGTCTCCTCTTTTTACACTATGTTTGGCAATAGAAATCTTACAAATGTGACTAGTTCAACAGTCTCCTCTTCTTACACTATGTTTCGCAATAGAAATCTTACAAATGTGACTAGTTCAACAGTCTCCTCTTTTTACACTATGTTTGGCAATAGAAATCTTACAAATGTGACTAGTTCAACAGTCTCCTCTTCTTACACTATGTTTGGCAATATAAAGCTTACAAATGTGACTAGTTCAACAGTCTCCTCTTTTTACACTATGTTTGGCAATAGAAATCTTACAAATGTGACTAGTCAAACAACTGCTATTCAAAACCACTCAATATGAACAGTTGTCATAAATTTATTAAATTTCTACTGGAAGGCCAATGTATTCACATCTAAAAAAAATATTTAAGATTCATTATCAGTAGCAGACTAATTATTATAAAATCTCAGGGATGAAAGGTGGGTAGGGATTAGAAGGGAAAGGAAACAAAATACAAAATACATAAGAGGTAGATAAGTTGCATAACTATTCACATAACTAAACTTAGATTCAAGGGTAAAGATTTTTAAAAAATGCAAACAACAAATTATTATCATTGCAGGCAAAAACCTAATGCATGAATTTTGCTTCATTTTTAGAAAGCTACAAGAAAAAATAATTTTTGATGAAGAAACAATGGAAGATTATGAAATCAGATTAGAAAATTTTCTTTTGTATATTCCCACTTGTGAAAGACATTTCTTGTTAACATGTACCAGGAGTTAAACTACTGTTGTAAGTTACTCGTGAACAACACATTCCACATTTCTCACCTTATAGAATATGTACTACCAGGTGTCAAAGTGGTTCAGTTATCTGTTACTTGTAAAAATCATACTTAGACAACAAGCACCAGCACTTAATGTTATCATTTATTAGTACAAGACACACAGAGACAACATGCATTAGCAACTAGTGTTATCACTTACTAGTACAAGACACACAGAGACAACAAGCATTAGCAACTAGTGTTATCACTTACTAGTACAAGACACACAGAGACAACAAGCATTAGCAACTAGTGTTATCATTACTAGTAGATGACATGGACAACAATACTAGCAACAAATGTTATCACTTATTAGTACAAGACACATTTAGACAGCAAGCACTACTACAAGACACCTAGACAGACAATAAGTGCCAGTACTTAAACTATCACTATACACAGTATATTTCTTACCTTGTGCTTGAGAACATGTACCGACAGTTAAACTGATGTCATCTATTGCAATATCACCATAGTATGAGACACCCCTTACGCCTTCAAACACAACCTGAAATCAAGACATTCATATAATAGACATTTACATCTACTGTTAGATGTTTACAATAATCTTTCCCCATTATCTGACATTAATTAATTATTTTTATCAATCATTAGCAACATCAGAATGTTATAGTTTCTAATGGAAAAACATATTAATTTAAAGCTGAAAATGTTTATTATTTTTTGTAAGTAGTGAGACAATAGCTATACTGCATATTATTGTTCATGGCATATTTAGCAAAATTTGTGTAAGACTAAGAGTACCTGTGAATAATTTTACAATATCCATTTCAATGCATTATACAAATCCAAAAACAAAGAAAAATATTATGACATACATTAAACGAGCCTGCCATTGTGGATGGGATGTCAACATTAGCTTGATGCCACTGGCTGCCCTGGTCACGGGCAAGAGTCCAGATTGGGGTACTGGGCAGAGACACCCCAGCCATGATGTAAACATTAAGATGGTCAATACTGCTGCCATACATGTGGTACCAAAATTTTAAACAGTACTGTCCCACACTAACAACGGGAGACACGAGGCGAGCTTTGTCCCCAATCCTGACATTTCCAGAAGTTTCGATGTACATGTAAAATCCAGCTTTTAAATAAATAAAATACGAGAAAAATAAAGCATGTATGAGATTCTTTGTGTTTTAAAACTAAGATTTGTGCAGCAAGAGTTATTTACATCTGTTGCCAGTTGTTTATTACTGACACATTATTATACAACACAATATTTCTATACTAGGCACAGTAATCAGCAATATTTGATTTTGTATACCATTTCCTGTTTTAAAGATTCTTCAGGTAGAATTGTCTTTTATTTCCTATTTTACTAGAGTAGGATCGTAATAAGTTATTCTGAGCCATTTTTGGAAAGATGGTCAAAAAGCAGGAAATAGTGCATGAAGATAAAACAACCAACTAAAACCTAGCTTGGATTTTTTAATTTGGATTTTTATTTTTTTTTTCTTAATTAATTTCTTCCTATCATTTCTAGATTTTCAGGGTAATTAAGGGGACTAATGGACTGATGGATCTTGGTCAAATAATCAAATGAGTTAATGAGTCTCATTTGTGCAAAGTGACAAATTACTTCTCTTCATGTTTTATTCTTGTACTAGCAGAAAATCTGGCACTGTTCAGGTGTAAAAAGAAATTGATAGAAATACCAATAATTTAATTTTTAGTTTATGTCCAGTACTCAAATGTCAGAACCTGTGGCTATGAATCAAAGACATATAGACACAAACACAGTTTACTATAATTGTCAATAAACTAATTATTTATTTTTAGATTAAAATAATGTTGTTAGCAAACTGGTGTAGTTTTTATTATAGTTTCCAAGGCAAAGCCAAATATTCCAAGTCCAGCAATTTTTTCAAAACTAGTAGTTAAACTACATCTAAATTATGAACAAGTAAAAAAGGACAGTTGGAAAATGCTGTTTGACTAAGTTTGGTTTTAAGAGATTGTGAAGTGTGCTGATAATGTTTCTGCAGGACCCTGAATAAACAAAGGATGGAAATGTCATAAAATAAACACTATTTGACTTAGCAGGAAATAAGAGATAATCTTGAAATGAGTGATTTGCTTTGTAAAATTTTTAATATGGTTCTGAATTTGATTTTTAAAACTTGTAATTCTGAATGACATAAGTCAAAAGGTTCTGAGCCCTGACTGATAAACTAGATGTACAGTGACTAAAATGAAGGCAAGGATCAGCCTACATCAACCTGTCAACAAACAGTTTTATTTGTCAATACTACATTTGGTTTAGACTAAAGTTAATATTGTATTCATTTCTTGATGACTAATACAGTCATCATTAATGGGATCTTTAACTGTTAACACTTTACATCATTATGCACTCTGGAAAGAACTGTTGTAGATTACTTTCAGTATGTCATTAATAATGCTGGGCCGTAACTTAGTTATAGACTAAAATGCCTTTTGGTACTTCTTTGCATTATTTATTGTTTTGAATTATCATTGCACCCTTTACCCTTTACCCCAGATAATCAAAAAACTGACTGTACTGTGTTTTTTTCCCCAAGCCAGACAAAATTAAATTTTATTGATGATCTAGAAAATGTTTGAATAGATAGTATATCAATAAATTGGTTACTATGGCAAGAACAAAATGTAAATTACAGTGATCAGGTTGGGTGTGATCCCCAGTAGGTCCAGTGCCTGCAGTAGTGGTTGAGCCATTGTAACGTGTCCAGTCAAACATGTCACTCTGATCTTGTCTCCAACCACAAATATCTGTCTCAAAAGTACAGTTGAAAGGTCCTGTGTTGGGTGGAGTTGTAGCTGTACTGATTGTTGATGCTGGAACAGGAGTGCTGGGTAGAGCTGCATTAGGTGGGTTAACTGAACAAGATGAAGTCACAGTACAGATAAAGCAGCTGATCATACATTAAATGAAATTACATAAACATGGAAACCATACATTAGCACTGACTGTTAAAAATTACAGACACTATCATTAATAATTAAATCAGATTTTTAATAAATAATGATGTTACCTGTGATTGTTGATAACAGCTAAACATTTGCACTTGTCTGAATGTAACAGCATGTACATACTTCTATTTGAAATTAAGATAAAATTATTTATTTCTTATACATTCTTGTACTCTTTTTAAGTGCAACCCTGCAGGCACAGTAAGACACAGAAGGAATGGGGGTCTTTGTGTGTAATATTGCTACACCTGTATGTGAAACATGCTGGCCTATACCTGTGTGTGTGTGTGAAACATGCTGGCCTATACCTGTGTGTGTGAAACATGCTGGCCTACACTTGTGTGTATGAAACATGCTGGCCTATACCTGTGTGTGTGAAACATGCTGGGCTACATATGAATGCCAATGCATTTACCACAAAAATTATTTAAATTAAAATATACATATATAAATAATTATTTACTCTAGGTGAGTCTAATTTCCAGTATCACATACCTCCACAGTCATTTTCAGTGAATGTGATATCATCAATTGCGATATCTCCTGTGTAACCTGTGCCACGTTTCCCCTCAAACACTAAACTGTAATCTTGGTTGACGTGGGGTATGGGTGCCTGAGCACTTAGCCAGTTTTGACCCTGGTTGCCATGCAATAACCAGATAACTTGGTCTGCCTGACCTATAGATTTAATGAATTTAAAATGTACAATAGGCTAAGCCTATATTATTCAAATATTTTATTTTGAAGCATATCAGAAGAATGTGGTAAACATTTAGCAAAATAGTTGTAGTATAAAAAAAAATTTCTGAATATGATTATACATAAAAGTATACCATTAATATGAAAGCAATCAAACAGAAGACTAAACAAAACTTTCGACAGCATGTAATCAAGTAGTCAATAGAACAAAACCCCTGTACGTGTAGTCAAGTAGACAATGGAACAAAACCACTGTAACATGTAGTCAAGTAGACAATGGAACAAAACCAATGTAACATGAAGTCAGGTAGATGATGAACAAAACCACTGTAGTATGTAGTCACATAGATAATGGAACAAAACCACTGTAGCATGAAGTCAAGTAGAAAACAAAACAGGATAAAAGACTTATTCTCTCTCCACCATTTGTTCTTCCTCTGGCAAGCTTGCACCATGGGATTCTTGCATTTTGTAATAACCTGACTTTCTCAAATTGCCTGTATTTTTCACTAACATTAATTTTTTTAATTTTTAGATTGGATATATTGGACATCTTTTCATCTACTCTGATTAACTCCTTGTATAGTAAAATACATTCTTCAAAAATAAAGATTTTTTTTCTGACATATACCATGGACAGCATGTAGTCAAGTAGAAGAACAAACAATGCCACTAACATACCTACAATGCGGAGCATCAAGGTTAGTGTATCAACTGTCGGTCCATACATGCTGTACCAGAACTGAATGCAGCGTCCACTGGATGAGACAGGTGGGAACACTTCACTCACAAGCCATGCCTTGTTTCCAGTGATCCTTGGTGCTGAGGTCTCAATGAACACATACTTTCCTACACAAAGAGAAAATAACATTAAGCTCCTAAAACAATAAACACATACTTCTTACATAGAGAGAAAATAATATTAAGCTCCTAAAACAATAAACACATACTTCTTACATAGAGAGAAAATAATATTAAGCTCCTAAAACAATGAACACATACTTTCCTACACAAAGAGAAAATAACATGAAGCTTTTAAAAACTTTCCTACATACAGAGAAAATAACATTAAGCTCCTAAAACAATAAACACATACTTCTTACATAGAGAGAAAATAATATTAAGCTCCTAAAACAATGAACATATACTTTCCTACACAAAGAGAAAATAATATTAAGCTCCTAAAACAATAAACACATACTTCTTACATAGAGAGAAAATAATATTAAGCTCCTAAAACAATTATTATAATATTTTATTTAATTAATTTACAACCTTCTTTTCTTAAGAACATAATGTTTAGTGTTCAGTTAAACTATTGGTTAATTGGCTGTAATGATTCACACAGTCAAAAATCAGCAATCAAATATCAACTGGAATAAATTATCACAATATTTTAGAAGTTTCATGCATAATAAATGGCTATAACTGATGTCATTTATTGTCCATACCTTATTTATTCTGCTGTTGGTTTTTTTAATTTAATATTTTATATCATTTAAATTAAATGTAAGAAATTAGTCAGTGCTTTTAATGGCAGCAATAAACAGCTGCTATGAAATATGTTATTATGATAATTTCCTGACCTTGAGTATCACCCCGAGTATGGTCAGTGTTAGGTCCAGTACTGGCAGTGCTGGTGTTGCCAGCCTGCAAAGTCCAGTCAAAGTCATCGCCCTGCTGAGTGTTGATCCAAGTGCAGAGATCAGATTCAAAGTTACAGTTACCTGGAAAAATATTCCATCAATCAGCTAGTAAGAAAGCGTTCAATCAGCTAGTAAGTAAGCCTTCAATCAGCTAGTAAGTAAGCCTTCAATCAGCTAGTAAGTAAGCCTTCAACCAGCTAGTAAGTAAGCCTTCAATCAGCTAGTAAGCCTTCAATCAGCTAGTAAGAAAGCATTCAATCAGCTAGTAAGTAAGCCTTCAATCAGCTAGTAAGTAAGCCTTCAATCAGCTAGTAAGAAAGCGTTCAATCAGCTAGTAAGTAAGCCTTCAATCAAATAAGTAAGCCTTCAATCAGCTAGTAAGTAAGCCTTCAATCAGATTGCACTGCTAAATTAAATAAACATCAGCATTTTAACGCACTGAAGATGATGATGATAATAATAAACACAGCTTTTCTCTTTAAACACTGTAATCAATTTATACTGTTGAATTAGGTATTAGTATAGATACATTTAAAATATAAAATGTCTAGGTTAGCATATATACTCCCCAAACTATATCTGTTGCTAATAATGACTCAGTGACAGCTGTTATGTTCCAGTATTTATTTATAGACCCAGCTTCAGTATGAGGATTTAGATTAATTAATTTCCACACTCACCTATGCTGACAACTGACTGGTTGCCCAGATTCCACCCTTCAGTCTAGCTAAATTTAATTCTTGTAGTTTAAGACAACAAATTTAGTGACAGGTAAATCTGTATAATAATGCACGAACTGGGACAAGTTATTCAATTACAACTAATTATGCATTCAACAAACATCTCATTCTTGACTCTAGCCCCCACCCAGTCCTAGTTGGTCTTTCTTGCAATAGTCAACTACTATGATTGAATAACAATAAAAAAATATTTAATAAAAATTTAACAAATAACAAAGATAATTCCAGATATTACATTCGATACGAGGTCTCTAGGACTATCTATGTCTAGCTCGAATGTGGATTGCAAAAGTCAATTAAAAGTTCCAATTTCCATAGACCACTTTACTTAGCTGATCATCCTTCAGCAATTACAGCTGCGCTCACACATCCCCAATGGTTACATAGTTGGATACACGGATTCGGCGACAGTCACGTAAATGTCAATCATCGATCCCCAACCTGCAGTTGTAAGATCAGTATCCAGTAATCCTCATATGTAGACACAATCAGTTCAAGGACAAACCACGATCCAAAAACTCAGAAGAACCAGGAAAAATACCTGGTAAACAAGAAATCCAGGAATCCAGAAACCCAGGAACCCGCTCTTGCTTAGTACAACAATACTTCTAGCACAATGGGTCTGGCTGATTCACAGAATAAATGCAATGCCTTGACAAGCGTGCCAGGCTCCGTCTCCCTCGTGAATAACGCATTGGGTGTCAGGCACAGTATATAAAGATGTATATGAATTTATGGCAGGAAATCTATCAGTCATGCATCAGGCTTGGACATGACCTACTATCGGCTATTGTTTGAAATATTACATAACTGGAATGAGCTCTCTTCAATTGTGAATACAGTGTATGCACCAAAGTGTGGTGATTACATCACTTTCGTGAAACAGGTATGCAAAAATATCAGTTATGAAAAGAACTGTGTCCACAAAAAGCTAAATATAACAGTGCAGATTGAATGCAGGTTAGGAGGTCAAGTATAATTTGCCTTGACTCCATTACAACAGCAAATAGGATTGTTCAAGAAGAAAAGTTCATTGTTTAGCAGATGAAAAAATTTACGATTTAGAATATTTTTAAAAGAGATAAAATGTTTAAGCTTCACAGATATCTGATGTCACTGGAATGAAATATGCAAATTAACAATGCATGCATAAGAACAGAAAAGAATTAAAACAGAAACAAAAAAAGTTAGAAAGAGGGATGCATTAAGCTTAGATTCTGAGAATGACCAAAATGAATGATAAACCTTTCTTGAATGATAATAGGCAAAAGATATATAAAATAATTAAGAAGGCATAACTAACCCTCGCTTGCACACGGTCCCATTAAAATGCTGAAATCATCAATGGAGATATCTGCTCGAGTTGTAATTCCTCTGACTGCTTCAAATATCACCTAGTGCAAAAATAAAATGAAATTGATGTATGCAAAAATAAAACAGAATTTGATTCAATGCAAAAGTCATGCACAATCAGAAGACTCTTGATTTACTAATAGCATGTTTTTACTATTAAATATTTACGAGTCCATAAATCTAGGAGTTATCTTTGCTTTAGTCTTGACCAAACAATAGTCTAAATGTGACAGCACTACCAATATAAATGGAGATAGTCAAAGTAAGAGACATTAAAATGGAATGGGCCTGTTCTTGAATAATCACCTCATGAGTAACTATTAAATTTCAATTGCTAATTTTATTTGTCCATTTCATGCTTGCTCTATAGCAGAGCGATGCTGGGAAGAATATTTACTTCTAACCACTTGGTGGATATTCGTGAAAAACATTTTATATCAACACTAGTCTTTTTCAGTCTTTATGCAATTAAGTATTTCTGTAGCATTTTGTAATGCACTTGTTCCATCATTGTACAATTAAGTATTTCTGTAACATTTTGTATTGCACTTGTTCCATCATTGTACAATTCAGTATTTCTGTAGCATTTTGTAATGCACTTGTTCCATCATTGTACAATTAAGTATTTCTGTAGCATTTTGTAATGCACTTGTTCCATCATTGTACAATTAAGTATTTCTGTAGCATTTTGTAATGCACTTGTTCCATCTTGTACAATTAAGTATTTCTGTAGCATTTTGTAATGCACTTGTTCCATCATTGTACAATTAAGTATTTCTGTAGCATTTTGTAATGCACTTGTTCCATCTTGTAAATTAAGTATTTCTGTAGCATTTTGTAATGCACTTGTTCCATCATTGTACAATTAAGTATTTCTGTCGCATTTTGTAATGCACTTGTTCCATCATTGTACAATTAAGTATTTCTGTCGCATTTTGTAATGCACTTGTTCCATCATTGTACAATTAAGTATTTCTGTAGCATTTTGTAATGCACTTGTTCCATCATTGTACAATTAAGTATTTCTGTAGCATTTTGTAATGCACTTGTTCCATCATTGTACAAAAAATTAAGTATTTCTGTAGCATTTTGTAATGCACCTGTTCCATCATTCTACAATTAAGTATTTCTGTAGCATTTTGTAATGCACTTGTTCCATCATTGTACAATTAAGTATTTTTGTAGTATTTTGTATTGCACTTGTTCCATCATTGTACAAAAAATTAAGTATTTCTGTAGCATTTTGTAATGCACTTGTTCCATCATTGTACAATTAAGTATTTCTGTAGCATTTTGTAATGCACTTGTTCCATCATTGTACAATTCAGTATTTCTGTAGCATTTTGTAATGCACTTGTTCCATCATTGTACAATTAAGTATTTCTGTAGCATTTTGTAATGCACTTGTTCCATCATTGTACAATTAAGTATTTCTGTAGCATTTTGTAATGCACTTGTTCCATCATTGTACAATTAAGTATTTCTGTCACATTTTGTATTGCACTTGTTTGGTACAGACTTGCTTGATCTAGATTGCTTTGTGTGAGAATTTTTATTTAATGATATTCATTTCTGACTTTATCTAAACTGTATGTAACAGTTATTTGCATTATAAGTGAAATTAAAAAAATATATTGAAATAATGAAATTCACTGGAATGAGATGAAGTTTTAAACAGCTTTCTAAACAATTATACTTAATCAGAAAATTTACCTGATATCCAGTGGTCGTTACATCCTGGGAAATTGTTGCCTGGGCCACCACCCATCGGTCTCCTTGGTTACCACTGCGAGTAAATACTGGCCGTGGAAGGCTATTTGAACTTGTCTGCTGTTTACATATATGAAAAATAAAACAGATTTTTCCATGACAATCACCGATTTCATTCAATCTAAAACATGTAGCAAGTAGCAAGATAAAAAAAAATTATAGTAAAAATAATAATACATGAAAAAAAGAAACATTCAAATTGTTAAAATTAAACACTATGATGCAATGACTTAATTAACTATGGTCTCAAGAGAACACCACAAGCAATCTATAACAATGCCATGATATATTAGCAAAGAATGCTGGCCTGAACAAAAGAAAAGCATGATTTACTAGATGAAAAACAAATGGCAAAAAGAGTGAACATACCAAACTAAGTGAAAATAATCTTTTATGGATACAAAATGATAACAGACCCTATGTGTGTGGACATTTAAACTGAAAATACCCATACTGGCGTGGACACTCCCTGATAATAGAGCCTATATTTGTGGACATTTGGTTTATACATAGGCCATTTGTTCTGGTTTTAAAGATTAAAGGTAGTTATATTTTTCTTTTAAAAGATGTGCTTTTTCTTGTAAAACAACTGTTAATGAATTTTTGTCAAAAGTAATGGGGTGTTAAGAAGAGATATTCTGATGACGGCAATGAATTTCAAGAGTGATTTTTGTATGTGATTTTTGGGAGACTGATTTTTGTGTGATTTTCAATGGTTTTTTTGTGTGTGATTTTCAAGACTGATTTTTGTGTGTAGTTTTAGAGAGACTGATTTTTGTGTGATTTTAGAGAAACTGACTTTTGTGTGTGATTTTAGAGAGAAAGATTGTGTGCTAAAATTAACAATATATCTGATGGTGCCAATACAGTCATGTGGTCTTTGTTATCTGTAAGTGTATTGTCACCTTGCTGTAACCTTGTCCATTTCATTATGAGCATATGTGCTGCTGGCACTTCCATCACAATAAGAATGCTAAGTACCAAACTACCCAATCTACCAGTTCAGCACATGCAGACTGATGTGTACATGGACAATGCAAATGCATTCAGTGAAATATCTTAACCAATTGTGTTACTAGTGACAATAGGTAACACATACCATTAAATTTAAAAATAAATGTAGTCAGCACTCAAATTTCAACAGGTTACCTTTGCATAGACATTCAAAATTCCAATGCCATCACCTAGCATGTGATAGAAAAACTGAAGACACATGCTGCTGCTGTCTGTATATGTGGTGGAGATCAAGCGAGCCCTTTTTCCTGTGGTCATAGAGTCTGCTTCTATGTACATATAGTGACCTAAGAAATTGGGGAAAAGTGTTAAAAACAGAAATGCACCTCAAAGTATTATTCATAAAAAACTTAAGACATTCCAACTAAGTATTAAAAACAGGTTGCATCTAAAAGTTTTATTTATATTCTAACAAATAGGGGGGGAAATGTAGGCAAAATATGATCACAATGATCATAACAGGGTAATGTAAAGGGAGATAATGCTTTAAAGCAGTCCTAATTTTAAATAACTATATTAAAAAACAACAAAGGAACTAACATTTTAATACTATCAACCTGAATAGCTTTAAATGATAATGATCAAATACAAAGTAAGCTAGTGTCTAGCATGGAATCCAAGAAAGACCGGAATTCTAACAAATCTGATATTTTGTACTCATTTAGATATAATTTACATTAATAAATTCAGTTACTGATGTTCATGTACATGAGTGTATCTTGTCAAAGATGGAGATAAGTAGAAGATGCATTTTGTTGTAGATCTCTAAAAGTTAATGATATACAAGATGACAGCACACTTAATAATTGATGAGAAACAAAACAACAAATCAAAAACTAAACCAAATCTGAGTTTCATTTTATCATTTCTTTCATATAATTATTTTGCTTAATTAGCAAAACTAATATTAACTGGAAATGACAAAGCAAAGGACTATAATTTTTAAAATACCCATTTGTGAGTGAGCACAAATTCCATGTGATTCTTGCTATATGACCTACTGACCTTGAGAGGTGCCATATGTGTGATCATTGCTTGGTCCTGTACCAAAAGTAGCTGTGGCAACATTTGTGCGTAACCAGTTAGAGTCATCAGTATTATCCTGCTGGAAACCACAAATTGTGTCTGCTTCAAAGTCACAGCTGTGCATCACACTACCAGGGGCTGGCGAGGACACTGTCACATTGAGACCTGAAAGTACAAGCATTTCTCCCAAATTCAAGGTAAAAAATCTTTTCACTTTTTTTTCTCAAGAATTTATTTAGCAAAAAAAGTAAAAACAAAAAACACCCAAACAAAAACAAAAACCCCAAAAGATGAGTTAAAAAAACTAAATTAATATATAAAACACAAAATGACAAAACATGGAATGGAAAATAATTCAGGTCTTCTAAAACTGTCTTATTCTCAAAGTGTGGATAAAAGTATACATTTTCAAAGTAAAGGTTAACCATAACAGACATGAATTTTACTAACAAATCAATGCATTCTATTATTGTCTCATTCTGAAAGTAAAAGTACACAAACATTAATGACTTTATGACAAAGTCAGGGTCTTCCATTACAGACTCATTCTCAAAAATGATTTGCTAAGATCCAAAATGTTAAATGTGGTGCATGCTGCAGTATGCACTATTTCCTCCAATTCCTTATTAAAAGAGCTTCCATAAATTCTTCAGTTTATCAGGTTGCAAATGGTCACTAAAGGATTGAGAGCTATTCAATGTTTTTATGCTAAGTTTTCTAACAAAATGTATTAGAAATACTTTATGAGAACTGACCTATTAGAAACATAATTAAAAGATCTCACCAGTACAAGGATTGTCATTCAGGTAAACATCATCAATGGCCATTGCACTCATGTAACCATTCCCACCAACTCCTTCTAACACCACCTGTACATAGGTAAAAATTACATCAAGCTAGGAGTGTTGTAATACTAAAAAGCAACCAAAAAACTATTTGTAAGAAACAAAATACAAGCCCTTCAGTTCTAAGTTTAAAATAATTCGTTTCAGGGATTTTATATCAAAGAACTTTCTGCTCAAATCTCAACGAACAGATCAAAATAATTTAACAAAGTGATGTCTAGATAGTTTGGGCAGAGTTGTCTCCCCTTAAATACTCCTACCATAAATCAGTGGTTATTCTGATAATCATAAAATTATTATGTTACATGGGAAGGTATTAAAGAAAAAAGTAAATTCTTTGATATTTTATGGTGAATTCACTTAAAACATTGGCTGTGTAAATTAAAAGGGTGATAAAGGCTCTTAACTAACAGAATATGGGGTGAGTCCTTGGGACACTGTAACTGCGCCTTTCAGCCAATTGTTGCCTTGGGAACCTGTTCGCGTCCACTGGAGAGTACCTATCCCACCTCCAGTTTTAATGTAGAAATTAAGTGTTCCTGGGCTGTCACCAGACATGTAGTACCAGAATTGCAGACATTGCACCCCCATTCGTGGCTGAATGATTTTACTAACAATACGTGCTGATGCATTATTTGGGCGAGTTGATACATCTGTGTACAGATACTGGCCATCTAAACATACAAAACAAATAAGAAATGTATATAACACACATACTGGTCATCTAAAAATACAAAACAAATAAGAAATGTATATAACACAAATACTGGTCATCTAAAAATATAAAACAAATAAGAAATGTATCTAATGCATATGCTGGCCATCAAAATATACAAATTTAAAAAATGTATGTAATACATATACTTGGCCATCTAAACATACAAAACAAATTAAAAAATGTATGTGATGCACATAGCTGACACATTTCAATGGCTGCTCAGACTTCATATTGCAAATGTCTGAAATGTTTACTATGCAGTACCTCAAAATATCCAGTTGATAAATTATTTATTTTTAAAGTATACATTTTATTCATTTCTTGTTCTCTAATGTTATTGAGTTTGAAGCAAGGAAGGAAGTCACAAAAATAAAATATAATTTGTTTACTTTTTTCTGATGAATGCCTATACCATTTTTCTTTCTAAAACGTCAATTAATATCTTATTTAAAGAAATCAATATTTTTAATATATCTATTTCAAAGATGGAGATACCTTTTTTGTGCAGTTCTAAACTGCTCTACAGATCATAAATATCTGCCAGCATAAACCCTGTATCTCTGGATACTTGAAATGGTAACTGAATATTTAACCTGTCCCACTGCCTAAATGACCAGCAGCAAAAGCCACAAAAATTCCAATAGTCCAAATGCATTGCTGTAGACAGGTTTGTTCCCCAAAGATCATATGCATAAAAACCATGTGGAACTCTAAAATTATATTTTGACTTTATTTCACAAAAGCATTTTCATTCGGCTAGCAAGAAATATGTTATTGTATGAACGATATGTCATATTTGCGATTTTTAAATAAGAAATTTAGCGCTATCTCTTTCTAATGTTACAAGAACAAGTCAGTAGTTTTAAGAATTTTCTGGGTTCTTGATATATGATAATTAGCCTTTGTTTAAAGTTTAAGCTGAAATGCCATTCATAGTATATTGTCAAAGCTGAAAATGGCAAGACGGTCAAGATCCAGGTGGCTGGTAATTAATTGATCTGTTTGTTTCCTCGAGTATAAAGTCAGCTGAAAGAGTTATGTGAGTGTAGTACCTTGCATAGCTGGTAGATTCAGTGGAATCCTTTTTAATATAGCTGATTGGATTGAAAAACTATGTGGGATTTCGTTAGTTGAATATACATTATTGATTTGAAGTTGTTTTGACTATTCAGTTCTTTTCAGAACTCTGTGATGATTCATGTTTTGAGTATAATTTTTAGTGAAGTTGGGGTGCTATTTAGTTCTTGTCAGAACTATTGATGAGGTGCTATATGGTGTTGATTATGTTGAACAATTGCTGAGTTTATAGGCAGAGGATGATTAGTGAGACCCTAAGAGAACAAGCCTAGAAAAGTCAGCCACTCACCCCCATCCATCATTCCTGTCAGCTTAATCAAACCAATCAAAGGCAACTCCACTTTTTAATGGATGTACATTAGGCTATAGTTTAACTCTTACTCTAATCTCTATCTCTATAAAGCTCAGACTAATTAGTTAAATATTTTATATCTAAACATATTTAAGATTGGATTATCAAGGACTGTTAATTGGGTGAATATGAAGGACATACACCTCCATGAACTTTTGCTGTACACTACCATTAGTAGCATAGACAAAACAGGTCATATGTTGCTATATATTTGTTTTTCCTTTTTTCCATTATTCTTTTTATTTATTAGTATGAGAATTAAAGAAATTATTTGAGAGAACAAGCCATATATGTAATATTAATTCTGTGTATCCTAAAATATTTGCTTTGTTATTAATATATGAAATATTTAATTTGTTAGTGGCATTTTTGGTGGGGACAAGAATAGTGAAGATATTAACATTATTAGAAGGATATCCCCAAACATAGTCATGCTAATCATAACTCCAAGGTGCAGTGATTAATATAAGTTTTGTTTTGTTTTCAATATCAGATTTCCTACACACCAATTAGTCTGGTATGAATTAGCTCCCCAATACAAGTAACTGGTTAACAGACTCAGAAGTGGGTTATACATCTCTCTATATACCATATATACCAAACTAACTAAGGTACCTACCTATTTGCCTGTCTTTCCTCTTTTATTAATTTTAAAATTTTCCTTCTATCCTTCTTTACTAAAGATCTTTTCTTTAGGAAGTATTGTAACATGTAATGATACCACAAACAATATTTAGTGGTCTTAATTTATCACTATACGGTTGTGCAATAAGTTAATGTTTTACATCTCTTTTTTAATTGCAGTTTACTGCATTTTAGAATTGTTTTTTTAAATGTTTCAAATACCTCTCAAAATTTAATTTTGGAAAAAGACACTAAAAAGACATGGTATGAATCAACAAGAGACTTACGTCCTGAAGTATGGTCTTGGCCAGGTGCTATGCTTGCTTGAGAGTTTGGCCTTGCCTGGAGTGTCCAGTCTAAAGTATCATCTTGTTGCTGTGTCCAACTGCACATGTCAAAGTCAAAGTCACAGGTCACTGTGTTTCGATCTGTCAAAAAGAAAACATGTGACATTAAGTGTGTACATTAACAGATATTTTAAAAATCACATTGCACTCAGTGATTTTCTTTCGACTTTCAAACTGCTTGTCTCTGATAAAAACATATTCTGCTATTTACCAAGTTTCAATGATTTAATTTCATACCATTGAATTTTATAATGCTAATTATCTGAGTGTTTAGTTATTAGAGTGAAATAAAAACCAGACACTAAATAAGAATCTTTATGATTATTTTTTTCTACTAGTAAAATTAGTCACCAGCTTGAAAATGTTAGGTGCTATTTAATAGTACATCCCTGATGATAAGAGAATGATTTCTCTATTGCTTACAGCCAACACTTGACAGCCATGGTATTCAGCACGATGACTTTGAGCAAGGGAAAGGGTACAAAAGGAATCCCAGTAACTGCTGACTGGAGTAGGATATGAACCTCAGATCTCAGCTGCTGCTTGTAAAGCTGTTGACAGGATCTTCCAGCCAGCCACCTGTCAAGCATACTATGGAATTAACAAAGAAATTAGAAATGTATTAATTACCTGGTGATGGTGTCTGTACTGGCTGGGTGGTAGGTCTAGATGTAGTTCTAGTTGTGGTTGCTGATGGTGCAGAAGCATTACTTGGTAAAGCTTAAAAAGAATATAAATATAAATAACTAAATTATTATTATTAATAATAATAATAGAACAGCAACAATGATGTTGATGTTCCAAATGATTGGAAACTTAAAAGCAAAAGAAAAAGTAGGAAAATACCAGAATCTCAAATTAGAAATCCAGAGACTGGAATGTAAAAGCAAAAGTGGGGGATACCTGTTGTAATAGGAACCTTGGGGAACATAATGTCCGAGTTGGAAGGCTATCTGAATAAACTATTTGGAAAACACAGACTTTCCCCATTACTCAAAGCAGCATAACTTGAAAGTTCCCACATCCTCTGTAAACCCTTGGATTCCCAGAATCTTGGTAAGATTCCGAAATCTTGATTCACAGCTGAGAGTCAACAGAAGTTGTGGAAAAAGGCTGAATACTACTATTAATACTACTAGCAATGATGATGCAGTATTCTTCTCATGAATTTAGCTTGTGAGGCAGTGCACAAAGCCAGTATATTTTAATTCATACCAGTTCATTGTAATGTCATTACATCAAATGCTCAAAATGTCTGAGGTTCAAAGTATCAAATTGCAGAAATTTCAACTCACTCAACTTTCAAAAGGATTTAAAAATTACAAACAAGTTCATAGGAACTCATACTACAACTGTTAAAATAAAGTACTGTAATAGAAATATTGTACATAAAAATTAAACACTTTGTTACATTAAATTATGCAAAAATAAACATACAAAAGTTATGAACACAAATATAAAAATTAATAAATTTATTTGATAGATTATATAAATGCACTGTTGATGTTTTGTTACATATTTGGAACATTTACCAGAAGCAGAAAATGTGAAAGAAATTGCTAAAATGTTGAACATTGAGTATAACTCAAGTAAATTTTTAAAATAGCAGTTCAGTCAATCAATAACAACTTGTAGGCAGCTGTTTGTTTTTTTTATATACACTCTCTAATTTTTTTAAAGCCAAGGTAATAGACTAATTTTAGGATCTTTCTTTTTTCATGTTTGGTTAACAATCTTGCAAACAATTAAAAAATTATTACATATTGCCCAAATAAAGGGAGGGAAGCCTATTAATGCACTTTTGATCACCTAAAACAGCCAAACCTTTAACAGCAAGACGAGAAAGACAAATCTTAAATATATCTGCTACATATTAAATTAACAGAAAATAAAAATGCTTTTGCTTAACTAAAACTCTGATACCTTAAAATTTTTTTAGGTGACAGCCATCAAAATGCTGTTCAGTATAAGTGAACATTTGATAAAATGAAGTCTGATACTGTACAAGGATGTTTCACAGCATATATTAAAATTTTGTTTCTTTTTTTAACTGTTGGCATTTTATATAACTATATGAATGTACCACAACCACTGTCTCCAGTAGATTTTGCACATTTAAAACAAACCTTTTATAAAGCACACAAAATTAAAGCTGTATATAGAATGAAGTTAAATGTGTTGATTTTTGCGCCTTTTGAGCAATATATAATTAAATTAAAATATTCTGATGTTTTTGTTTATTTTTGTTTTTTCATGAAGTATAGGTCACACATATTTACATACTTGCACAAGATCCGGAAATGACCTGAACGTCATCAACAGCAATGTCTCCTACATCACCATTGCCAACAATAGCTTCAAAATAGGTCTATAAAAGAATAATCACATTTATTAAAAAGTAAATCAAAAACAAATAGGTTATTGTAATGAAATAATAAATAAATAATATTTTTAGTTCTACAGGGCATATAGAAAAGAAAAAAGGGGGCTATGTTGAAAAATAAAAGCACATGCAAACGAATATGTTGTTTGTTTCTATATCAGATCATTAACCTTTCAAACATCCCCCATACTAGGCTAATTTAAATACAAAACCTTAAATTGGAATAATAAACAGGCAAACTAAGACTACTACAATAATTTATGCAAAAAATGGCAAAGTGAGACTTCTATTTTAATAATAATTTCTACCTTGTATCCAATATTGGCCCAGTTGGCAGCAAACTGGCCAAACTTCCAGACATTACCCTGGTTACCAGACAGGGTCCATCTTGGAATGACACGCCCATTGGCAAGTTTCAAGCCAGCATTGAGTGTGCCAACATTTTGACCATTCATATTGTACCAGAATTTAATACAGCGCTGATTTGATGATGAAATTAACATCTGACTATAAAGTACTGCTCTATCTCCTTGTCTCCGGGGTGCACTTGCATCAATGTACACATAATGACCTGTTTAATATAAAACAAAAAATATGTAATAGATTAATTTTGGTGGGCTCTAAAAAATAAAGTAAACAGAAATAATGTTCAATTATTCAAATATTATTCATTTCTATTATCAAATATAGTGAAAATTCTTTCCCATACATTCTTTCCCCTAACTGCCCACTCTTCTATATTTTGTGGGAGTTTCTATATGTTTGGGCAAAACTCTTGTTTCCCACAAGAGATCTCAAAATTACGTTGGTTTCCCCCCAAGAAAGAAAAACAAACCTTTTTCTCCTGACCCTAATCACATTTGCTAATAATTGCTCACATAATTCAGTCCAATCAGTATTTGCATTAACTTCTTCACTTGTGCATTCCGAACTTGCAACATAATTCATTTAGTATACTGTGCACTGCTAGCCTTCACTTCTGTTCTGAAGTTCTCACACCACTATACTGGGATCACCCACCACCACCACCACCACCACCATCCAAAAGAAAACATACAACAGCAATATTAATAGAGTTAAAAATAAAATGTATCAAACATTTTATTTACTTAAGCCTAGAGTGCTAGATACCTTTTTGGTTTAAATTAGCTATGGCTCTATGAATTCTTTTAACATTGTTTATTCATTACAACAAATATCCCTTTTATTTGTATGATGTGGTCTGAAGTTCTCTTCTCTAATTTAGGTGGAACACAACCTAGTGTTGACAGTTGCTGTCACTGTACTATGTAAGGTGCCATCTCCAGTAGTAGTATTGAATATTTAGAATTATTAGAAGTGGTCAATAACCAATCAAGTGACGCACTATAAACCATAAATAAATAATCTCCGATACGAAAAGACTCAATCCAGTGACTCTGTGTATCAACCATACATAAAGTAGATACCTCCATTACCAAAAAAACAACCACCCAATGAAGTGATTCACTGTATAAACCATAAATAAAGCAGTTATCTCCCATGCCAAAAAGATTCAATCAAGTGATTCAGTGTATAAACCAGGGTTGCAAAAACTTTTTAGGCAAGAGGGCCACATTTCCCATTGATAGTGCGTGGAGGGCCGCAAGTCAGAAAAAACCAACACAGTTGTTTAGTATTATTATTATTATTATTATTCAGCCTCTTTCCACGACTTCTGTTTGACTGTCGGTTGTGATCCAAGGTCTCGGAATCTTACCAAGATTCTGGGAGATCCAAGGTTTTACGGAGGATGTGGGCACTTCCGAGGAGCGCTGCTTTGAGTAGTGGAGCGATTCTGTGGTTTCCAGGGAGTTTATTCAGGTAGCCTTCCAATTCAGATGTTATGCTCCCCAAGGCTCCTATCACTATAGGTATCACTTCTGCTTTTACATTCCACAGTCTCTGGATTTCTAATCTGAGGTCTTGGTATTTTTCTATTTTTTCTCTTTCTTTTGTTTTTATGTTTCTATCACTTGGAACAGCGACATCAATGATTGATACTGTTCTGTTGGCCTTATTGAGAACTACAATGTCTGGTCTTCGTGCAGGAATCACTCGATCTGTTCTTATCTCGAAGTCCCACAGTATTTTGACTTCTTCTGTTTCGGTGACTGCTTCTGGTTGATGCATCCATGCTCTTTCTGGGGTTTGTATGCCATAGTTCTCACACAGATTTCTATGTATGTGTTTTGCCACTTCATTGTGTCGTTTGGTGTATTCCGTTCCAGCCAGAACTTGACATCCAGATAGTAATTATTATTATTATTATTATTATTATTATTATTATTATTATTATTATTATTTATTAATATTATTGTATTAAAGTATTCTCTTCAAACAAACAACCAACGTAATGAGGATATGGTGTACTTAAATCAAATCATTGTTTTGAAAAGAAATGGGAGTGTGAATGCAGTGTACTTTTATTTGCAAAAAATCTCAAATCAGAAGTTATTCTTAATGATTAAAACTTCAACAAAAAAGATGCAATTATGTTGTCCTCAACAATGATTATTTCAGCAAAGAGGTGACAGCCAATGCTTGCATCAAATAAATATAAAACTTGTCAAGTCTTTAACAAATCAATGTCTTCATATATTATACCTTAAGAAAACAGAAGTGAACTGAGCAAGACTCCAACAAAGAGCAACAACTATTTGTGTCCTCAAACAGAACAACACTGAGTATGGTTTCATTAATCGGCAACAAGTATTGGTCCTCAATCAGAATTAACACATTATGGCTTCATTAAAGAGGCAACAACTATTATGTCCTCAAAAAAGATGTAACATGACTATGTATGGTTTCAACAAAGAGGTGACAAGTATATGTCCTCAACAAAGATTAACAGTGATTATGGTTTCTGCAAAGAGGTAACAAATACTATGTCTGCAGTGCTTCTTTATCTCTACAAACTAACCTGCAGTAGTACCCAGTGTGTGGTCAGCAGCTGGACCTGTACCCACAGTAGCGGTAGATCCAGAGTTGCGAATCCAGTCAAAATCATCACTGTCTTGATTGTTTGTCCAGGCACAAAGGCTTGTGTCAAAACTGCAATCACCTGGGACAAGAGGCATTTATACTAAATCAGGATAATTCTTTTCAGCTATTTAAATAGTTAAAATAATTATATACTAACAGTAAAATGTTATGAACAGTTAGTAAAAAAATATACACACTAAGTGTAAAAATGTCATTACAAATAAATAAAATGAATGCATTTAATGTGCAATCCAAATCAAACCACTTGATATTTTATTATTAATGTTTAAGAAATCATTGCTATCCTCATTGTTTCTCTTTTTATTAAGACATTATTTTTATGATTCAATACACCCACATATGCATGCATACACACACATATGCTCACACTCAAGCACACACACACATATTTACACACATATGCATGCCTGCAAATCATATGCACACACACACACACACACACACGGATTATAAATGCTTTCAAATAATTGTAATATTCTAATTACATTGTTTTTAATATTTTAAATACTCATGAAATAAAACTGCATTATCAAGACAAATAAAAATTAATAAGTAATAAAATCTGATGAGTTATTTTGAATTTTTGTTTTAAATATGTGCAAAATGAATTTTGTTGTTTGAGCCATTTTCAGATATTTAAGATAAGAAGCTAGAAAACTGTTAAGACTAAATTTTGTCAGTGCTAACTTCTGGGCCATTTTATGATACAAACCTGAAAATAAACTGTACAAAATCTGTCATTTTGCTTAGTCATTTTATGATACAACTCTGAATGATTGGATAAGAAAAGTCCACGAAAGATAAAAATTACCTGGATTAGCACATTGACCATCTCTAAGACTGACATCATCAATGCCAAGGTCACCTAAAGGTCCTGAACCTCTTGTTGCCTCAAAAGCGACCTGCATTATTTTAACAGTTTTATCAGTAAAGTGACAAATTAAAAATGCTATCAATATGAATTTTAAAGTATTCATTTCATATAACAGTTAACTATGCTACTGTTTAATTTCATCTAAAAGTAAATAATATAATGAAATGCATTGTAAAATAAATGAATTTTTACTATTAGGTGAATTATTAAATTTATAATAGATTTGCTTTTGGTAATTAGCTGTTGATTATCCAACTATCGGATATAATTATAATTTTAAAAGAAAGCTTTTTATTATGGGCATGAATTGTATGTAGTCTAAGAAAGTTGATAAAAAGAGCCATGGTAAACTTTTCAGTTCAGAATATTTCATTTACAAATAAATCACATTAGTAGTACTTTGAAAGTTTTGTTTTTAATTATCATCACAGTAAATTCAGGTGGCACTGAACAAACACACACACACACACACACACACACACGCACGCACACACTTTCGCCCATGTCCACGTCTCCCACACAGCACATCTGTGTGAAACAGCATAAATTTATGGCCGATTTATAAAATAAATTTTAAAAAAGCGCGCATCTTATTATTTTGTATTTATGTCTATCTTGTAGACCTACTGCTACACTATGCAATAATAAAGATCCTGCTACAATAAAATATTTCTTTCCATTGCGGCTTTCTTGATAAAATGGGGGTTTGGTGTCGGTTATTATTTAATAGAGCATAGTCTAAGCTGCCTTATGCGTTAAAAAATAGATCGAAATTACGAGGATTCAAATGACGCCTATATCCCTACACAGAACATCGAAAATTCCATGGATGCGCGCGAAAATAAAGTTAGAGACATTTCGGCACCAATCGTGCGTTATTTACTTCATATTTACATGAGTTCGTATATCAGAATAATTTCCGTTCAGATGACATTATCAAGAACTTTATATCACTTTGGTTGACAATTATGAATAAAATGTACTTTTTGTAAATGTTTCTTTTACTAACTACTCTTTATCTTTGCTAATAACTAGTCTATTAATAACCGACACTAAAACCTTATTTTATCTTGGCTCGAGAAAAGAGAAAGATTAATTAATGACTGATTGGCTGGAGTACCGTTCCATCTCGATATCAGATGAGACTCATATATTAAGTGTCGATCTGGCATATCACTTTACCACTACTCAATGTTGATTACAATCTATTTCACTTCACTAACAAAGTAACTGGTAGGGGAAATAATAAATGTATTCGAAAGCGCATCAGAGTTATCCATAAATGGTGGTGGACGAAGGTAACTAGTACGACTGCGGTAGGCCTAAGACATCACGAGCCACGTTTCTTATTTTAATGATGTCGGAAAGTATATAAATATCTCGTAAAGTGATGTGTGATGACAGGGTTTGGACTGTCCATTTGCATCGCGCAGGGAGGTGTGAAAAGGATTTGGGGGAACAACATTGAAGAAAAAGAAAAGAACAAGCCTAAAGAAAGAAGACGAATAGTTTGTGACATGGTATACCGTACACGAAATAATTTTCAAACAATATTTTCCCCCTTTTTGCATGGACTATTATAGTGTTGACTATTTACAATCACTCGGAGTATTTTTATAATAGTATTTTAAGAAATCAACAAATAATGTTTTACTATTTTTAAAAAAAGTTTTATTCACAAGTTTAAAGCCAGTCATTAATTTTGTCACCACTAGAAAATAGCATGATTTGACACATCGTCAGTTCTGCTATATATTTGTTTCAATGGGAACACGTCATTTCTCTGCTAATAATAAATGAAGCAATTTTAGAGAGCGGTATGTCACTTACAGTCCTGTCAGAGACAACGGCCCTGTCACAGAGAACGGTCCTGTCACTTACAGAGAACGATCTTGTCACAGAGAAGGATCCTGTCACTTACAGAAAGCGATCCTATCACCCAGAGAACAGTCCTATCACTTACAGAGAACGGTTCTGTTACTTAAGAGAACGGTCTTGCCACTTTCAGAGAACTGTCCTGTCACTAGAAGTAGAACAGTCCTGTCGCGTACTCTGTCATTTAACAGAGAACAGTTTTAGCACGGAGAACGTCCTGTCACTTAAAGAGAACAGTCCTGACATGTACAGAGAACGGTCCTGTCACAGTCGTTTTGTCATTTACCAAAATATCTTTTCTGTCACATAAAGAGAATGGTCCCGTCAGAGAGAACGGTCCTCCTGTCACTTACAGAAAACGGTCCTCCCGCCGGAATGGTGACTTCTGCAATCTGCCACCCTTGACCCTGATTATTTTGCAGTGTCCAGCGGGCCGCACCCAGTTGACCGGTCTGGCCGTTCTTGGCATACACCGATAGTCTGGAGACGTCGCTGCCGTACATGTTGTACCAGAACTGCAGGCACATGGGGCTGGTTCCAGGGTATGTGGGCGAAATCAGGCGCGCCTTCGCGTTCTGTGCGTGGTTGTTGGACTCGATGTACATGTAGTAGCCTGCAGGCAGATTTGTTGCAGTCTTATGCGTGAGTCATTGCAAGTAAACACGAGGGATTAAAAAAAAAAAGTCATTATTTACCCTATCAGTGATAACATTAGATTATGCTTAGGTATTGGGTTACCCTAGTGTTATTTGTTCTCATAGCTATACAGAGTCTTTAAAGACTCGTCATTGTTTGGAACAGTTAACCTTGTTTTGTTTTGCTTTGCATACGTGTCCCCCTAATACATATGCAAATCACACTTTTGCTTTGTATACGAGTCCCCATAATACATAATTCCATGATTTCTGAGGATGATATAAACGACATAGTTTTGGAGTTTAATTAAAAGTTTCACATGAAAGAAAGCAAAATCAGGAAACAGCTTTCTCCCTTGATGTACCTGCACTGGTGCCGGTCGTGTGGTCAGTGCTAGGGCCAGTATTGGTGGAGTGGACTGGTCCAGCTTTGCGGTTCCAGTTAAAGTTGTCGGTTGTGTCCTGGGTGTAGCCACATATGTCACTGGTCTCGAAGTCGCAGGTCAGAGCTATAGGTTTCGCCGTGGCGCCGGGACGAGGGGAAGGAATGATGGTGACTGCAAAAGAGAGAACAAAAAAAAAAAAATTAAAAAGGAATCTAAAGCAAATCGCTTTTGATGAAACAAATTTCTTTTACAGTAAAAGGGAAGTGTGGCATTATCAGTAAAGAATGCAGCACCAAATCTTAGCTAGAAATACATTATACTTGCTGATACATTTTTTCCAAGCCCCGTTACCAATATAAGGGAATTAAAATATCTTTCATATATTGAAAGAATTCAAGAACCAAGAATAATACAGAAAGAATTAAAATTAGGTCGAATTAATGGAAAAGAAAGAAAAGAAGGAAGGAAAGCTTGAAGGAAGAATACGTTATTACCCATGGAAGAAAAAAGAAAGAAAGAAAGAATACATTCTTACCCATGGAAGAACAAGACCCATTGGTGTATGTGATGTCATCAACCGCAATGTCCCCTTTATCGCCACGGCCCTTCACTGCTTCGATAATAATCTGTCAAGAAAAATGGGGACAGTATACGAATAAATAGCACTCATTTAGTTATTACACAAAATAACATGCATTGAGTTGCATCCATTGAGTTGTTATACATCAATAACATTTTATAAAGAATATTGACTTATTGCATAAATAGCATGCTTTGACCTATTATATGTACTTGTGAATAACATGAATAATAGTCCTTTGTTTCTCACACTTTATTTGACAAACAATAATGTTGATTTCTTGCTCTGTTTTAAAATGACCTTTATCAACATAAAGAAAATTGCCGTTATATATTTTTCAAAATATAGCAAATGTCATTTTATTTTATTGAAAAAGTGACTTTTACAAAATAATATTTTAGCTTTAACATTTAACTCATTCAGCTGTGATGCTATCCAAATGTTTAGCGTTTATGTTTAATTCCTATGTACACGTGTTGCGCTTGTGTTCTTATGTTTCCATGTTGCGTTTATTTTTAATTCCTATGTATATGTGTTGCGTTTGTCTTTAATTCCTATGTAATGTGTTGCGTTTGTCTTTAATTCCTATACATAGGTTTGTGTTTATGTTTTATTCCTTTGCATATGTGTTCCGTTTGTCTTTAATTCCTATGTACATGTGTTGCGTTTGTCTTTAATTCCTATGCATACGTTGTGTTTATATTTAATTCCTATGCAAATATTTTGCTTTTGTCTTTAATTCCTATTCATATGTGTTGCGTTTGTCTTTAATTCCTATTCATATGTGATGAGTTTGACTTTAATTCCTATTCATTTGTGATGAGTTTGACTTTAATTCCTATGCATATGTGTTGCATTTGTCTTTAATTCTGTTGCAAACATGTTTCTTAGCACGGCGTTACAGAGAAGACCGAGTTTTCAATCTTGAGAATATCTAATTTTTCGATTGCATTGGGCTATCTACTGATAGGAATCTGTTGTCATCTAATGAACCCTATCATCATTTCCAATGATCCTAGTCATCACTTTAATGATCTGCTATAATAATTTTTCTGGTCCTTGATATCAATAATGATCCTTGTCATAACTCTAATGATCTTTGTCGTCACTCTAATGAACTATTATCATCACCTTAATTATCCTTGTCATCACTCTGATGATCCTTATTTACCTTTTCGTTGTTTAAGCCCGTGAGCGTTATGTGTGCTTGTAGCCACTGATCCCCCTGGTCTCCGGTTCGAGTCCATAACGCGGTAACGTTGTGGTATACTGTCAGCGTGCTGACGTGTTCGCCATACATATGGTACCAGAGGGTCAGGCACTTGGTCTGACCGTTGGCCACACTGATGACGGGACTGACCAACTGTGCCTTGTAACCGGTAGAGCCCATTGACGTTTCCAGGTAAATATAATAACCATCTGATGAAAATATAAATACGCCATTACACCACGTGATGAAATGTCATTAAATCTTCTAACGAAAATATAAATACATCACTACACCACGTGACGAAAATATAAATCAGTCATTAAACTATCTGACGGAAATAAATACGTCACTACACCATGTGACGAAAATACAAATAAATCATTAAATCTTGTGACGAAAATATAAAAAATTCAGTTAACTAAAGGCAAAAATAGTGTAGATGACGCATAATACTGTCGGTACAATCAGTGCAAATGACAAGTAAAGGTTAATAGAGATATTAATTGGTACTGCCACCACCAGATATAAACAACATAAATTAATGGCAGTGTCACCACCAAACGCATACCACATAAATTAATTGGCAGTCACAACAAAACACAGATAATAGAAATTAATTGGCAGTGCACAACCAAACACAGATAACAGAAATTTATTGGCAGTGTCACAACCAAACACAGATAACAGAAATTAATTGGCAGTGTCACAACCAAACACAGATAACAGAAATTAATTGGCAGTGTCACAACCAAACACAGACAACAGTAATTAATTGGCAGTGCACAACAAAACACAGACAACAGTAATTAATTGGCAGTGACACAACCAAACACAGATAACAGAAATTAATTGGCAGTGTCACAACCAAACACAGACAACAGTAATTAATTGGCAGTGACACAATCAAACACAGACAACAGTAATTAATTGGCAGTTTCACCACCAAACACAGACAACAGAAAGTAATTGGCAGTGACACAACCAAACACAGACAACAGTAATTAATTGGCAGTTTCACCACCAAACACAATTACTAATGTTACTACTAGTGCTGTTACAACTACAAGGCTTTCTACTATTTGCAGCACAGATCACAGTTGAAATAGAAAACTACCCGAATACATTGCCAGAGAATCATAGAATACTAAAAACAGCACTTCTGGTTCTATACCCTCGTAAAACATTTCTGACCTTTAGAACCATGGTAAGATTCCGCAACCGATTAAATACAGAAAAAAGTGAGTACGGATAATAATGGAAGATAGCCTATAGTTAAAAACTACTATCGAGTTAAGAAACTGATAATAAATTATTCAAATCATGTAAGAGGGGTTCTCTCATCATCTGGGAAATAATTTATATCGTCTGTGGGGACGATAAACTACATACATAAGATCTAATAAAAGTTCGGTCAGTTCAAAAATAGTTTTATGTTTTCAATTATAGAAAATCGAAATTAAGAGTTTAATAATTTTAATATCACATAGAATCAGGTTTTCACGCTTTTATTTTTAGAAAATCGAAATTATGAGTGTCTTTGTTTTATTGTCACAGAGAACTAATCTCCAGCTACAACTTAATTGCACTATCAAATATTTTTAAATTGCATTTAGCAATATGTTAATTAAACGCACATTTTGAGTCGTGCAAATGTGTAGCAATATGCAATATCAGTAACAGATGGAAATACATTGTTAATGATACGCGTAGTGCAATATAACATTAATACAGATGGAGCTACAATACTAAACACACGTAGTGCAATATAGCATTAATACAGATGGAGCTACAATAATAAACACACTTAGTGCAATATAACATTAATACAGATGGAGCTACAATACTAAACACACGTAGTGCAATATAACATTAATACAGATGGAGCTACAATACTAAACACACGTAGTGCAATATAACATTAATACAGATGGAGCTACAATACTAAACACACGTAGTGCAATATAACATTAATACAGATGGAGCTACAATACTAAACACACGTAGTGCAATATAACATTAGTACAGATGGAGCTACAATACTAAACACACGTAGTGCAATATAACATTAATACAGATGGAGCTACAATACTAAACACACGTAGTGCAATATAACATTAATACAGACGGAGCTACAATACTAAACACACGTAGTGCAATATAACATTCATACAGATGGAGCTACAATACTAAACACGCGTAGTGCAATATAACATTAATACAGATGGAGCTACAATACTAAACACGCGTAGTGCAATATAACATTAATACAGATGGAGCTACAATACTAAGCACACGTAGTGACAAGTAACGTATAACATGCTGCCCTTACGTCCAGTAGTGTGGTCATAGCTGGGGCCCGTGCCTGCCGTTGCCGTGGCACTGTTTAGTCGCCGCCAGTCCAGCTGGTCCTGTCGGTTTTCCTGTTTCCATTGACACAACGTCTGCTCAAAGTTGCAGTCCAAAGTCTGGCCGACAACCACTGTAAAAGAAATCCCAATAATAAAGTAAATGTCGTGTGTGTGTGTGTGTGTGTGTGTGTGTGTGTGTGTGTGTGTGTGTGTGTGTGTGTGTGTGTGTGTGAGTGTGTGCATGCGAGTGTGTGCATGTGAGTGTATATTGTTGCATTAGTGTTAGTGTATGTGAGTGTGGTTGTATTATTGCATTAATGTTCATGTATAGAGAGTATTGCGTGCGCGTCTGTTTTTCTATATTAGTGCAGGTGAGTGAAATAGTAATTTAAAGAGGAAAAACAAGAGGAACCGAATCAAGAAGTAGAAGAACCAACAAGTAGAACACGAACAGGAAGATGAACAACAGAAATAAGAATAACAAGAACACTATCAAGAAGTAGAACAAAAAGAAAATCACTCCAAGAAGTAGAACAAAAAGAAAAACACTATCAAGAAGTAGAACAAATCAACAACACTACGAAGAAGTAGAACGAAAAGATAAACACTATCAAGAAGTAGAACAAAAAGCAAAACACTATCAAGTAGTAGAAAAAGAACGAAGCCAAGAAGTAGCAGGAATAGAATACAATAGAAAGCTCGATAGACTAACAAAAATCCTCCATTCAAATCTTGGGAGAACTATTGAATGACGTCACAAAGGCAAAAACAGTCAGTGTAACAAGTCGAAGTACCGGTCGAATAATTCTCGCTCCAAGACTGACATTGTAGTTAGTACAACAGGACAGCAACTGTCATCATTGTTACTCTGCCAGCTGATGAAAACATAATTACAAAAGATAGGGGCAAAATTGGAAATTAGGCAACAAGAACCTACAGGATATAGAGCACAAGAGATAATAGTAATAAGAAGAATAAAAGTGCCCACTTCCTCTGCAAAAACTTGGACCTCACAAAATCTTACTTGGATTCCAAGTGGGTGCGTGGGTGCGTGGGAATATGTATTTTTATAGCAGTCCTCGCAATGCAAGAGACAGAAAGACGGAGAGTGCTGTCTTTGGCCTCTCGGTAAGCTTTTTTCCGGCATCGTCAAACTCTAATGATATTGATAATTATAATGGTGATGCTGAAATAGCACGATCATTATTTTTGCTGTCCATTGTTGCTACAACTACTACTATGGAATCTGATGAAGACACATAACTGCTTTGTGAAAGCGCGCCAGAAGCAAGCTACATACAAATGCTTTGTTTCATGAAATCAATAGCATACCCATCATTATTTGAACACAGCTGCGTTATATGATTAATTATCACCTTTTACTATATAACGAAGTGAGATGTGTAATTATATAACTCGTAATGACTCTATATAGTCATAATTATTATTAAGTAACCATTATTAGCGACATTTTATCAATAATGATTTAATAATAACGATGCTATCTGATTAATTACGAAACATTGTGAAACGTTGAAAAACGAGGGACTATATCATAAGTGAGGGATATATTATAAGCAAGGGACTATATCATAAGTGAGGGATATATTATAAGCAAGGGACTATATCATAAGTGAGGGACTATATCATAAGTGAGGAACAAATTTCGTTGAGTGAACAAATGCTGGTTCAATAGGAATAATGAAGACTGAAAACGCTACGTTGTTATACGTAATAATTAACTTTCATTCATTCGCTTTACCATCCACCCACTTATTCATTTATTTGCATCCATTCATCCATCTTTCCTTTCATAAGTTCATTCATATATATCCGTCCCTCCATCCATACGTTTAAGTAACTTTATAGTCAGTCTCTTCCCTCCTATACGCAAGCGTTTTTGTTTTTTTGTTTAGTTTTAGTGCGTTTCTTAGATTGATTGTGTGTTTTGTTTTTTGATTAGTTTTAGTGCGTTTCTTAGATTGATTGTGTGTTTTGTTTTTGTTTAGTTTTTTAGTTTTTCTTAGAATGATAGTGTGTTTTGTTTTTGTTTAGTTTTTTAGTTTTTCTTAGAATGATAGTGTGTTTTGTTTTTGTTTAGTTTTTTAGTTTTTCTTAGAATGATTGTGTGTTTTGTTTTTGTTTAGTTTTAGTGCGTTTCTTAGATTGATTGTGTGTTTTGTTTAGTTTTTTAGTTTTTCTTAGAATGATTATGTGTTTTGTTTTTGATTAGTTTTAGTGCGTTTCTTAGATTGATTGTGTGTTTTATTTTGTTTTAGTGTATTTCTTAGAATGATTATGTGATTTGTTTTTGTTTAGTTTTTTAGTTTTTCTTAGAATGATTGTGTTTTTTGTTTTTGTTTAGTTTTGTTTAGTTTTTCTTAGAATGATTGTGTGTGTGTGTGTGTGTGATTTAGTTGTTGTTTTTGTGTGTGAATGTGTGTATATGTATGTGAATGCGTGTACATGTATTTCGTTTTGTATATTTGAGTAGGTGTGAATGTGTTTATGCATGTTTGTATATGTGTGATGTTGTGTGGAAATTTTAATGTTTTATGGGGTTTAATTTACAAAGTAATAAAATATTTTTGAGATAAAGAAACATGTATGAAATCTGATATATATGTTTATCTATTTATCATTTATTCAACAATTTATTTTATTGCTTTGCAGTATATTTTAAATAATACCCCTTGCCTTTTAACTAGCTAGTCACATTAAATTTTGTACGAAATGCTTTGTTTGTTTCAACAAATAAACACTTTGAACGAGCTCTGTTGACTTTAATCCCATACGCTGTCCTGCTAAAAATAGAATACGTAAGTCATTTTATTTTATTGGCTTTAATCCCATACGCTGTCCTGCTATAAATAGAATACGTAAGTCATTTTATTTTTTTGGCTTTCGAAACTAGTTTGTGAACAAGTGTTAGACAAAGAAACTGATTTACATTACACTAAACAGTGGGTTATCGCCAGACTCGAAACTTCGTGATAACATGATAACTGAATGGAGGTCGAATATCTTCGTCTAACATCAGATGTGTATTCCCATATCAAATGGTGAATGATACCCCACTAATTTAATTGATATTAAGCTTTATTCCTGGTTTAAAGGACACAATGCAGTTTTAAGAGTGCATTAGCAGTAATTATCGTGTGTCTGCCTGTGGTGTATGTTTGTGTGTGTGTGTGTGTGTGTGTGTGTGTGTGTGTGTGTGTGAGAGAGAGAGAGAGAGAGAGAGAGAGAGAGAGAGAGAATGTAATGTAAGCAGTTTGAACTGCATCCATTCGCGCGTCCGTCCGTCAGTCCGACTATCTATCTATCTATCTATCTATCTATCTATCTATCTATCTATCTATCTATCTATCTATCTATCTATCTATCTATCTATCTATCTATCTATCTATCTATCTATCTATCTATCTATCTATCTTTCTATCTATCTATCTATCTATCGTCTGATATCTGGATATTTACTTAAGTATATAATCGTAAACTGGACTATTAGTGAAAGAAATAAATTAATAACATAACTTACTCTTCATGGATTCTTGATATGTATGCAAATATATTAGGCTGTCATTCCAGTTAATAATTTGTATATTTCAAATTAATATTTTTTAGTTGACAAAACTATTTTATAAATCACTTTTTCATGCTGCTTTTCTTGTTTATTCGTGGCTATTTTATTTTTGTTTTGATATACTTATTTAATGATATATAGGTAATAAATTGAAAATATTTCGTGCCGTTTTCTACGTCACTATTCTGAGCGACTGAATAATTAATTGTTTTTTATTTCTTAGTTTTAATGCTTATAATACTCTTTATTTATTCATAATTGAATTGCTTTAATACTCTTTATTTATTAATAATTTAATGGCTTGTAATACTCTTAATTTATTTATAATTTAATGCATGTGTTCCTAATCTTCTGTCATCACTCAATGAATTTTTTTGAAAGAAAAGCTGTCAAGTTTACCTGTTAGTGTTGTGGCCAGTACCAGGAAAAAGGTAAAAGCGTTTCTTCCCCCCATGGGAAGAATTTCATGTAACACACAAATCTCTGTAGTCTCTTTGGTGTTCACTTTTGAGTTAGCAAAGATGGTGTGCAAAATTTAACAAATTTCAATAACTGTTACAAGAAGGATGCTTGCTCTTTGGTGCGGCACCCGTCAAGAATGATGTTATCAGCCCCGCACCTTTCATTTAGTCATTGTGCAACTGCTAAACGATATCATTTAGACCGGGTCAAACTCATTTAACCCTTTGTATTTCGCTCGCAGCTTAAATCAATACTTAGGGCAGGGATGTGCCGTATGCAAAATCGCTAAGCCAGTATATAAATATAATATATTTTATAAAGATCTGCCTAGTGACTTTTACAAAAGTATTAATGATGGATATTCCATGTCTAGCTTCATACATGACTATAATAATAAAGGCTAGTGAGTAGTTTTATTTTTAGTTTGCTAGCTAGTTGACTAGTGATTTCTACAAAGTAGTAAAGGTTAGTTTGCTACATATTTGACTAGTGTGCGCCTGTGTACGTATGAATATGTGTGTTTGTATGTGAACATATCTATAAAGTAGTGATGTTTGTATAAGAACATATCTATAAAGCAGTGATGTATATTGTGTATGGATACTAAATATCTGACTAATGATTTCTATGACGTAATAAAGGCGAATGATATATATTCTGTTGGTTTATTAGAGATTTGACTTAATGATTTCTACAGTTAGCGAAGAGGTGTTACGGTACAGGATAGATAGTGAGTGGGTTTGCACACTTTATTTAACTAACTTTTCACACGTCACTTGACGTTCCGTTGTGGAGGTATTTAATAAAGCATATGTACAGAGATCACTTGACTCATCACAGTTCTAGGGTTTTGCTAGTGAATGGCTGCGCAAATCACATGACACACAAAAAATTCAAGGTTTTGTTAGAGAATGACTTCGCATACAATACTTAACACCTGCATATAGGTGGGGACTAATTTTAGCTGTGTGCTAGACCTACCTAAGCTCGAAACATGGCTAGGAATGACTTTGCACGACAAACTTGACACCTGTATATGAGTCGGGACTAATCATAATGTGCTAGACCTACCTGTGCTCAAAGCATAGCCAGGAATGACTTTGTACAGAACACTGGACGTTCCTTTGAGTTATGAATCTCACATTTTAGAACATTAAATTATTTTGTTCCTGTGTTCTTTATTCTTGTAATAAAGTTAACTGTGAATAATTGTACTTACTCTTTAATTTAGTCACGTGACAAAAAATGGTGCTCTGTCCAATTTGTTATTTATCTGAATTTTCTTAGAATGGTTTTTCTTCAGAGTGGTACCTGGGTTTGTCTGTTCGCATTTGCAGTTATGAGAATGTGAAAGGGTACATAATTTAATTTGTAGATGGGAACAGTAAGATATTAAGTTTAGAGCACTTAGTATAATTTTACCAGGAACAACACTGGTTATTATTTCAGAGGCAAGTTCTATGTGCATCTCTTCTGCTTGCGACAGACAGGAATCCAGCTAATCGATCTATCTCAATACTGAAATCAATATTGACAGATCTATCTACTTTTTTCGAATGATTAAGATAAGGAAACATTAATGTTATGCTGTTACTTTGCACACATAACCTGACTGACGTATTTGAAGCTTAACCAGTGAGTGACTTTGCACACATAACCTGACTGACGTATCTGAAGCTTAACCAGTGAGTGACTTTGCACACATAACCTGACTGACGTATTTGAAGCTTAACCAGTGAGTGACTTTGCATAAAACATTAGCCTAAAGTCGACGCTCAACTTGTGAGCGATCTTTCACAAAGCACTTAACTTTGGAGCTTGGTTAGTGAGTGACATGGTACAGAACACATCATATGCCCGTGTTCTAAAAGTTAACGAGTGATTCTTTATACGACATTTAGTTAAATGTGCGCCGATTTAATGTTAATTTTGTTTTCATTAATGACATGCTTATAGACCTAATGAATAAGGGATACTATACTTAACAAAATAATCTACAAAATAACAAATTAACGAATATGACTGAATTTAGCTCTTTTTGTCCAGTCGAAGATTTGCTATGATTGTTTTGAAAATGGAGCATGATTGTATTGTGATCACGTGTACGAGTAATTTTAAATACAACCCTGACCTTCATGGACTCAAAGGCTTACTATCATTGGTTCGAAAGTGGATTTTGCTTGTCATTTGAAACTGCTTAATTTTGATCACAGCTTTTGACGTTTTTGACTTAAAGGCTCACTGCTTTTGATGTTTCTGTGCACATTATGGTTCGCAATGTTTGAAAAAGTTTTTATACTAGAAATTCACTACTTTTGTCGTATCTGTGCACAAAATGGTTCACAACTTTTGAAATTCTTATACTAGAAATTCACTACTTTTGTCGTAGCTGAACTGGAAATTCAGCACTGTTGACGCATTTGTACTCAAGGGTTCACTATGGTAGTGTGACATTTGCTTGTAATGTTACAATACTTTTACTAGTAATATTGAACACGACTTAAGAATAATATGACAAATCCACAAACCCCAATGCGATTTCGAGTACATGTATTATACGACATCGATCCTAGGGTATATACCACTTAAATGTCCACGAAAGGGCGTAGTCAAAATCTCATTGTGGACAACAAGTTAAAGGCGTGCCCCAAACGTTAAATATATTATAATTCTAGAATAAATAGCTTCATCGTAAATTACGCCTACAAACACTGGTATTGTTTCGAGTTTAAATAGCTTCAACACAAACTCATGACGTCTACAAACACTGGTATTGTTTCGAGTTTAAATAGCTTCAACACAAACTCATGACGTCTACAAACACTGGTATTGTTTCGAGTTTAAATAGCTTCAACACAAACTCATGACATCTACAAACACTGGTATCATTTCTAGAATAAATAGCTCCAACGTAAATGAATGACGTTTACAAACACTGGTATCATTTCTAGAATAAATAGCTCCAACGTAAATGAATGACGTTTACAAACACTGGTATCACTTCTAGAATAAATAGCTTCATCCTAAATGACGTCTACAAACACTGGTATCACTTCTAGAATAAATAGCTTCATCCTAAATCACGTCTACAAACACCGGTTTTAATTCGACTTTAAATATCTTCAACTTTAAACGAATGACGTTTACAAACATTGGTATCATTTCTAGTTTAAATAGCTTCAACACAAACTCATGACATCTACAAACATTGATATAAATACTAGAATAAATAGCTTCGACGTAAACGAATGACGTTTACAAACACTGGTATCATTTCTAGAATAAATAGCTTCAACGTAAACGAATGACGTTTACAAACACTGGTATCATTTCTAGAATAAATAGCTTCAACTTAAACGAACGACTTCTATAAACACTGGTAATATTTCGAGGTCAAATAGTTTCAACATAAAACGCTTGTTCTTAGAGTATAGCTTGTTCGTAATCAAGTGCTTAATTTTAAAATTAATTTTAATTGTTTATCTAATAAAGGAATAACTGTTTTACATGCGGCGATTTATCTTCAAGTTTGTGATGCTACAATGTTGCATATTTTTCAAATGATTTCAGGCCTCTTTTATTGTGAGATGTATTCTTGAGATTTCTCTTCAGGTTTGTAAAGTTACTTGTATTCAAATAAGTGAAGACATTTTTCAGTTTGTAATGGCACATTATTCAAATGTCGTACTACCCTAAGTAGACATTCTTTAAACTTGCATGCATTGAAATACTACCTAAGCTTTCTTGCCCGACTGGTTGAGGTACAAAACTTATTGAGGTACAAAACTTATTGAGGTACAAAACTTATTGAGGTACAAAACTTGTTGAGGTACAAAACTTATTGAGGTACAAAACTTATTGGTGCTTGAAAACAGGTCTATCAATTTAGGAAGCTAATTATTGTCGCTATGGCGTAAGCACTATGTATTCATACCCTATTTCAAGGAAATCTTTACAGATATATATCTAATAAGGACATTAATTTAGTTTCTTTTGAAAAATTCTTTATGGCTGAACAAATAACCTAATGACAACATAATAAGATCAACATTTTGCCTAAATAAATTACATAATGAGAACATACCATGATCAAATTTTTGCCTGAACAAAAACATAATGAGAACGTACCAGGTTCAAAATAATAATAACATACAAAGATCAGCATTTTGCCGGAGTAATAACATAATGACTACACATCAGGATAAACTGTCTGCCTGAATAAATAACATAATGACAACATATCAGGACCAATATTTTGCCTGAACAGATTACATGAGAACAAACAAGGATCAACATTTTGCCCGAACAAATAACACAACGGCAACATAACATGATCAACATTTTGTCCGAACACAACGGCAACATAACATGATCAACAATATGTCCGAACAAGTAACGTAGTAATGGAAAGACAACACAAAATGATTTGATCTAAACAAATAACGTAACGATAACATATGATCAACATTTTGTCGGAATGCATTAATGTTTGATATCAACCTTCAAAATAAAAATAAAATGGCTGTCTTTTCGCATCGAACCAGCACCCGTGATTGCTATCACCGATTGAAGTTTGCTACTGCGCCACAGATAAACTATCTGATCTCGATTTTTACCATTTGAGCAGGTCGCAGCTGTACTCGACACTTATCGAGTGATGGCAGATAATAACAGTAGATATCTCTACCTGGTAACAAGGTTAGTCGACGATAATTTCATTGGTATGAAGACGTACTAATTAATAAAATTAATATAGAAGTCAGTTGGCAATGGTTCATATCACTGCCATATGTTCACGGTTGAACAGGCACTGATTTCATCCCTCATTTTAAACACAAGTAGGCCTACTAAACTAAAGCAAATAATAATAATAGTCAGCAAAACGGTGATTTTAAAAAAGCCAAAGACATAAAGATGTTGTTATTTGTCGTATGTAAATGACTTTTTAAAAAAACGACCCTTACCCAATCCCCCCCCCCCTCTCCCCGTTCACGCAATGAATTACAAATTAGAGAAACCTACAACGACACTGGTGGGACCGAAAGCGTTACAGGTGTATATTTCCTTTTCTCCCTCACAGATGAAATATTTCGGCAAAATGTCGTTGATTTCTCATTTTGCCTGCCGTTGTATGCTGTGCCACCGATGACTTTTAGGCAGGCAAACAAACTGTAACTGTCTAATCTTGGCTGCTGGAGATAATAGAAACTTGAAGTTTGCTTGAATTGCTTTGAGGTTTTCACAATATCTGCTTGTTTTGTGGGGCTGTTGACTTGAAATAGACTCTAGTATTATGTTGCTTTGTGGGGCCTTTGACTTGAAATACACTCTAGTATTATGTTGCTTTGTGGGGCTGTTGACTTGAAATAGACTCTAGTATTATGTTGCTTTGTGGGGCCTTTGACTTGAAATAGACTCTAGTATTATGTTGATTAGAGAATAGAATAGACAGGAGAGGATGACGATTTTTACAAACCTAATTAATTAATTAATTGATGTTGTACTGTAATTCTACGCATATGTCCTTGGTTTCCGAATTTTCTTACTTTCATGTGGATGGCGACATTTCTAAACTTGTCACCACTACAGTTACTAATAGCGTGTCCTGCTTCCCACCTAAACACACCCTTCATTATCACCATCTTCTTCCTCATCGTCGTCACAATCGTTCAGTTTTCATCTGTATCAACGTTGTCGTCGTCATAGTGAATGCTTGCTTCTAAAGGATACTTATGTTTCTTATTTTTAAATGTGCAATAATATGAATATTAATGTATTAAAGAAATATAGAAAAGAAAGTATAAACATCAGTTTATAAATCTTTGTCTGTCTAGCTGTCTGTTTGCCTGTCTCTCTCTTTAGTACTTCTAAGGGATACTTATGTTTCTTGTTTTTAAATGTACAATAATATGAATAATAATGTATTAAAGAAATATAGAAAGAAAATGATACACAAATTTAAATATACACGACGAGACTGGAATACGTAAATGATACACAAATTTAAATATGCACGACGAAAGTGGAATACACAAACAAAATTATAACGCTACACTCACACATAATTTTGCATCATATTTAAGCTACTTAAATGCATACTGACTTAAGTTTATACACATACATATGTATATCACACGCACGCTATTCACGCACGCACACACACACACACACACACACACACACACACACACACACACACACACACACTGTGTGTATATAGGTTTAGAAAATCTTAAGTGTTCATCCATCAATTCATCCTTTCATTCTCCCCCCCCCCCCTTTTTTTCCTTATCTCATGAAGTTCATACAATTATAATGACGGAAGGCGGTTCAGAGTGTGCGCCAAACTGGTGGGACCTTTTTCTCCCCCTTCTTCCAGCCCTCCCGCCCTCCATCTCGGAACGCAATGGGGTCCCACTGGGGCACTCCAGATTAGAGAACGTCTTATGACAAAATGATCAGCAAGCTCCAGTGGTGACGTAAAACTGCTATCGATCCCCCGCCCCCGCCTTTCTCACGTTTTTCAGCCAGCTATCCGCCCTCCACCTTGAACAAAAGAGGAAGGCTGTGGGTCCCTCGGGGGCAATCCAGATCAGATAACGTGTGATGACGAAAAGATCAACGCAACCTCCAGTGGTGGCTTCAAACTGCTGTCGAAACACGCGAATGAATGTCATATGGAGAAATGTCTGTACCAAAACTCTTTTAAACTGAAGAATGTGACCTCAAGTAAACCAATGAAATAGAGACATTGGCTTGATTTGAAAATTGAACTTTCTTAATGAGGAAACTAATTTGTTCTTAGTTATCAGGTAAATACAGATTGGAGATGTTCGCGGACTTTTTGCCAAAGATGCCGCGAGCCTTTGCACTTCACACGGATTAAGTCATAATACACACATGTTGCCAATAGTTACCAAGTGCAATTTATAAGTGTGATAAATGTGTTGAAGCTGTAAAGTACAAATTTCAAGTTTTTTCTTTTGCAGTATTATCTTACATTTTGTTTTGTAAAAATAAATGCCAGCCTGACTCTCTTCTCACCTCGTAAATGTCAGAAAGAAAATGAGCAGAAATTTTCCCTGACTCTGACAAACGAGCACAATGGGAAAAATTATCGTCTGAGCTATGTAAGAGTTATCTGTGCACTTAAACAGTTGTTTTGCTATCTGGGGACTGTAAAGGCAAACCACGGTGTACATAACATGAGCCAGCACTGACCTACAACTGGTACCGGTGCAAGGGCTTATTTTGCACCAGGGCAATAACCTTTCATTTTCACACACTCACGCTCACACACACATACACACATACATGGAAGAGGGGAACCAATCACTTATTAAAAACTTTAAAAATGACAAATGAGTAATGTAGCATTAGTTATTAGTATTAATGCGCGTTCACCTTGACAACATATCAGTCCACGTGCTTGTTCTACATAATTTTATTTTATTCGTTTTCTAGCATTACTGTCGACAGCAATAAAATGATCAGTATAAAATGTCATTGCTCATTAGTAATAATGCACACTCATCTTGATACCACATGAGTTTACGTATTTAATTTACATATTTTATTCGTTTTCCAGCACTACTGCCAACAACAACAACATTCGACCTTCTCGTACAAAAACCGGTCATGCATGCAATACAGGAAATTTTCGGCACGTAAACATATCACGTTGTTCCGTCAGTAAATTTTGGCTCGCCTATAATTTATCTATCAATCCACATTCGCTCCACTGAGTCTGCCGTATACGAAAGCTCCTCTGTCTTCTAAATAAAGCAAGGGAGATAAGAAATATTACTTTTCTTATTTAAAGTACACAAAGTGAGAATAACCAAACAAGCCATGGCTGCAGAGTCACTAGTGGAGAATTGCTTAGGACAGATTGGATACCACATCTCAGTCGTGTTTACTGTAGTTGGCGCCTACTTTATATTCAAGGTATCGGCAAGCTTTCTGACTGGCATCTGGGTCTATTTCCTCTCCAGTGCTCTTGGATATTCGTTTAACTTCAAGAACGCCGGTTCGTGGGCAGGTAATGTATGTAAAACTGTCACCCTTTCCATAAACCCCAACTAAATCACCTTGACTGACAAGCCAATAGCATATTCACCCCAAACCGCACTCATCTGAAATTAGAATTAAAGTTTGTCTATATGATAATATTGATTTTTTAAAACAAATGTCCTGTCATCTAGAAATCTTGGAATTATGGCATATTTCTATATTTACTTTGAAGAAGAATTATTGACTCTGGTTTATAAAATATAATTGCTCTCACTAATCAACAACACACAAAAAAAAAAAGGTTGTACGAAATACGTCAAATTTTGTTCTAGAAGTAATGCAAGCGGTAGTCCAAATAAAACAGCAGTGTAAATTCAATCTGGTACTCTATACTTGTTTGATACAAACAAAATGGCAGTATAAATTTAGTGTCAAGTTTGCGCGATACAAACAAGCGACATTGCAAATTAGTCTCAACCCGGATGAGTATAAATACTCACTCCATACAAAAAGGCAGTGTAAATTTAGTCTAAAGCCGGATGACTACTCACTCCAAACAAAATGTCATTTCCTTTGTCTTCAGTGTCAAACCTGAACGTTTCATATAGCTCCACTGCCTCCTCTCCAATGACCGTAAGCTCCACTGCCTCCTCTCCAATGACTGTAAGAAACACTGCCTCCTCTCCAATGACTGTAAGAAACACTGCCGTTCGGTACTGTG
Organism: Sinotaia quadrata; assembly: GCA_028829895.1. Taxonomy (NCBI): domain Eukaryota; kingdom Metazoa; phylum Mollusca; class Gastropoda; order Architaenioglossa; family Viviparidae; genus Sinotaia; species Sinotaia quadrata. The sequence continues at coordinate 30,703,227 of CM054184.1, forward strand.
TCTCTTCAGTGTTCAATGACACTACTTCATAGTTTTTTCCATTGTTGCCTCCATTTCTAAATATGCACTTTCCAGGTTTTCTCTTGTTGTGTCACTTAATTTTAACTTGGGTGGTTGAGGTAGACTTGTACCGACGAACCTTCAGCTTGTTGTTTCTGAATCTCATTATTCTCAGTCATTTTAGACTTGATCGCACATCTGATGCCATGTACCGAGTTTCACATTCAGATAAGAAGTTAGCACAGGTAAGCCATTGTGAGCTACATACTTCTGCACATGTCCAGTTTATTCTCGTAAACATCTGTTACTGAGTAGACGTAAACCCAGTTTATTCTCGTAAACATCCTGTTACTGAGTAGACGTAAACTCAGTTTATTCTCGTAAACATCCTGTTACTGAGTAGAAGTAAATCCAGTTTATTCTCGAAAACATCCTGTTACTGAGTAGACGTAAACTCAGTTTATTCTCGTAAACATCCTATTACTGAGTAGAAGTAAATCCAGTTTATTCTCGTAAACATCCTGTTACTGAGTAGACGTAAACCCAGTTTATTCTCGTAAACATCATGTTAATGAGTAGACGTAAACCCAGTTTATTCTCGTAAACATCATGTTACTGAGTAGACGTAAACCTAAATTTATTCTTGTAAACATCCTGTTACTGGGTAGACGTAAACCCAGTTTATTCTCGTAAACATCCTGTTACTGAGTAGACGTAAACCCAATTTATTCTTGTAAACATCCTGTTTCAGTGTACACGTAAACTCAATACAGTCACACAACATATCAACTTTATGTACAACAGGACTAACAGCAAATATGTTCATTACATGCAAAAGAAAATTTGTTGCAGCAATTAACAATAAATTCCAGACAACATTGCTCCACAATAAACAGACTAAACCAAACACTTTAACCACAAAACAAACACAGACACAAAAATTTGCATGCAAAATAACAAAAGACAACACAGCACAATGTCATTGTGTCAATGGAAAGAACGCACCGTATTTAATTACGTCCAGAGCTGGAAAAGCTTTTAGAGAGAGTGGGCATCGGGGAAAGGCGGATATTGCATAATAGTTACAAGTCAGTCGGAGATGAGACCTTCAACAGAGATCCTACTCTAATTACAGACTTTCTAGAGAGGTCTTTCTCTAATTATAGACTTTCTAGAGGTCTTTCTCTAATTATAGTCTGTCTGGAGAGGTCTTACTCTAATTATAGACTGTCTGGAGAGGTCTTACTCTAATTATAGACTGTCTGGAGAGGTCTTACTCTAATTATAGACTGTCTGGAGAGGTCTTACTCTAATTATATATAGACTGTCTATATAGGTCTTACTCTAATTATATAGACTGTCTATATAGGTCTTACTCTAATTACAGATTGTCTACAGAGATATTACTCTAATTATAGACTTTCCTTCAGGGGTCTTATCTAATTACATACTTTCTAAAGAGGCCTTATTTGACAAACACATTCTTTCTAGATCTTATCGTAGTTACATGCCATTTAACTTTAGTTTTATTCTCTCTCTCTCTTTCTCTGTTGTGTTAGTTACGTAGCTTCTTTATGGTCCATACTTTAGTTATGCACTTTCTATATAGATCTGACTTACACATTTTCTATATTGGTCTTACTGTAGTTGCACATCTTCCACGTATGTCTTATATTATTACTCCTTCTATAGGTTTTGTATAGGTTACATACCTTCTGTATAAGTCTTATATAGTTACGGACTTTCTATATAGGTCTTATTTTACTATATACTTTCTATACAAGTCGTATTGTAGTTACACACTTTCTCCATAGGTCTTACTTTAGTTACACACCTTCTATATAGTACTAACTTTTGTACTATAGAAAACTGAATAGCATATGAAGATAAGAATATTTTTCATAAAATTAATATAAAAATGAAAATTATGAAACAACAGTCAACCAATAGTATACCGATTATTATCCACGTACAGATGTTTTTATTTGTATTTTTTAATGTTTTGACTTCTGTTTCCAGTGGTAACTGGTTGCACGGCAGGCATTGGGAGGGCGTATGCTGAAGAGGTTGGTTTCTTTAGTAATAAATATATAAATGGTGAATAATGATAGAAAGAAAACGAAAAATATATTTTAACAAATTTGTCCAAATGATTTATCTCATGTGCAACAGTTTAAATTACTATGTTTAATTTATTGCTGAAAATGTTATTATGAGCCATAATAATTATGATTATGATGATCTGATATTGATTATTATCAATATGGTGATAATTATATGATATTTATTATTATCAATATGATCATAATTTAATGGTATGAGGATATTATTATGAATATGATGATACTGATGTGGTATTGATTATTATGAACATGATGAGTATGATAAGTATTATCAAATTGTGATAATAATATGCTATTATTATGAATATGATGATAATGATGTGATATTGATCATTATGAATATGAAGATTATGATACAGTCTTAATTATTATGAATTTGATGATAATGAATTGATATTTTTTAGGAATAAGCAGGAGGGCGACGATGATAATTACGATGATGATAATGACTATAATGTTGTTAAAGTCATTCTTTTGCTGTTCTTATTAGCACTGTAATATTGTAAAGAAAAATTATTTGAACTGATGAAATGCATGTATTTTAAACAAACTGTCATCAGGTATGCGCACAATTTTGAATGTAGCTTGCAATTATGGCCTGTGTAAATTTCAGTCCTAATACATGTGTCGTGGTAGTGAAATTGGAATCATAGCAAAATCGTAACGAGTAAAGGAAGGGCAGACGTGTACACGATTTACTTTCCTGGTGACAATCCACTGAGAGAGAGAGAGAGAGAGAGAGAGAGAGAGAGAGAGAGAGAGAGAGAGAGAGAGAGAGAGAGAGAGAGAGAGAGAGAGAGAGAGAGAGAGAGAGAGAGCTCAGTGGTGACAATCCACTGAGAGAGAGAGATAAGCTCAGCGGTGAAATCCAAGAGGTGTGGTGAACAGTCTCTGAGGTTACTAGTGTCGATTACAGCAGAGTAGGTCAAGGACCTACAGTTTGCAGCGCACTAGAGGAATGTCTGGCAGTATAGTGAGATAGCTGTTTGCAGCGTACTAGAGGAATGTCTGGCAATATAGTGAGATCGCTGTTTGCAGGATACCAGAGGGATGTCAGGCAGTATAGTGAGATCGCTGTTTGCAGCATACTAGAGGGATGTCAGGCAGTATAGCGTGGCAACATTTTGAAACACACACAAGAAATACAGCATCAATCACATTTCACGAGTATAATGTACAACATAATCAAATTAGTGAACATAGAAATAACGGTTCAATTACATAAAGCTTTCTCCAATTCAAATCATAGATCACTTTGCATCTCATTCATCCTTGGTTTCAACCGCTCGTCTGTAATTGTGTCTGCCTATTATTTAACCAGCTCGTCTGTAATTGTGTCTGCCTATTATTTAACAGCTCGTCTGTAATTGTGTCTGCCTATTATTTAACAGCTCGTCTGTAATTGTGTCTGCCTATTATTTAACAGCTCGTCTGTAATTGTGTCTGCCTATTATTTAACAGCTCGTCTGTAATTGTGTCTGCCTATTATTTAACAGCTCGTCTGTAATTGTGTCTGCCTATTATTTAACAGCTCGTCTGTAATTGTGTCTGCCTATTATTTAACAGCTCGTCTGTAATTGTGTTTGCCTATTATTTAACAGCTCGTCTGTAATTGTGTCTGCCTATTATTTAACAGCTCGCCAGACGGGGACTAGATTTAGTGCTGATTAGCAGGACAAGAGCAAAACTGGAACAATGTGCTGGAGAAATTGGTAGGTGTTTGTTTAGATTGAATAGCAATAATTTTCATTTTCGCGCAGTTGAAAATTACGCTAGAAATATTTATTTAAAAATATATTAATGATACATAATACTGATAGCATTATTGTTGTAAGAAGCAGAATTTCATCATTCAATTTTTACTTTTGAATTTTACTTTTCGAAGTCTTATATCAGAATTGTTGCTGTATTCCTGTTAGGAACAATGGTGTATTCGCTGCAAATGTAGCAAAATACATCGGGTTTATTTTTGCAATGTCTTCTGGCCGATTCCATTTCATTACCTAAAGAAGAAAAATATCATTTATATCAATTATTCAGAAATTAGCTTATGTAACCTCTTCACAATTATGTAAAACAAATTATAGTTTGTTTATTTAAACAAATAAGAAAGAATTTTACATCATATAAATAGAAAATACCGTTATACGTAAAAGAAACACACAAAAAAATGTCGCAATAGATCAAAACGTTGGTTAAAAATAGAACAAAAAGTTGACCTGATTGAACAAAACCGATGTCATGTTTGGATTGAGCACAATAATAAAACTATCATAAATCCGTCAAAAAATCTTAGACAGCAAATTTGTTGCTGCCCAGTGTATAATTAATATACTAACAGATACATATAATATATATTTTTAATTTAGATAGATACAGAGATAAATGATGCAAGCATATGTGTATGAATACATGCACGCACCCACATATATATACATGCAGATAGAAATATAGATAGATGGATGGATAGATAAATATATAGATAGAAACATACTATGATAACCTGAATGCATATATATTTTTAGTGATTGAAAGATTTGCCTTATTCTTTTACTTTTTAATACTGTGTACACCTTACTGATTTTAGAAAGCCGCTATAAGATACGGACTAAAATCATTGTAGCTGATTTCACCAAGACAGACATCTATGATTGTATCGAACAAGAACTACATGGCCTTGACATTGGAACTCTGGGTAATAATAATAGTAGTAATAATAATGATGATGATGAAGACGAAAGTAGGATGAATTTATTTTGTCACATGCTGTATTATGTTAGAGAGTACTGTGGAGTGTGCTTGTGTTTTGATGTGTGAGGTAATTAGAATAGAATATATATGTGTGTGTGTGCGTGTACGTGTGAGTAATTTGTGTAATTAGAATAGAATATAATAGATAGAAAGAGTGTGTGTGTGTGTGTGTGTGTGTGTGTGTGTGTGTGTGTGTGTGTGTGTGTGTGTTTGTGTTTGTGTGTGTGTGAGAGAGAGAGAATAGAAAAGAAAACGTTTAGTTTAAACAATGCATGTGATCTAAGTAAACATTTAGCCATTACATGAAGTCAATTGTTCATTGATATATTCACCTTGAAGTCAACAGTTACTGGATCTGGTGTGAATCGTTGTATGGTTGGTGTGTGGGAAAATACACAACAGACTTATGAAGAAGTTAGTTTAGATTTAGTAGAAAGACTAGCATACTTTTAAAATAAACGAACAAACAATACATAATTTTAATATTTTAAAGCACTTGCTACAAATGAAATATTAAAGGAAATCAGGGCCATACACTGCTTACATCGTTACATCTTTTCCGGATGTAATATTTGATTTGGAGACTCATAGTTGATAAAGATAGTTTACTAACACATTCTCTCAGTTGATAACTGTCTTAGCATTAAAAACCCTGTAATTGTCACGATGAAAAGACACTCGCAGAACTACAAGAAACGGACGTTAACAATTTAAAAACACTGCAGTATTTTTGAACATATACAACTTATTTAGTGTTATTGATTTTTACAAAGAAATTTAAAAGTTTTAAGAAAATAATGCTTATAGATATTTATATAACTGAATGTGTATTAACCATTTACTACAAAGAAATACTTAAATGAACCAACGTCAATGGATACTGGGAAAGGCACCCCTTTGTTACTGATTGTTTGATTATTATTAATAATTCTCCCAGGAAAGACCACTTGTCTTTCATTTAGTGGATTATATGGGTGTAGTAAAAGTCTTCTCTCTTCCACAACAATAACACAGATGTTTTACTGTCACACAATATTTTCGCAAGTGGAAACGTCTTACAGAGGAGTAATAAAAATCCCTCTTTATTTATATTTAACGAATCCCCATCCACCCACTATTACTCCAACATATAGTTTAATAATATGTTCAAGAAGGGTAATAAATTTAACAATAAATTAATTAAATCAATAGTCAAATATACATATGACAAATACAATGATAAGGTTATTGGACAATAATATTCCATGAAACAATGTTAAGATAATTTCGATACTTATTCCATCTCATATTCTAAACATAATTTAACAGTCAGATGAGTATCAACATAAATTACGGGGCTATTCTTATCATAGAAGAAAGGGAGTTATAGAGGGATGTGATAATAGTTTGTACATAAACTGTTGAATGATGTAAGCCGCGACAGTCCTTCGCACTTTCGTAACAATATCACAAGTTTATTGTTCACAAAAGAATAGTCGATCTCCCATGTGCTCTGCTAGACATGTTGTAGAATGTTCCAACACTGTAGATCCCTCAAGACTAATCTAAGCACATGTTTGCCATATTAGCTTAATCTAGTCACATAATACATGTTTACATCAAATTAAGAAATATAATAACTCAATAGTGAAGTACACAAAATAACTCTATGTCCATTCTCTATCAATCAATCAGTTAACCCACCATAAGCTAATGATCGCCTTCATGATCAGACTCGAGTTACATCAAAATCAAAATGATTAAAATACATAACTTTCTTCAACAGGCAAGTTTTGGTCTCTACCCATTGGCTATTTTGTTATTTGCAAATCTTAAACTATTGGATAGCAAAAATTACTCATCTACTCTGGACTGGTTTAGATTGCTTCAGCCAGTTCTAGCATATTCTTTACCTGAGTTGCTATTTTAACTCTGGTACTTACATAAATATCATCAAGCGCAGTACTGAAGGTAATGTCATGTTGATATTTAACAAACTATATAATAATTAATTTTTAAAATAGGGACAAGCAAATTTATTCCACCTCAGATACTATTTATTTATGTGTGAAATCATTAATATGCTGTTTCAGTGAATAATGTAGGTTTAATTGACGACCGGTTTGATTACTTTCATCGTCAAGATACACCCCAAAAGGTATCTATTTCTTCTAAAGATTGCATTTTTATTCGTTGCTTTTATTATCAAATTATAGTGAACTAGTTAAAGTTAATACAGAAATGATTATATCATAATATTGGAATATAGTTAATAAAGATATGACAAAATCATAGCAGTGTAATAAAGAAGTGATTATATTAATGTAATATAATTGCTATTGAAGTGACTATATTATAGTGATATAATATAGTTATTATAGAAGTGACTCTATCATAGTGATGTAATATAATTGTATATTATATGTAATATAGTTAATACAGAAATGACTCTTTCACAGTGATATATTTATATACTATAGAAGTGACTCTTTCATAGTGATGTAATAGTGTTACTATAGAAGTGACTCGTTCATAGTGATGTAATATAGTTACTTTAGAAGTAACTCTTTCATACTGATGCTATAGTTACGTGTACTGGTAATTATTGACAACAATCTCAAGCCCATAGAGACAATACACGCATTATCATATTGCGGTACAGACTGAAAAATCAACAATGTCAGTATTGATCAAAGAAAATAAGAAAATCCTATCACAGTATTTTCCAGTATTTAAAAAATTCATTGCAAGTATTATTGTAATAAACAGTATCTATAAAAGTGCAGAAGATTCAAATGGTGAATTGTTGAATAATATAATATTAAAATTTTTTTTAAAAATAGAAATGTGTTAACAGAATTGTGCAACCAGAATAGATATTGTTTTTAACCGTCCTGTTCTATCTACAACAGACAATAATGGATTTGATTAATTGCAATACAGCATCCGTTACGATGGTGAGATGATTATTTTCTCTTTATATTACTTATGCAGTTGAAATCATTTTAGACTAAGTATAATTATAATAGATTAAGTCACTTTCTGTTTCTGATGAACTCTCTCTCTCTCTTTCTCGCTCGATAAAGATTAATTTTATTTTAAATCCCGCAAAGTCTTCTGAGTAAATGCAGAACCAGTAAATAAAAGCAATTTCGAATGGCTACATTCATTCCACTTAAAATATACGAGTTCACTGGTAAATTGTTGATGATTACAATGGAAAATTATGCGTTTGTGTCCCTTAATTCTTAATGTCCAACCGGTTTTCTATTTCATTCGTCAAGATGTTCTCCTTATGTATCGCTGGCGCTTTCGATAGTTTTTAAAAAAAATACTGTTCAATGCATTCAATTTATACTGTATTAATTGGTATTTATCAATATCTCTAAAGTCACAATTTTGGTATGATTATTTTTTCAATGCATTTATATTCTACGGATTATTTACTCTTTTAATTTTTTTAAAAGTTCATTTCAGTAGTTAATTAGTTTGAACTATCATATGCAGTTGGATGGTGAAGGTACAAAATTTGGTAATGTGGGAGGGGGAGGGGCATCGACTTCTTTTCCAATCCAAACCCTGGAGAAAACAAGACGATAGTAAACAAAATATGTTTATCGAGAGGCTGGAAAGCAATCGTCCCTGTTGTTCTCCTCACTCAACGAAACTGCCATTAGTTTTAGTGCAAAGATTATTGATTATTACTACATTAATGAACCAATAAAAAAATCTTTCACTCATGCTAAATTACGGGAACGATAAATGGTAGGATTCAACCGTGCGCATGGTTATTTTCTTTGTAATTTCGCGAATTTCACGGATGACAAGTCTTGTTTTGCCTAGCATGGTTATTTTCTTTGTAATTTCGCGAATTTCACGGATGACAAGTCTTGTTTTGCCTAGCATGGTTATTTTCTTTGTAATTTCGCGAATTTCACGGATGACAAGTCTTGTTTTGCCTAGCATAGTTATTTTCTTTGTAATTTCGCGAATTTCACGGATGACAAGTCTTGTTTTGCCTAGCATGGTTATTTTCTTTGTAATTTCGCGAATTTCACAGATGACAAGTCTTGTTTTGCCTAGCATAGTTATTTTCTTTGTAATTTCGCGAATTTCACAGATGACAAGTCTTGTTTTGCCTAGCATGGTTATTTTCTTTGTAATTTCGCGAATTTCACAGATGACAAGTCTTGTTTTGCCTAGCATAGTTATTTTCTTTGTAATTTCGCGAATTTCACAGATGACAAGTCTTGTTTTGCCTAGCATGGTTATTTTCTTTGTAATTTCGCGAATTTCACAGATGACAAGTCTTGTTTTGCCTAGCATGGTTATTTTCTTTGTAATTTCGCGAATTTCACAGATGACAAGTCTTGTTTTGCCTAGCATGGTCGCAAAGAATAAAGGTGTCATCATCAACATTTCCTCTGCAATTGGGATGCGTCCGATGCCCATGTTTTCTGTGTACTCTGCTACTAAGGTAACCAGTGAGTCTTGGCCTGTTTAATGGTTTTGATGTGAGTGTTGATTTAACAGGTGTGTGCACACTATTCATCCAAGCAAACATTTTTCATGTGAATCTTGTACAGATAGAAAGATAAAATGTGATTTAATTACTTTTTTATTTTTGACAAAAAATCATTTCTATCTATCTAATTAACTTGCTTTCTGAGAGTCATCTATCTATCTATCTATCTATCTATCTATCTATCTATCTATCTATCTATCTATCTATCTATCTATCTATCTATCTATCTATCTATCTATCTATCTATCTATCTATCTATCTATCTATCTATCTATCTATCTATCTATCTATCTATCTATCTATTACTATTTATTTGTACAAAATATTTATGTTTATGAACATATACATTATGTTTCTTTGGTTGTTTTGGATTCACTTGTGTTAGTGTGTGCTAGTTAGTTTGCTTGACCATTTATTTTATTTCAACTTTCTTTATAATACTGACCTATAATTATTTACATCTGTGTGTGTGTGTGTGTGTGTGTGTGTGTGAAATTTTCCAGAGCTTTATCAATACTTTCTCTCAAGCGTTACAGACTGAGTATGCGTCGTCGGGAATTATAATACAGGTAACCAGTAACTAATACATTTGTATTCATTTGGGTAACCAGTAACTAATACATTTGTATTAATTTCTCTTACTTTCTTCATTTGTATTCATTTTGGTAAACAGTAACTAATACATTTATATTAATTTCTCTTACTTTCTTCATTTGTATTCATTTTGGTAACCAGTAACTAATACATTTATATTAATTTTTCTTACTTTCTTCATTTGTATTCATTTTGGTAAACAGTAACTAATACAGTTATATTAATTTCTCTTACTTTCTTCATTTGTATTCATTTTGGTAAACAGTAACTAATACATTTATATTAATTTCTCTTACTTTCTTCATTTGTATTCATTTTGGTAAACAGTAACTAATACATTTATATTAATTTCTCTTACTTTCTTCATTTGTATTCATTTTGGTAACCAGTAACTAATACATTTATATTAATTTCTCTTACTTTCTTCATTTGTATTCATTTTGGTAAACAGTAACTAATACAGTTATATTAATTTCTCTTACTTTCTTCATTTGTATTCATTTTGGTAAACAGTAACTAATACATTTGTATTAATTTCTCTTACTTTCTTCATTTGTATTCATTTGGGTAAACAGTAACTAATATGTTTATATTAATTTCACTTACTTTCCTGATTTGTATCTTTAAAGTATTTTGTAGCATTAAAGGTCTGAAACAAAACATATATTTTAATCATAAAATTATCAATAGTATTATGTGTATTAAACTTAATTTATACTTGTACATTTTTTACGATTTGAATTGGCTGAAATTGGAATATTTATGTGAAAATGCACACGGAAAAGTTAATTGTCTCTTTGAATGTGCATGTATATATTATGTTTACCATTTTCATGTCAGCATGTCTCTGTAGAAGGTTTCACTATTTTCTTGTTAGTGTATTTTTAGGTATGTATATTATTTCCCTATTTAAGTAATCTCTATATATGTTTACCATTTTCTTGTCAGTGTATCTCTGTGTATGCATATTATTTCTCTCTCTAAGAAATCTCTATATGTGTTTACAATTTTCCTGTCAATATGAAGCATATGAATGCTGTGTGCATCACTCTTGTACACAAGTAATGCTGTCCTTGCTAAGATTTAATTTTGTTTTGTTTTAAAAAGGAAACCACACAACCGATACTGAGAGCAAAGTATTAGCTTCAATATCTTTAAACAAAACTACAAGTAAGTTGACGGTGTTTCATGTGCAGTTGGTAATGCCATTCACTGTGATGACCAACATGACCAGAAAGCATTCTTTAAATGATCAGCCGCAGCCCCTGGCCCAATTGCCCGAGACCTTCGTCCACAGCGCTGTCAACACGGTGGGCATTCAGACATGCACGTTCGGTAGCTGGATTCAGGCAGTAGAGGTGGGTGTGTCACCAATATTTATGATATCTCCTATTGTTGCTATCAATAATGGATCCAAGCAGTAGAGGTGATGTGTCACCAATATTTATATTTCCTATTGCTGCTATCAATAATGAAAGGCTGTGTAGGGAGACGGAGTACTCAGTGTCAGTTCTTTCAAGAGAGGCGATAAATATAGAATGTATTGCATGAGTAATTGAGTACTATGTATTGGCCAATGAGGATGAACGTTATGGTATTAACAAGGAATCGTCCATTTAGCTCACGTACACGCGCAGATGTCGAGTAAGGAGCTTGCTGACGTTTGCGTATATAGTTATATAGAGAAAGAGAGAGTTTGTGTTTTGGGTCAAACACTCTGCTGCGCCTGAAAATAAATGTACGAGGTTGGAGATCTATCTTCAACATCTTCAACAAAGACATGTCTACTGTTCAACGGATTATATAAGCACGTTCAATGAATATTATAATAGCATGGCCATCACAAGATGTTTGCATTATATGAGGTCGACAAGTGGATAGTTGTACATGGCGATACTTAAACTCGGCATTGGACTGCACAGTGGACAAGTGGATAGTTATGCATGGGTTATGCATGGCGATACTCGGCATTGGACTGCACAGTGGACAAGTGGATAGTTATGCATGGCGATACTCGGCTTTGGACTGTACAGTGGACAAGTGGACAGTTATGCATGGCGATACTCGGCATTAGATATACGTTGGTAAATAACAAGAATAGGTATCTGACCGCTCTGAAATTCCACACTCAGGTACCTTATTTACCAAATTGTCGTCAGACGTATAGCTTATACCTTTTTGAAAAACATCCACCAACGTTTAAAGTATCATACAGTTAAGGAACTGTAGCATTTCTAACAAGGTCTGTGACATGCACTGATTTCTTAATATTCATTAATTATGGACCTCTGTAGCATTACTTACAAGCCATGTGACAACCATCTATCTTTTTAAGTACCACATAACTGTAGACCTCTGTAGCATTGCTTACAAATTCTGTGACAGCTATATACATTCTTAAGTATTACATAATTGTTGACCTCTGTAGCGTTTCTTACAAGCTCTGTGACATCCATTGTATTCTTAATTATTATACATTTATGGAACTGTGGTCAAGAATTTTCATTATTTACTTTTGCGCCTTATTTCGGGTCATTCGGGTCAAGGTTGTTGCTTTTTCAGTCTTTCTTTATCTTTTCTTCTTCTTTTTTCGCAACTGCAAATATGCATAATATGTATATTCAAGATATAGTTAAGTAGTACACTGATTTACTGAATTAAAATTTATTTAAATTTTGTTTATTTGCAATTAGTCTTTATTTAGCAAAGTTATTTTCTTTGCTTGAGACATGTACAATATATTTATTTAGCACATTTCTATAATCTTTAGGAACCAAGGCGCAACTTGCTGTGTTTTTCTCCCAGTATTCTGTGCGTTTGTCTGTTTAACACACTATGCTGCTGGATGTTGGTATTTTTTGTTTATTTGCAAAGCTTGCTTATCTTTATATCTTCCAGTAATTTGCTTTCTTGGGTAACTTATTCTCGGTACTTGAAAACTTTTACTCTAGGGCCCATTCTTCTTTTCGTTGTCTTGGCAGAGACTCTCTGGTACCAAATCTAAGCGGAAAGATGGCAACAAAGATGTGACACAACGAATCAAGGAGAGGCAGTTAAGACAGTCAGTCGTTCCCTTCGAAATAATTTGTCCGAGACTTGAAAGCTTTTCTTATATATATAAAGTACCTTTGTGTTCAACTGATGTAAATTTAAGAAGACAATCTCTCCTTGATCAAGACTCAGTCTTCGATTAAGTCGACCTCCGGCTTGGGACCATACCGTTGATATGAGGTTATCTGTTAAAATCCTGTGGAATAGATCGTTAGCCCGATTGCTTCTTTTCTCGTATCTTTCGTGCGTGCTTGCGCACATTGGACCCGATGCTGTATTCGTCAACAAACCAAGTTATATAATGCTTGTCGCTGGTCAGCTCGCTAAATCTGTTGTTCAGCCAAGAACGCTTTACGTCGTTCGCATGTCGAACGCGGTATTTTAAGAACTTGTCTCCAGGCACGCATGGCTTCAGCTGTTCTCTGACGAGCCTTGAAAAGCTTTTCTGTGGCACCAACCACACTCGCTCTGGGTACCAGATATATTTACTTAGTCCGCCATCATATGACTGCTGCATTTGGCCAGACAACCTTGGTAAAACGACAGTGTTATCATTAGCCTTTTGCATTTTTGTTTAGAAGTTCTTGGTATATATATGGAGACTTTTTTTTTTCTAAGTTACTGATAACCGTGCATAGTGATGCAGCGTTCGGGACATGTCACTCCAGACTGAATGTCGCTCGAATTGAGGGCGCAGTGATTAATTTATTCACTGATTGTACTCACTCTCCAAGCTGTTATATTTTAAATGATATTTCTGCCACTGGAGATTAGACCACATACAGTGATGCAGCCTTGATGGATTGCAGCTTTCTGCTTCTATAGCTGACGTCAGTGAGTTTTATGACGCACAAGCCATGACGTCGGTTTAGAAAACATGTATTAAACAATTGAAGACATTTAATTTGTCATAAGTGCTCTGATGGCATGACTAAGATGGCAAGATTAGCGTTATTAGATATATATCCACAAATTATCTTATGTCAGAGAGCGAAAATATCTCATACGTCCCCTTTAGACAAACGAGCGGTCCACATTTTAGGTGGGCGGGGGGGGGGATCGGTAGTAGCGTTGATCATTTGGTCATCAGACTTGTCTGGGCCCCAGTGAGACCCCACAGCCTCACATTAGTTTCAGAGGTGGAGGGCGGGAAAGCTGGCGGAAGGGGATGAAAAAAGGTCGCACCAGTTTGGTGCACACCCTTAACTGCTCTCCGTTGGTGGGTTGATGTTGTTTTGATAACTTCTTTTACACCACAGGAATTGCATGAAAACTTTTCATCTTCTTGATGTTCTCAGTTTTTGGAGGATTCCTGTGGGATCTTCCTCTCTTCTCTTGCATTCAAAGAGGGTAATGAAAGGGCTGGGGTGCTTCGTTTAGTTGTCTTCTATCATTGTCTGCTCCTTGTTGCGACTGATGTGGATCTTTATTTTTCTTTCTGAGTTGCAGTTGTTGTGTCGTGCAGTTCCTGTTGAAAGTTGTAGTACTACAGTCAATTTCCCAATGAATTTGAAACTCTATCAGTATTTTCGAATGAGTTGCAATTGTTTTTTTTATTTTTTTAAATTTAAATTATTATTATAAAGGTGAAGTGTGTTTGTTTGTATGAGATACTTGATTAGTGCTTGTTGTGTGTGATTTTGATGATGTTTAGTTGGGTACAGTAGTGATTTCATTGTGAATGGCAGGTGTAGTATGTTTGTTGCTTCCCTGATGATTTTTCTTTCTTCTTTATAATTGTTACATTGTAACAGAAAGTGTTCAATTGTGTTGTCTTTTATACAGTTAGTGCATGATTTTGATTCATGATTTGGATTGTGTGTGAATCTTGTTGAGTTGTACCTTAGTCTATAAATTGCTCTATTGTGGGTTATGTTAGTTAACTGGGGAAGCATAGGGGAGGGGGTCTTTCTTTTGTATATTTGTTTGATTAGTGCATGTATTTTTTATGTGTGTTATTGGTGTATTTAGAGACATTCATTGTTTGCTGCCGTATTTTGCTCCCCCGGTCTGCTGTTTCGTTCCCTGTTATGTTTGTGTGACTGGGGATCCATAGAAGTGTTGTTTTTGTCTTTTTTTTCCAGTGTGGTTATGTATTTATATATTTGTTGGTTGGTGATTTGTGTTCTTGTAGTTTGGAAAGGGTTTGCTAGGTTTTGTAGTGATGTTAGTGAGTCTGTGAGTATGAGTATTTGTGTCTTGGGTGGGGTGTTTATTACTAATGTTAATGCTTTTTTTTTATTGCTATTAATTCTGCTGTTAGAATTGAATGTATTTCTTTCAGTTTGTAAGTATGTGTGCTAGTGTGTGTGTGCTGCTGCTCCTGTTCCTTTTTGGCTTTTGGATCCATCAGTATATATGTAGTAGTAGTTGGGATAATTTTTATTTGTGTTCTAATGCTTTATTTTGGGGCTAAGGGTGGGTTACTGTATTTTTTTGGTTGTTTGAGCAAAGTTAAGTCTATTATTGGGGGGTTAATTGTCCAGGAAGGGGGGGGGGACTGTGGTTTTGTGTTATGGTCTTCATTGTTAAGTGAATTTAGATTGTGTTTTTCTAGTAATTATTTTGTTAACTGAAATGGGGGTAGTTTATTTTCTGTCCACTTATTAGATTTTATCTTTTTTGCTTTCTGCATGTTGTATCCTTTTTATCCCATTTCTTGTTCTGGAGGCGTGTGTTTGTGGGGAGGTTGCTCCTTTCCATGTAAACTCTGGGGAATGTTGTGTCTCCATCTAAACTCTGGGGGAAATGTTTCATGTCTCCATCTAAAGTCTGGGAAATGTTGTGTTTCCATGTAAACTCTGGGCAAATGTTGTCTCCATCTAAACTCTTGGGAAAATACTGTGTCTCCATCTAAACTCTGGAGATATGTGTCTCCATTTTAAACTCTGGAGAAATTTTGTATGTCTCCATATAAACTCTTGGGGAAATGTTGTATGTCTCACTTAATGTGATGTATAAGCTGTTGTTTTACTTAAGCCATTACTTTAAGTTCTGATTCAAATTATTTTAAATACCCAGGTTTATATGTGTTTGAATTTAATAATAAGAATTTCAATATTAATATTTCTCCTATCTTGATTTCAACAGGAAAAGATATATTCCACCCTTCCCAATTTTGTCTTATTGGCAATTGTAGTCAGACGGCACTTAGACCTCCTGAAGACAAAAGCTCACTCCAAGATCGAATAATGACCTCATCAAGAAACAACAGATTGTAAAATAGAAATCATCTAAAACAAAATTATTCAGCGAGAAGATGGACAGTTATAAAATTATGATTAATGCCTTCTATTGTTTTGACTCTTAGATACATTGATTGATTTAATAACATTTGCTAAAACTATCTTTTAAAGCAGAAATAGTATACAACTTTTACTTATTAGCATTGATCTATTTGAAAAGCATTTCAGGCTTGCATGCTTTCTGCAGATAAATGATGTTTTCAACAACAACAAATAATGAAATTTCATTTTTGCAACAACCCATTATTGCAATTTAAAATTTCTCTTCCAATTATGTTTACGTGCATGTACTAGAGAAAGAACTTTTCTTTTAAAATGGAAGTTTCAAGACATTTTTGAATAACAGTTGACTAAGAGCAAACAATGTGCTATTTTAAGACTTGATGATCGCAGTAAATATATATCTGTTTCTGGGGAAGGGTGGGGGGGGGTAAACCTGCATTAAAATAGTTTTGGTACAATGTTGTGAATGACATACGTTTATTAAATAAGTGTATACACATATAAGATTTTATCAGGATCATGTTAACTATTATATATTATATATGTATGAAAATAATGTGTCATGATATGACATTATATTTTATATGTGTATGGAAATAATGTCTCATGATATGACATTAAATAAATACATATATGAGAATAATGTGCCATGGTATGACATTATATATTACATGTGTTTGAGAATAAATAAAGTGCCTTGATATGATATATATTTCAAGTGTATGAGAATAATGTTCCATGACATGACATTATATAATTAAATGTATATGAGAATAATGTGCCATGCCAAGACATTAAAGTGGAGTCTGTAAACAAAGCTTATTAAAAAAATAAGTCAGAATCAACATGTCTTTAATTACATTCAATGAGGACAAAGAAATCTTGTTTCCGGTCAATACTTTCGAATAAGTGTTAACTTTCCTAGTTCTCTCCCCTGTTCGTTGCAACATAATACCAACAGGCTTATAAGCTACCTTCTCTTTCCAGCACAACAATAATCATAAATTACCTCTTTTCAATTACTACATTTTGTATTATGTCGACTAATCTCAAGCAAATGAACCCAATCAATGACGTCACAAAAATTGGAAAGCTCACATCTACACATTGACCACAATATATTGTCGACTCACGATCCTGGCTTAATTATACACATTTGATTTTGCATTGAATTTAACGTTAATAATATTCTGGCAAGGCAGCAATGCAACGATTATCAGATTGTACATCAAAAACAAATACAGGAACAGTTAGAACTGAGATACAAATTGCATTTAAAGGGCAAAGATAATCTCCCTTTAGCTAATTAACTAGTTACTTACTGATGTTTGATTTGATTGAAGGTTGTCAACTGCATCTTTCCACACTTGATTCTTTAACTGGATGTCTGACTAATCTTGGTGAAGGAAAACGTGTACCTTTCACAACTGTAAATAAAACGTGTGCAATTAGAACAAGTAAAAGTGATGGATGACTGAAACTTAAATGTAAATCATATATTACAGCAATAAATACAAATGAACTCTTTTACATTAAAGGTATAGCTTACTGGCACTAGCTGTGAGGTGAGGTGTAGGAATTACGCATTGTTTACCTGCACATCATTATAATTGTGTTCTATTGTCAAATAGATAGATTTGCTATAATGTGAACAGTGAAAACATTTTATTTGTTTCGTTTTTCATTTTTTTCGAAGTGATTCTGACCATGTTCTTGGTGTATTCTAAAATGAAATTGTTCTGATGTAACGTTTGGCAAGTCACAATGACTCATTCCTTTTTCAAGACTCATTCCCATTGCAGTTTAGTACATGAGATAGTTTTGAGGTATAAATGCTCATCACCCGTCAAAGCATTTCTTACTCTGATCATACGTCCATTAAATTTAGTCAGTCATTTAGAAGTATTTTTATAGCTCTAACTCTCTTTCTCTCACAACATTAATATATTTTCAATACATCCAGAGCAGCATTTTTGGGACTGAGACTAATCAAAACTATTTCCGTTGCCAGGAGTTACGATGCTGCAAAAAATTCTTCAATGCTCACTGTCACAGATTTATGTCAATGTCTTCGACCGTACTTTATTTTGTGTGTTGTTTCACCTGTCGTTCTCAGGCAAGGGAGATTATAATATATTTTATATAAACAACGTACATTATAATTAAAATTGTATATACTTAATTGTGTTTATTTAGAACATATAACTAACATGCCTTTATATGCGTTGATGACTTGAGAGTTGAATGACAGTTGTATTGATAACAATATTTTATTTAAATATGTGTACGCCGTATGGCTGAAGGTTATCAAATATATTTCTGTACATTTTTGAAACACAAAATGGGGACGAAGATAGACCCATCGACTAAGGGCGGTTGAGGGTGTGCATCAAACCGGTGCGACCTTTTCACCCTTTTCCTCTAGCCTTACCGCCGTCCACCTCGAAAACAAGTGTGAGACTGTGGGGTCCCACTGGGGCACTCCAGATCAGAGAACGTCTCATGATGAAATGATCAACGCAAGCTCCAGTGGTAAAGTAAAACCGATATCGATCCCCCCTCCCAGAGATGAAGATGTTAGGGTGCCATGTCATGTCAAAGGCTTTAGAAATTCTATAAATATTGCTACGGGTGCTTTCTTTGTAGTTGGTCTATCATTGTGCTGCTGATTTACCTTTAAAAAAAAAGGGGGGGGGGGAGAAAGGAGAGTCACCACGGACCAAGACCAAAGTTCCATTCAAGACACTAAACTCACCACCTCCAGCTGCAACTCCATGACAGATACTCTCCTCACACACCACGACACATACCCTCCTCACAACACCATGATGGATATTCTCCTCACAATACCATGACAGACACCCTCCTTGGAAGCAAGTGAGAGGAGCAGGATCCCATAGAAACAGTCCACAATCGAGAATAGCAATAGAAAGATTCCTTCAGTTCCTGTGGGAAAAAGAAGTCAACAACAACAACAGCAAAATAATAGGGATGAAGATTTCAAAACACATATATTTAGTTCACTGCAGTAATTTTTCTCAATTTATTATTGTAAATTTTAATTGCAAATGTTTGATAAAAATCTCTGTTCCACTTTAATACTCCTTTACTATTTTGAATTATTAGATTTTTTAAAGTTAGGAAGAACTGTGAGATATGTTCGCTAAATGTATTATTTCAAATTATTTGAAATGTTTAATTGTTAGAATAAATAGGGCAGTGAGAGTTAGGTAAATGTGAAGTAAAGTGTATCATGCGAACAACACATGCTACATCAAGGACAGATTACAACAACAAAAAGTTTAATGTTTGAACAGTATGTGCGACATCAAGGACAAATTATCAGGTTATAATAACAAAGCTTAATTTTTAGTTGGTATATACTTTCAATCCAATCGGACAGCATTGTAACTTTAGCCACCCGATGGCATTAAAATGAAAATTAAATATAAAAGTTTTGGTTTTGACTGAAGGAACATGAGACTAAGGAAAGGAGACCAGGGAAATTTTTTATGATACTGTTTGACCACAGGACCGCAAGACACCAGCTTAATCTTTTCTCTTCATCATTTTTTAATCATCCTATTGGACACCTGTCTCTAGCTGTATTGAAAATCAACTGTGTATTTCAGGGGCAGAAAATGTAGTGTCAAAGGCTGGAAAGGACAACGATGATATAACAGGAGACAAGAGACCTTACTTCAAATGAACAGGATTTTGCATAATAGCAATTTTTTCCGACTTTTTATGACACCATGGTAAATATCCATCTATAACTGAATCCATAGAATTAGACCAATTAAATATTTAAAAAATACTAATTTTAAATTCTTTAGTATGTTTGGCATTTGTAACACTTCACATTTTCAAAACCCAGTTATAATTATGCTGCTTTTTATTTTTCAGTAAGCTCATCCATTCAATTATCGCTGAACGGCAAACTATTCTGACAGACTCATGCATCATGTTACTAGACATTAATCATATATTGAACATTTTAGTGAATCATCAAGACAGATATAAGTTGGTGTAAAGGATTGTGACAATGTAATGGTGGGGAAACTATGCATTTAAAAATAAAAATCCAGCCTGTTGAACTTTCTAAAGAGTACCTTTGAACTCGCCTTGTAAGGGGCAGGCTACTCTTTCGTCACATGGTTAAGGCAGTCGTACGACATAACGACAACAAGCATGGCACTAACCACTCTGCTTCAGAACTATTTAGGAAAGTCCGTCGATTATTTTACATATATCGGCGTTCTAGTCACTGCCTACATTGCTTTCAAGATTTCTTTGTTATTATTGAATGGAGTCTTTGCGTATTTTCTTTCTGGACCTTTGGGAATGTCGGTTAACTTCAAAAACATGGGCGCATGGGCAGGTAGTTCTACAAATTATAACTAAGATGTGCTATTTTGTTTTAAAAAAGGCTTTTTACAATTTAACGATAATAATACATACTCAGAATAATATTTAAGTTATAAAATTAATTTTGTAAGGAGCAGATATAATAATTTATGCTATCACTGGTAACAACAAAAGTTATAACTATAATATAAGTAGTAATACTAATAGTAATACTGTAATACTAATACAGTAATAGTAATACAAGTAATAGTAATACTAAGGTTGCCTGCTGCAGACGTATACATAGAAATGAATTGATACAATAGACATTACTGTACAGGGACAAATACAGTAACATTAACACTTTACAGACTAACTGATATTAGCGATAAAATATAGTTTAAAATTAAAGGCTAGTAAAAATTGTGCAAACAGTTATTAGCTGAGTTAATACAAATAATAGCCAACCTTAAGTCATAACAAATTGGACTTTGTTTCTTAAAATTATGAGCCAGCAGTGAATGCGATTTGTTAATTGTGGCTGCAGTTCGACTCGCTTCATTTCTACTAATTCTAGTCCAAAGATTTTCAGCATCCCAAGTGTACTAGTTACTACATAAGTCTAAATTAGTAAATACTGGTTGGTACCCAATGAATTACTTATTAGCTAAAAGCAAACATGCAAAAGTACTGTTAGGCCTAACTATGCTTGGGATAAATGGACAGTTTTGTTTTATGAGACTGCAGAATTTATTGTTCACTATTAATCATAGGCTTTCATAGAATTTTATTTTTGTAATGCCTGGAATCAGTGGAATGTGACATTCATCAACTGATCAAGGACTTATAATTCTAATTGTATATACTATATTATTGTGATGAGCATAAATGACAACTTAGCTAGAATGGACCTAAATGGATATCCAAAAATAGCATAAATTATTAAATATGCAAGAGTAAGTTTGAGTTTCAGAGACAAAACAAAAAATAAATCAGTAGAACACTAGTGTAGAATTAGAAAGTAGAAAAGATGTGTCTTGAGGAAGCAGTCCTGGTCAAAGACTAATAGAAGATTAATTCTATTTTTTACAAATGAAATTGTCTATTTTAGTATTTAACTTTTACTGCTGTTATGCCAAGATATTGTGCATAATTTCCTTGCAAACAACTTAACAAGAGAGAACATATAACTATATATATAAGTCCTGACAAACCCTGTTTGAGTTCCAAATACTCAGAAGTATTGAAATGTCCCATTATGGCATAAAACACAAAGAGAGTTTGATATTATATGCCATAATAGATCAGAACTTAATATGGTTGCAGTTAAACATTGAAATTTGTTCATTATTAATTTTATAATTATCAGAAATATACATTATGCACATGTTGATTGATGTTTATACAAACCAGATCAGTAATTTCACTTTTTCTAATGGGTCTGATACACAATCCAATGACTGTATGACATATGGTCATATGCTATACTTTTAGTATAAAGGGGTGATGTGTGTGGCCTTGTGTGCTGTCATCAAGGTCATTAATGTACCTTAGTAACGTTGAAAGTCTCAGAGAACATGCTTAATCAGTAACTAATTCTATTTTCATATATCCATTAGAACTGACTTTGAAATTGCAATATGTAATCAGCATAGTTGCATGGCTGATCTAGGTTCCTCTTGATTTGAGTGCACTTTTTTCACTTTCTGAGTTTGTTTTGTTTCTTATAGCTTGCACCCTAAAGACATGTTTATCAGCCATGAAAAGGCACCTAGCATAGAATCTGGAATTATTGATGGAAATCTCATGACCTGTTTTAGTTGTAAAAGTAAAATTTGGATTTAACAATCTGTTACAAACCCTTGTTTTATGCATTACACTTTATTCTCACTCTCCTCAGTCATGTTTAGACATTATATATCAAATGTATAACATTTATATTATATTTATAATATATATAATTTTATATATATAATATATGTACAGCTTTATAAGTATCTTACAGATTTTATTCAAATACAAAGAAAATATAAGATGAAAAAACAAGAAATATTGTTTTCTTCATTATTAGTACAAAACTACAAGTACAACAGATTGAAATTCAATTTTCCCTTGAACAGAAATTTAGTTTATGATATTAAAAAATACAGTTTAATCTTCTCAATGAGAGACTTTAACAAAAAAAACCAAAGTTCTTCTACATTCTGATTAATTATTGTCAAAGTATAAAATTTATATTGAATTGTTGATACTGTATTTCATATCTGTATGAAGTTTTTGTATTCCACCATCTTATCACTGTTATTCTTATTTAGATGGGTTTTTGGTACCATATACTTGATTATCAATCAAGAAATCTTTGCAGTTGAGAAGTTGACGTGGATTATTTATGGGATAGTAAATTAGTATATTGTGAGTATATTAATAAATATAGAAATAGTTGGAAAGAGGATTACTTTGCATTGAAATACTTTGAAAGACATGTTCTTACTATTTAAATGTAATTTACAGGAATTATAATTACTTTGCAATTCACATTTTGATCCTCTGTAGTCAAAGAAAATGGTAATATATATTTCAGTTGTAACTGGATGCACAGATGGCATTGGGAAAGCCTATGCAGAAGAGGTTTGTGTTTATTAATCTGTCGTAGTATTTAATTTAAATACTTGGGGCATATATTTAAGAAGAGAAAACCACATTTAATCCTTAAATGTGATCTTGTTGGTTGATAGCATTTACTGCTTAAAGACATATTGTTTTTTAGAGAAACACTTATTAAATACTAAAATAGCATTATATAATTTGAAATTGCAATTACTAGTACTACTAGTAGCATACTTTTATGTCATTGAGCTCTGTGTCAAAACAACTTGATGAAACTTATATAATACTTATAATAAGAGTGTTGTAGCAGTTATAATAAATTGTGATGATTAGTTAATAGTTATCCAAAATAATGTTTCACTTACATTTTTTAAAGTTAAGAAATATACAATATATCTTTTTTTGAAAATATTATTTGCTCTATTAACAAAATGACGAAATACTTTTTATTTAGCTGAAGTTAGAACTGTTTCATGTTTCTGAATTTACAATTGTATGTTTTTTCAGCTTGCAAAACGTGGTTTAAATGTGGTGCTGATCAGTCGAACTCAATCCAAACTTCAAGAGCTTGCAAAAGAAATTGGTATGACCAGCATTCTAATTATACTTTCTTTTGGTCTTAAATAATTATAGAAGCTTAACTTAACATAAAAATATACATATTAATTCATATCTATTACCTGAACTAAACATGTATTGGAATATCTTTGTGGAAATATTTCATTGCTTAATGACATTTCAAGATTTAAATGATAGTATTATAATTTATATTTATTTTTTTATTATTTGCTTTTTATTTAAATGTAAGCAAATTAACGTAAGGATTTAATACTCTTCATAGGAAAGTACAAAACACGAAGATCTCCTCTAGTTACATAGCCAGTCTTAATATCAAGTATAGATATAATATATAATTTTAATAATAAGCTAAATTATATTCATATAAATTCATTTTATAGTTTTTAATATTAAGCTGTCTTATATTTATGTAAATTCATCATACATCAAAAGGCTTATTCATTTAATAGTTTTTATACCATTGTCATAACTGTATTGTCCTAATAAAGGCTACCTCTTGCCTGTCAGGTCACATAGTTACGCTCTGCATGATCCTGGCAGGTTATTTGACCACTAATTGATAATTGAATTGGAGAACTTACTAAAAAATGAAGAGCGGCTCTAATTTTGAATCAATTTTGAAAATATAAAAGTTATCTATTCTAAACATATCAAAAAATTTAAAACTTATTATTTTAAAAAATATTTTAAATTAAAAAAATAAACATATAATATGATGATTTTTTTCCACAGAAATGTAAGGTACAAAAAGACATGTTTCTGTTCTGATACTCAATTTAGTTGATACTGATATTGTAACTGACTGCAATAGTTTATACTGATATTGAACTGTGTAGGCAATTTCTTTAGGATCAGTTTATATACAATTTTTAGAAAAAGAATACTTAAGATTTACATTTTAAAAATACTTAAATTTAAGTATATTTTCTTATGATACATACTTTATTACTTATTTCCAACTTTGTTCATTCCTCATGACATGCAGTTAAAGGCAAGATTATGAATATTTATGTAAAGTCAACATGGAGGCAGTCTCAGATATTTTTATTGTATTATCACAGTATGTGCAATTTGCATAAGAAATCATTATTGTAAAAAATTGAAAACTACAACTAATATAAGCTGTAAGCTATTAATACATATTTGATTTTAATTCCTCAGTCCTGAGTCGTCCATTCAGATTTAGTAGTTGAGGCAAAATGTATCTTAATCAAGAAAAGGCAACTCTGTCAGACACATTGGATATAATTTTATTTAGTCATTCCTTTGTAATCTTCTCTTAGGCAGATAATACTGTTAGCATAAACCACTGGCAGCCAGGAAGGGAGTTAAAAATATCTGTAAAACCTGACACTGAAGGGTTTTAACAAATGTTAAAAAGAAAAAAATAATATTGACATCAAAGTAAATTGTAATGAACAAAATCAGTTTTAACAAATTTTGAGAAACTTATACATATCCTATATAAGTAAATGGTTTGCTTGTTTGTTTAGAAAGCCGTTTTAAGGTACAGACCAAAGTGATTGCTGTAGATTTCACCAAAGCAGACATCTATGATGTTATTGGACAGGAACTGTCTGGCCTTGACATTGGTACCCTAGGTGATTATGGCTGTTATATATATTTTTTTTTTATTCAAAATAATTTTTTCAACTCTTATCACTGGCATTATACTCAAAATTTAACAGCTTATTTCTTGTTACAGATTGTATATTAGTTTATTTAATTTTTAAAAATCTTCCAGTAAGATGTTGGAATTGGAATATGGTTCAGAATTCTTTGGTATTACTATACGCTTCTGTAAAGAAAATGCTTTGCCTAGCAAGTACTGGAGGACTTGAATATTTAAGTCATTTATTATAAGAAAGGTGCAAGATAGTGGACAAAGTAGGATTACTCTTAGTAACAATGAAAGTAACAGATAGGGACAACTGAAGGAATGTTGTCTTTCTTTTCAAAGTATTGTAGTAAATGGTCGTGTTGTACTTGACTATTCTAGTTTCAGCAGTGCCTTAAAAAAAAATCATTTCCATTTGAATCTATCAGGCACATCTTGAGTTCAGTGGCTTGTAATTATGTAAAAAGAGACTTGAAATACATTTTGGGTGCAGTATGTACTTGAAAAAGAAATAATAAATTAAAAAAACTTAACTTATAAATGTATGGAATACAATGATAATTTCTGTTGCTTCTTTGAGATGAAAACACATATAGTTAAGAAAGAGTAGTAATGTTTTTATTTGTAACCATGGCAGCAAATAATCAGACATAACTGGTCCACTTGTCAGCTTGTTTACTATTTCCCAACACTTCAATTCCAATATTTAATTTTTTTTAGATGAATAGATTGATTGAACTAGACAGTATTACTTAGTCCTCTAAGTATCCTTTCAATTCCATTTTAAACAGCTAGGCAACTCTAAACCTAATACTGTCACATCATTTTTTTTTGTGAGATGTGATGTCTGCTTGTGAAGAGTGCTCTGTGACAATTTGTAGAATTTAACTGAACCACCTCTGACAAAATACACACCCAAAAACTGCAGCAGAATGAAGATAGAAAGTGAGGGAAAAAAATATATTTATGAATATTCTAAACTAAATCTACCTCATATATGTAGCTTACTGGTGACTCATATTACCCCCCTCCACACACACACTTGTTCACTTCTCATATTAGCTTATCTAATACATTCTTCCTGTGGATAAACTTTAACATGGTCACATGGTGGTCTACATCTAAATTAAATAGATTGCCACCTCACCCCACCATAATAGAAAGTCTAAACCAATGAAATTTCTTGTGTTGACTTTACTAATACAACATTTGCCCTGTGGATAAACTTAAAATTAAATAACAAATTAGACTGCACCCCTTCCCCCATTGTATTGTAAGAATATACCAATGGAATTTTTAAAAAAATTTTAAAAAAATTTAAAAAAAGAGAACCTTCAGAGCAAGGTTTCTCAACCAGGGTAATTTTTTATGGTTTTGGGGAGGGGTGTCTAAAAGCAAATACTAATTAAGAGCCAGAGTTACAGTAGTTATTAGAAGATGTTGTGTAGTGAGAATATGTAAAAGAGAATTTGTTTCAGTGTATTGTATTATTGTATAAAGTTTAGTTGTCTTTATCATTGTTATTGAAATTAGCTGACATTTTAACTTTTCACAAAAATTAAAATTACAATTTGATAATAAGAGACACAGGTGAATTTTCTTATCTGTTGATAATCAGTCCTGTAATTTCTGTTTCAGTGAACAATGTAGGCATGTCTTACAATTATCCTGAGTACTTTGCTGAAGTTGAAAACCGTGATCAGGTAAATATATTATTATTATACACAATGACTGCTTGAAGTAGATTTTAACATTGTTTTATTTTATCACCTTCAGCTTGTTTTCTTACTTAATAAAATAGGAACATCTCATTTGATTTTTTGAGCAGATGTGTATGTTTGTGTATGTAAATATTAAATTAGGCTAACATCCTAAAATTATTAATAACATTTTAAAATTTTAATTTACAGTTAATAATGGACATGATCAACTGTAACACCATATCAGTTGCCATGGTAAGAATTGTTTTTTATTTATTTTATTTACCTTCCATCCATGACATTTACCATAGCTACCTATGACTTTTTTTAAAGCATCCTTTGTGTTTCAATAAATTATCTAAAAGGTATTTACTCTTTAAAAAAATATGGTCCAATTCTAGTTTTACCTGTCTAAAAAAATAAATTAGTTCATTTTTTGTTATGAATTTTTTTTTTTTTTAATAATTTTTTTACACTATCTGCAACTCTATGCGCTTGTGAATTGTTGAATCTTATTATAAATATCAACCTGTTGAGTTATTCATGGTTGAGAAATTTAAGATAATCTAGTTTTACCTGTCTAAAAAAAATAAATTAGTTCATTTTTGTTATGAATATACTTTTTTTTCACACTATCTGCATCTGTATGCGCTTGTGAATTGTTGAATCTTATTATAAATATCAACCTGTTATTCATGGTTGAGAAATTTAAGATAATCTAATTATATAATTTTTTTTAAAAGAAGCATTGGGTAACTTGAGAAATACAAATGGAAAGCTTTTATCTCTAGGTATTCCATGATGTCCATTTTTACTTGTAAATCTGTCTCTTTACTGATAAAAAAAATATAAATTTGAGCATGCTGGTACACCTTATTAATAATACTGTAGACAGTAACTTTGTTTAAATATATCAAAACATAATTATTTTGATCTGTCATTGTTGATTATGGTGACGCCTTCTAAAACTACTCAGGGGTGGACATATTCTGTTTAACAAAATTCCATTATTATTAGTGATACATTCCAGTGATAAGAGCTTTCGTGTAGATGTTTATGCACATACTATGGTGGTTTTTTTTAGGGTTCCACTCTAATTTGTGTCTTAATGAATCCCCAAGTAGTAGTACTACCCTTATTAACAAATAATTAAAATTAGTATTCCAAGATTGTATATATAAAACGTTTGACAATAAGCTTTTTATTGCAGCAAAAACCTGATTTTAGGGACTTATCGATTCTGTTACATAATACAGCTGAGAATATGCTTTATATTGCAGCTGAAACTTAGTTTAAGGAATTACTGACTCAATTACTTAATATAGCTGAGAATATGCTTTTTATTATAGCTAAAACCTAGGTTTAGGGACTTAACTGACTCTATTACATAATACACTAGCAAAATGGATGTTAAGACTACTTTCATTTGAAAACATAAGTAAGATTCAAAACATATTTCAAACATTCCAATAAAACAAATTCAGTCAATTTCACATTCATACTGTAGAAAAGATAATCTAATTTCCATTGAGCTTTTTCCAACTGGATAGTTCAGATTATGTGGTCTATAATTCCACACTTATGATAACTCGTTTTAAGAAACTACTTCCATCTAATTTACTTTTAGGTACAGGACTTTGGACTTTGACCAAGTGAAGTGGTCTCAGTCTCATTTTTCTAGTAGGCAGCACTGTTCAAATGAAGATATATATAGTTGTTCTGTGACATTATCTTGAAACATGAATTATCTGGTTTGGGTGATGTTTTAAAAAGTCTTCCCACTTTACCCTAATGGTATCTTGAAACACGGTTTAGCTGGTTTTATTTGGGTTTGAAAAAAGCTTTCCCCTAATGATATCTTGAAACACGATTTAGCTGGTTCTATTAATGTTTGTGATCCTGAACCAAGTGGTCCTCGCTTTAGGTAGTGGTTGTTTGATTCATTTTAACCATTACAGCTTTTCTCCTTCCAACTGAACATTACGGACATGTGATGTTTGCTGATGCTTTTCTTTTATATCTAGAAAGTGTGTGTCTCTACAACCCATATCCAACTGTTATTGCTAGACAGCATATCACTAAGAACTTAAGTGATAATAGACTTATATGTTATACCATCTTGTATCTGTCCTTGTCTCTTTTATTTATATATATATATATATAATGCGTGCACTCTCTCTCCATACATTGATTGGAGAGAATGAAATATGATTAAGTAGAAACAATTTTCTTGAACTCTGTGATAGTGGTAATGGCTGGGAGTGAGGGAATAAGAACATGCTTAATAAAGTTATTAAAAGCATAAAGCTGAGAATATTCTTTTTTAATTTAATATATTGTCTCAAATAATATTATCAAAGATTCTACCAACAGTTTCACTTGAGAAAATAAATGTGTATATTATAATAATGTGCAGAATTATTGACTTAAATATTTTCTAGTAGACATGCCTATTTCACAATCCATTTATTTTTTCTCATTTTTTCTCCTCCCTTTTCATTTGGGTTTTTGACAGGTGAAATGCAGCAACTATCCTTTAACTTCAACTATGCTTACAAATAGAAAAATAAATGTTAACTTGTTTCAGTTAAATTGTTTAATTTATTTTCTCTGGTTTGTTATTAGTCACTTCTGGGTCAGTCATTAAGATTAATCAGTGCATTCTTAATCAATATTAATATTTAAATATATATTGTGTTATTTTCTTCACTTGATGATTGTCAGACCTATTTTCTAGTTATCAAAAATTAAAAAATATAGAAGTTTTACAATTCATTTGATCTGGGTGGCACTTGATCTTTGTTCACCCATCCTTCCTTAGCCAAGAGGCAAAATATGTGTGCTAAAATAAATTTGTTCACTCATCTTTCCTCAGCCAAGAGACAAAAGGTGTGTGCTAAAAATAATCAGTCAGTTATAGTGCTTCAGTACTCTTCTCAGTTGGGAGGTAAATCTGTTATAATGACTTTCAGATGTTTGACTGCCAGTTTCTGAAGAAATTAAAAAGAGTATTGTAGCAGCATTGCTTATTAATTTGTGGTTAAAAATGATATTTTTACCTCTATGAAGTTTTGGTTTTACTTATAATAGATCACTTATTTATCACTTGCAAATAAATAAACAAAAAATATTTATCAGTAAGTCACATTACATTTTTCTAAAAATTGATTTGCTATGTTTACACAAATGACATTTATACTTTAATGTGCATCATCATTGTGTAAAGTATATAGTGAAACTTCATTTTCTCCCACACCAAAGAAATGCAAATTTAATTTATTATTTCAGACTTAAAATATGGTTCTATATTATTCTATATTTAAGATGTAAATGTTTTGTGTATATGTCTGTGTATTTGCAGATGACAAGTCTCGTTTTACCCGGCATGGTTGCCAAGAAAAAGGGTATCATCATTAACATTTCATCTGGCTCTGGAAAATTCCCAGTTCCCTTGCTGACTCTCTACTCTGCCACTAAGGTATTATTTAATGCCAATTGTCATGCCATATGTGATAAATCAGCATGTCATATATAATTTTAAGAGAAATTTAAACATTTTTAATTTAATCTTTTCCTATTTTAAATGCTAGATTCCAGTAAAGCAATATAAAGCTCTCATTGAGACTTTCTAAATGCCTAACCATTTTGCATTAGAATGACTCTTCCTCTTTTAAATTTAAATGTAGAATACTTAGCATTCATTTTTTGTTGATCTAGTATTCTGTGTTGTGCACGTTTAGAACAAAAAAACTAAAATTAAATAACTTTTGAAAACTAGTAAAATGAAATCAAAATATGTTTTTAAAAAAAAAATATTATGATATTATGTAGGTGTGCATGTTGGTCTCTATAAATTATACTATTTAATATTTCTCTCTATAATAGTTAATATAATATGTTTGTACCATTTATCAAACTGCATGCATGTTGTCTCTATAAATTATACTATTTAAAATTTCTCTTTGTAATAGTTAATATATGTTTTTACCATTTATCAAACTGTTTAATTTCAGGCCTTTGTTGATTTTTTCTCTCGATGCCTACATGCAGAGTACGAATCAAGTGGAATCATTGTTCAGGCAGGTTGACCAGAAAACTGGAGTTGATTCTAAATTTTTTGAGGAGTCTCTCAGTGTAGCTATAAAGGAAAGGAAGTATGCTTGCATAGATAGTACCGATATGATTAACAACTGGACATGAAAGAAGAAATGTCCTCAGCAATAATAGAACAATAAACGCTCACAGTAAATGCATATAGTTATATGAATATTTTAATTTTTTATCTATGCACTTTCTGTGTTTTTATTTCAGAAGCTAAAGATCAATTTACCTCTAGTTGTTTTTTTTCCCCCTCTAGATGTGACACACAGTCACCAAATGAATAGTACAGTATCAATTATTTTTATAATCATAAAAGTAGTATTAAAAATGTACTGCCTCATGTCATAAAAGTAGTATTAAAAATGTACTGCCTCATGTCATAAAAGTAGTATTAAAAACGTACTGCCTCGTGTCATAAAAGTAGTATTAAAAATGTACTGCCTCATTTTTCCTTGTTTAGCGTAGATTTAGTCATTTCACAAGGGCTTAAGCAGTATCTTTCTAAGAATGTTTACTTGTATGTTGTGCAGGTGGTGACACCACTATTTGTGGCAACCAAAATGAGCAGGATCAGGAAGTCAAACATATTTATCCCATCGCCAGAGACATTTGTCCGCAGTGCATTGAACACAGTAGGCTTGCAGTCATGTACCATGGGATATTGGAGTCATGCCTTACAGGTGAGAGTTTCCATTTTCTAGTTCCTGGACCATGTATTTTTTCATTCTCTAACATCATTGTCAGGCATCTGGCATCAATTTTTTAGAAATATTTAAAGTTTTGAAGAAAAAGAATCCAGTGATATTTACCTACTTTATGTGCTAGTTCTCTCATGTTCTGAGTTTTGCTGCTTGTCTTTCTCCCTCACACCATTGCTGGTATAGTATCACCAGTTGGTGATCTGAGATAACATTACAGTTTGTATTACATTTCTTTAAAAGGTTATAGTAGCACTAGTTGGCAATCTGAGATAACATTCCAGTGTGTATTGCATTTTTTAAAAAGGGTATAGTATCACTAGTTGATAATTTAAGATAACATTACAATGAGATAACATTACAGTCTGTATTGCACTTTTTTAAAGGTTATAGTAACACTAGTTGGAAATCTGAGATAACATTTCGATCTGTATTGCATTTCTTTAAAAGATTTTAGTAGCACTAGTTGATGTACTGAGATAACATTACTTTCTGTTAAAGATTTGTAACACACATTCTGTTACATTTCTTTAAGAGATTGTGTTAGCACTAGTTCATGATCTGAGATAACATTTCAGTCTTCATTGCATTTGTTTAAAAGATTTGTAAAATGTTTATTCATAATAGCCTGTAAGTCCTGTACATTCATCTAACATATTTTCTAGTTGCAGTAACCGAATAAAAGAACATTACAACCAAAGCTAATGGAATTTATGATCATATTATTGTACACAAGTACTAGATATCTCTTTTTAAAAAAAAAATTGACAATAATAGAAATGCTGTAAGTACAGAATCACTTATGTTTTAACTGGTTCTTTCAGCCCATGTCAGCAATCAACGCTCATCGTTAGTCATTCTTTATACACCAGAATTATGGCCAGTTGAATTTACTAATCACATTGTATACAATTATATTTTCTATAAAATATCATTTTACACAGAAATTCTTACAAAGAGTCTTAAAATTTTGTGTTGTTTGCCATTTGGCATTCCTCTACACATTACTTGGATGAGTAGAAATGATATTATTTAAGCACTTTGAAAATGAGAATACAGCATTTGTGTTAGTCAAAAATCATCTTCTACAATGTAATTTTATAAAAGAAATGTTGTTTCAGGATACTAAAGTACAGTTCAAAACATTTTCTTGCTATGAATTATATTAATTTTAAATATATGAAATGCAAAATAAACTATAATTTAAAAATTAAATAAGTAAGACACTAATGATATATACTGCATATATCATTTATTGTTTAGGTCAACAACAAATGATACTATGTTGATCCATGGATGATTGATAAAGTGACAGCACAGTTTTACATTAAATGGATTAGTTTAAAAAAATTTTAGGATAAAGTTTTCAAAATGTATAGATGAAGAAGAATAAAAATTAGCAAAGCCCACTTAATTGGATTTTCAGTGAACTTTTATATTTGAACTGGAATTATTGAATTCAGTATTACTCATATCAAAAAGCATTCAATAGTTCCAACCACAGCACTACTAATACTTATATGTTACCCCATAGTACTTGGATATATCAAAGTTTAGTCATATTTAACTTGTTCTTAGTCTTTATCATTCTAGCAGACATTGAATGTGCAGTTATGAGAATCAGTAATGAGAGAAATTTATTTATTAGTACATTACATATATTGCAGATGCATCTGTACATGTATTTGGAGTGTCGAAGGAAATAATATATTTTGATATTAGACACGTGACTGAATAACTATGAAGCGTACATAGTTACTTGCTACTCCTATACATTATGTTAAATTTATTTTTATACTCATCATTTAAAACCTAAAATCCAAAGTCTATAAGTCTATAATTAATTTTATACACATAGAAAATGTATTGAATATTACTGTCTTACCTAAACATTTCCTAGGACATTGCTGTCCAGCCAGTGTGCTATGAAAAATTGAAATACCTGTATATGCTTTTCTGTATAAAATTTTGTTTGTAATAAAATATTTCATACTCTATTTCATAGAGTATAGATAATGTCATAACTGATAAGACATTTTCAGTTCTCCAACACTTCAGCACTTATTATTGAGTGTCCTACCCATGCCAGCACCTAATGAAAGTGTCCAAGTGTGAAAATGCTATATTGGTATATTAAATCACAAAAGAGATTTGTTTTGTTGTTGTACAAATGTTAGATATATGAGCAGTATCTTTTGGGGAATTGATTACAGTGTACATATCAATAAACAGTGATATCTTTTATCACTTGGTATCACACCAATTTTATCAAAAGGACACTGTAATAATGTTGTTCATGGAAATATTAAAAGTTATGTTCCTTTTCCACTGTAAGTTTGAGTGTATGAACATGTTGGTTAAACATTACTCAGTATTAGTGAACATAGGAATGAAGGTAGTAATGATATCTTACATCAGAGAATGCTTAAAATGTATGTGCTGTTTTTCTTTACAGGACAAATTGGTTCCTTTCACGCCAGACTTTGTTTCAAGGAACATTCTTTTGAGTGCACGGGCCAGAGCCCTGAAGAAGAAGGACAGCAAGAAAGATTGAATGATTGAATATAATTTTATAGCATAGCAATTAAACTTCAATGAGTTATTTCTTTTTCTGTATTTTGCCAGACATTTATGTCATGGCTTTACTATCAGACAGCAAAAGACGTCTTACTTTCAATGTCGTTGATAATACAGGACTGCTCTCAGACTGCAAAGGACATATACGATTGACAGTGGTAATGCAGTAATACAATCATACTCTAAAGATCATGTTTGAATGTGTAATTATTAGATTTGAAAAGGTGTGATAATTATGTTTGAATGTATAACTATAAGATTGCAAAATTAATGTTTGATTGACTTTGTAGAGTGTTGGTCAGCTTAGTCACGGTCAAAAAAAGCCTAGAAGGGCTGTGCAAACATTTGCAATTTTTAACATTTAATTTTTTTTAAATGAGAAAGTTACTTCTCAACTTACAAGCCACTCAAGATTCAAATGGTTGCAAGCACATTTAACCCTTTCTCATCTGCCTAATTTGATGGTGAACCTTTAACAACTTACTATAATATTAACACGTCCATGATCAAAATATTGACACTTTTTTGTCTGCTTGTTTAGATATAAACTTTAT
This sequence comes from Sinotaia quadrata, assembly GCA_028829895.1. NCBI lineage: Eukaryota > Metazoa > Mollusca > Gastropoda > Architaenioglossa > Viviparidae > Sinotaia > Sinotaia quadrata. The sequence goes on from CM054184.1 coordinate 30,738,279, forward strand.
ATATCATTTTGCCAAAGATCAAATTGCTGACACTTATATCTTGTCTAGATTCAGAACACATATTGTACCCACATTAAAAATGCTGCCACTTTTATGTCTGACTGTCCTGATATAGAGCACTGACATTAATATAAATCCATTTTGCCCATAATTGAAAATTTGGTATTAATACATTATCCACCCAAGACCAAAAACATTGCCATTAGTTAATCAGTCTATAATCAGTGATCTCAGATATTTGACAAATACATCAATCTACATATGATGAAAATACTGATATTTGATTAAATTAACTCTACCATTGCATCCTGTGATTAAGTTTAACCTTTATGGTTCAAGTAACTGGTGACTTTGTAGTTGAATATTATTTCGTTTATACCTTTCCTCACATAATTTTAAAAACACTTGTAATATTCTTGGGCTGAATGCAGAGCTGGGCCCCACTAAATCCATCATGGGGTGTATATACTTACTATACCTTGAAGTAGCTCTAAGCTGCAAAGCTCTCATCTTGCACCTTTGATTCATATTAATAGTCCCAGTTATATGTTTGTTGTGTAGAGGGACCATAGGGATCTGGAGCAGAACTTGACAATTCCCATGTCCATCCTATTGGATAAATCATGCCTCCATGCAAAATATTTTTACGTCCTAGGTCATTGGTGTGAAGCATGTGCTTTTTCCATTTACAGTCACAGTTCAAAGCCATTCATTGTTTTTTGTTTTTTTTTAATTTACATATATCTGTTTGATAAGTAGAGTGTGTGCTTAACTTGAAGTGCAGTACTGTTTATTATGATTTCATTGTTCCTTTTATTCCAAGTCTGGCCAGTCAGGACCAGATAACCAGCTGCTAACATGTGAAAATTTATTTTGTGAGAATAATTTGACATTTTTGTGAAGCCCTATGTCATCAGTAATCGAGGCTCACAGTGTAGCTTAATCCATAAACAACTCTTGGTTGGTTCTGTAATTAAAGTGTAGTAATTCATCAAAATTGACTTGCAGTTAAGAACATATCATTATGTCTAATATATATAAGGTCTTCAACGCTAAGTTTTATTTTGTTTTAAAATTACTTTTATAACTTTAAAGTATTCTTGTTTAAAAAGATATTTTAAAAAATCTTATGTTTGTGTGATGGCACTTGGACGCACATAGAAGAAAGCAAAAATAAAGAATTTTGAAGACATTGGAGTTTTATGTAGAAAAATATCTAGTAGTGTTCTATGTCTATATATTTGCACCACCTTTGCCCTCTGAGAGTTGTTTAGATCACACAAAAAAATGTTGATTGTTTCTAGTTTCATTGTTTTGCTGTAATTATTATAAATAATATTTATTCTGATAGACTGTTTGATGTTTAATTTTTGAATGCACTATCGTCTGTTTCTATTTTTACCTCTGGGAAAACTATGTTTCAGTTTTATAGAGATCTAAATTAAATACAAATCATTACACTCTTAAGATTATAATTTATTATATATGCTTGTCTGAGTGAGTTGATTGTTGAGCTCATCTTTAGATAAAATAACATCACAAATTACGCAATGAATTTTGAAGATTTGATTGCATCTTTAGATAAAACATCACAACAAATAACGCACTGAGGCCTTGGTACTGCAAGAGCATCTTTGACTTCAAAACAAAACAAAACAAAACAATAACTGAATTTATTCCCGAAGTCATTTTTCCTAGTGAAGTTAGTATAAATTATTTCTGTTGTTGATGTTTAGGTTTTATGTTACATCGCCTTCATCTGATGTTCACTACTTTGGTGTTCGGCATGTCTCTTCTTCTGGGTGAAAAAATGGACCAAAAATACCCCAACCATGAGAGTCTTAAATCTAGCTGTATGAAGAGTTTACATTTAAAAGACGTAGAATCCTGATAAAAAGTAATCATGGATAATTACTGTTTCTAAGTCTAGCAAAGAAATATCACTGTTATCAATATCTGTAAATGTCAATAACTAAAAAATAATAATCATTGAGTTATTCAGACCGTATGTTATTTCTAAGATGTTGAATTATATTTAGCAACATGGCGAAAATAAATTTTATTCAAACAAGCCTGTTTCCGTATATCTTATTTATGAGACATTTAGTCATAGTTTAAATAATGCCACTATTCGGCAATGTCACTACTCTTACAGCATGGCTGGAATGTCCCTATTCGTTCAGCATCATGACAATGTCATTACATATACAGCATCTCGACAATTTTACTAATTGAACAATATAATGACAATGTCACTATTCGTACAGCATTATGGCAATGTCATAACTTGTACAGCACCACGACAATTTTACTAACAGTACATCATGACAATATTGCTACCTGCACACAGTGATAACATTGCTAGATATACAGCATTAGTCTACTATTACTACTTGCACACCCTGATAATAACTCTACTTATGTACACCATGATAACATTGCTAAATGTACAATATCATGCTAATATTGCTACTTGCACATCATGAGAATTATACTACATATACCTACTATGATAACATTGCTATACATGTAGTATCATACTAATATTACTACCTGCATACCAGGATAATACTGCAACTTATGCATGCTATGATAACATTGCTACATGTACAATATCATGCTAATATTACTACTTGTATACAATGACAATGTTGCTATGTGTAGAATACTACCACAATATTTATTTAAGTTTTATGAACTAGAACTCAGTAACTGTTGAATTATCTGAGATTTTATGAGTCTGTATAATGAATGACTAGATGTTTGTATTGGATTGAAATGTGAATCACATTTAGATATGTGTATGTGTGTTTGTAATATTAAATGTAAATAGTATTTGTAAACAATTGCTAAATTTGAGTGTTCTGTGTTCCCCACAGCCTCACCCTTGCTTGAAACTTTCAGGTCAGTGTTTTTCAGTCCAGCGGGGTGATGGGTGGTAGAGATTGTGATGGTCACCATATAATATTAATCTAGTTACCTAATGTACTGTTAAACACCTACACCATAATTAGATGCAGCTATCTACATTCTATAGGTTCTTAATGTAACGGTAAACATGAACACCATAATTAAGTACAACTATCTACATTCTATAGGTTCTTAATGTAACGGTAAACATGAACACCATAATTAAGTACAACTATCTACATTCTATAGGTTCTTAATGTAACGGTAAACATGAACACCATAATTAAGTACAACTATCTACATTCTATAGGTTCTTAATGTAACGGTAAACATGAACACCATAATTAAGTACAACTATCTACATTCTATAGGTTCTTAATGTAACGGTAAACATGAACACCATAAGTAAAACTATCTACAATCTATAGGTTCCTAATGTAACGGTAAACATGTACACCATAATTAAGTACAACTATCTACATTCTATAGGTTCCTAATGTAACGGTAAACATGAACACCATAATTAAGTACAACTATCTACATTCTATAGGTTCCTAATGTAACGGTAAACATGAACACCATAATTAAGTACAACTATCTACATTCTATAGGTTCCTAATGTAACGGTAAACATGAACACGAGATCTATCGCAGTTACAAATATATCATTGCAAAATTAGATAGACAAATGATTGATTAAACACGAGAACCATTGCTAATTATGTTACTGCAAGACAACCAATGAAAACACGAGAAATTCTAAAGTTAAAAATATTATAAATTTACTACTGTGTCACAGGAGACATAATTTGACCTGCTCAAGAAATCCCTGTACATAAATTGTGCTCTGTTCTTCATCAAGCCATGAATTGTCTGTTGTTCTCATCAAGCCAGGAATAGAGCCCTCTTGTGCTCATTAAAACATGAATTGTGCTCTCTTGTTCTCATCAAGCCATTATTTGTGCTTGTTGTTCTCATTAAGGCATCAATTGTGCCCCCTTGTTCTCATCAAGCCATTATTTGTGCTTGTTGTTCTCATTAAGGCATCAATTGTGCCCCCTTGTTCTCATCAAGCCATGACTTGTGCCCTGTTGATCTCGTAAGACTATGAATTGCGTTCTGTTGCTTTCATCAAGCCATGAATTGTGCCCGTGTTGTTTTCATCAACTCATGATGCGTGCTGTGTTGTTCCAGCAACCCATGAACAGTGCTGTGCTGTTCTCATCAAGCCATGAATTATTCTGTTATTCTGTCATGCACTAGTGAACAACCAAACACTCCTAGTAATATAGTGTTTTTAATACTCACAAAAGAAGCTGAACTAAAAGGATACATTCATTACAATCTAATAATACACTGATTATTCATATATATATACTGATAATACACTTCTAATTATACACTGATTATATATAGTTAATTTTACACTGATTACACACTGCTAATCATACACTCATTATACACTATTAATTATACACTCATTATACACTTCTAATTACACTATGATTATATACTTCTGAATATTCGCTCATTATGCACTTTTAATGATATACTCCTAATGTTACATTCCTGATTATGCACTTTTAATGATATACTCCTAATGATACATTCCTGATTATGCACTTTTAATGATATACTCCTAATGTTACATTCCTGATTATGCATTGAATATACACTCTATGACGCCAAGCCACACTAGTTATTGTTTATAATTATTATTGTTAAATAATCACACATAACTAATTACATGTGATGATAATTTTAATTTATATTATTAATAATTCTCTAAAAGACACAATTCGTCTCTCACCGGCGGATATGAGGGCGCTGTAATAACGAACATACAAGCACTCCTATCCAGTTGTATAAAGGTCTCTCTACACATTTTTATCGTAAAGAACATACAGCACTCCTATCCAGTTGTATAACGGTCTCTCTACACATTTTTATCGTAAAGAACATACAGCACTCCTATCCAGTTGTATAACGGTCTCTCTACACATTTTTATCGTAAAGAACATACAGCACTCCTATTCAGTTGTATAACGGTCTCTCTACACATTTTTATCGTAAAGAACATACAGCACTCCTATCCAGTTGTATAACGGTCTCTCTACACATTTTTATCGTAATGAACATACAGCACTCCTATCCAGTTGTATAACGGTCTCTCTACACATTTTTATCGTAATGAACATACAGCACTCCTATCCAGTTGTATAACGGTCTCTCTACACATTTTTATCGTAAAGAACATACAGCACTCCTATTCAGTTGTATAACGGTCTCTCTACACATTTTTATCGTAAAGAACATACAGCACTCCTATTCAGTTGTATAACGGTCTCTCTACACATTTCTATTATAATGAACATACAAGCATTCTTATTCTAATGAGCATTTGTATAACGGTCACTATAAGGAGACAGGTAGGAGACGATGGAGTCACTCTGTTTTCCCTGTCCTTCTTTTGAGGTCAGCGCGAATTTTCAGGAGCACTTTCCAACTGACAAAAGCTGGAATAAAGTCGAAGATTTTATCCTGTGAACACGACAAAAACGTTATTTAAACGAAATGCAACACATTTAATAGTTTGTTCTTCGTGGAAGCAATAATAGAATTAAATACACTTGACATACGCATTCATTTAATATTCACGATACTCTGTACTCTATCGCAAGGTTTAATTTGCCAAATTCACGATACTCTGTACTCTATAGCATGGTTTAATTTGCCAAATTCACGAAAGGGTGTGGTTGTATGTTGATGGAATACACTAACAGTTAACAAGACTAAAGCTCGACGGTCGTCAGTCACAAATTATCAAATTCATTAAAGATGATGGCAATTTATAGATAGAAAATGGTTCACAAGACACTAAAAGTTGATGGTCATCAGTTAAAACCAGTGAAATTAATTAAATATGGTGGTAATATATTGCTAGGAAATAGTCACAAAGAACAAGTATTAAAAAAGTCAGTCGTATTCAGAAATTGCCAAACTTCAATCATACACTTGACATAAAAGCTTTCTTCGTATATTTTGTAATAAGAGCTATATAATCGATATCGAATAATTAAATCATTATTGTTGAATAGAATGTCCTTGATTGTTGTCTTCAATTGGTTTTTCTATTTGTGTGTGTGTGTGTGTGTGTGTTATTTCATTCTACTAGTTTAATGCAAGCAAAGAGAGTAGGAGAGTTTGTGAAAGTAACATGCATTGAGAAATGAAGGCCAGTTTCAGGCTGTCAAATGAAAACCAAAGGAAACATTTTTCAATCATGTGAGAATCCAGCATTTTGCCCTTGAGAAATTCCTTTCTTTCTACTTGACGTCCAAATCCAACTTTTGCAGCTTTTGCGGACGGAGTTTTTGCTCACTCACCTGTATGGCGTGAGGCCAGTAGCCATTAGTGCATGACTGCCAGTCAACCGTGTTCAGGGCACTGCGTACAAACGTCTCTGGAGAAGGGACCAGTTTAGTGGGGGTTGACTGTATGGTGTTCATTTTGGTAACTACTTGCAATGGAACCACATCCTAATAGCAACAAAAAAAAAATTCTAATATTTATAATTCTAGCAACATTATTGACACACCAACCAAGTTCTGGAAGTCATATCATATTTTAAGTGGAGGGTACAGTGCTGGTAGGTTAGGGGAACAAAGTTCTCTAAAGTAAGTAATGCCGTTACTGGTCCTCACAGCAATGAGTTTAGTAATCTTTCATAATTTGCAAGTAAATCATAAAAAGTAGTAAAGTGCCAGCAGCCTAAAAAAGCAATTAATAACTAACTATACTTTAAACATTTACTGTTTGGAATGCATAATTGATTAAGTTAACAAGTTAAGTTAAGCTAACAAGCTTTATAAATAATTCATAATTGATAAAGATGCAAACAAACATTATAAATAATTCGTATTTATTAAGTTGCAAATAAACCATTTAAATAATTCATAATTGATTAAGATGCAAACAAGCTATATAAATAATAATTCATAATTGATTAAGATACTAACACATTATATAAATAATTCATAATTGATTAAAGTGTAAACAAGTTATATCAATAATTCATAATTGGGTAAATTGCTAACAAATTATACAACTAATTCATATTTATTAAGATGCAAATATGCTATATAAATAATTCATAATTGATTAAAGTGTAAACAAGTTATATCAATAATTCATAATTGGGTAAATTGCTAACAAATTATACAACTAATTCATATTTATTAAGATGCAAATATGCTATATAAATAATTCATAATTGATTAAAGTGCTAACAAGCTATATAAATAATTCAAATTGATTAAGAAGCAAACTAGATATATCAATAATTCATAATTGGGTAAAGTGCTACGAAGATATATAAATAATTCATATTTAATTAAGATGCAAACAAGCTATATAAATAATTCATAATTGTGTAAAGTTCATCAAACAAGCTATATAAATATTTAAGAACTAATAATTTGATAATTGGGTAAAGTGCAAATATTCTATATGCTAAGTGATAGATACAAGACAATTAGTCCACATATCTGAAACATACAAGACAATTAGTCCACCCATCTGACACATACGGGACAATTAGTCCACACATCTGACACATACAGGACAATTAGTTCACGCATCTGACACATACAGGACAATTAGTCCACACATCTGACACATACATGGACATTTAGTTCATGTATATGACACATGCATGGACAAATAGTTCCAACGTCTAAACATACATTCATTTAGTCAATCCATCTTACATAGAGTACAATTAGTCCACTCATATGACACATACAAGATATTTAGTGCACACATCTGACACATACAGGATATTTAGTTCACACATCTGACACATACAGGATATTTAGTTCACACATCTAACACATACAGGATATTTAGTTCACACATCTGACACATACAGGATATTTAGTTCACACATCTGACACATACAGGATATTTAGTTGACACATCTGACACATACAGGATATTTAGTTCACACATCTGACATACACATTTAGTCCACACATCTGTTGCATATATAGTCATTAATTATACCAATCTGACATCCTGCACAGAACATATGCATAAACAAGACTCCCCACAAAAGAAAAGCTGACATAATAGTATTTAGCTAATCTGAAATATTTTGACAAAAATTCTTTTGGTAAGAGAAACATGAGGACAATGATTCCCCTAATGTGACGTGAATTACGAATCTCTTCATCTGACAAAACCTCATGACTACCTGAATAAAAACTCCACTAAATTGACATCTACCTGAATAATAACTCCACTAAATGGACACCTACCTGAATAATGATTCCGCTTGATTTGTATTCTTCATGGAGACACCGCGAGAAAAAATCCACAAAAGCCTAAAGACATTGAAAGAACATGTGGATTTTCACAAAGATCTGGAAAGACAAAGACATTTAGAGAACTTTCAACAAGGCTTGAAAACCACAGAGACATTTAAAAGAACAAGTGAATTTCACAGAGGCCTGGAGATAAAATGAACATACAATCTAGAATCCAAAGTGTCAGCCGTCTAAATCAAATAATTAAGCAATTAATTTCTTTCAAAGAAAAAGGTTTGAAATTATGAATTTCCTGTTTATTTATAATTATTAAATCAATAATCTTATAAGTTGTGAACTTTTGGTGAAGAAACTAAATATGAAATCATGGAATGGCAAAACTGAATGCCTTCTTTGATAAATTATTCTGATGCAGTGTGAGATCGCGGCCATAGTTGACATAATTCATTCGACTAAGATTTTTTTCTGTCATTGAGAATGCAAAACTTGATGACGTAAGCGAATCATTCAAGAGTGGTCGGCCTTTACAAGATGCCATTGATTTCAGTCTCTCAACTAGATATGAACGGACGAACATGCATAAGCGTAATTAACGTCTCTGGTAACTGCTGTAACTAGCGAACTGACTTCAGATTAATCCAGCAAGCCGACTGACTTCAGCTTAATAAGGTGACTGACCTCAGATTAGATCAATCTCAAATAGATAATTGACTTATCTATCTATCTATCTATCTATCTATCTATCTATCTATCTATCTATCTATCTATCTATCTATCTATCTATCTATCTATCTATCCATCCCTTAGTCTTGTCGACCTTTGGGGCACCACTGATGATTTGACAACCAATTTTCTCCATTCCATTCTATGCTAATCTTACCGTATTGCTCAGTTTACTTAATCATTCACTTAAGGTTAACTAATAAGATAATTGACTTCAGGTTCGTGTTACAAACTGATTAACTTCAAGTTGGGTTAATTTAACAAGCTTACTGACTTCAAGTTAATGGAGCAAACAGCACTAAGAAAGGCAAAGGTTTCCTTTGGGCACTGAGAAAGCAAAGTCTAATGTGAAAGGCTCCTTTGAAGTACTGAGAAAGCAAAGTCTAATGTGAAAGGCTCCTTTGAAGCACTGAGAAAGCAAAGTCTAATGTGAAAGGCTCCTTTGTAGTACTGAGAAAGGCAGAGTCTATTGTGAAGGGTTTCTTTGTAGCACTGGAAAAGGCAAAGTACACAGTGAATGCTTCTCTTTGTTGACTGTAGATAAACTATTCAGGACCGCGAGACACTTTGAAAAACTTTCTCATAAATAGTGAAACTCAAGATTGTCACATTACCACTCATGACACCTAATAGCGCAGTTTATCGAATGGAAATATGTGATAACGTATTTTATTTTTACTGTATTTCTATGCTAGTCGTCTCTAGTGAGAGATGAAATATAGTCTGAGTATTTAGGGCTGTATGATATCTGTGAATTATTATAAGAGGAAGATTTAAAATCAAACTTAAATGTGTACTAAATTATATATTTACTAGATCAAGTATATTTGTTCAACTATGTTTAAACCTCTAATTTAACACGTTCACATTTTTTAGTTCTGTGACAGATATTCACTTATTTTAGTGCTGTGATAGACGTTCACATACCTTAGTGCTGTGATAGATATTCACTTAGTGCTGTGACAGTCACTTACCTTTGTTCCAGAGTAGACAGCCAGCAAAGGGAGAATATGTCTTCCTGAACCAGAGGATATATTGATGATGACACCTTTTTTCTTTGTTAACATGCTTGGCAATACCAGACTAGTCATCTGCAAACAAATGGTACATTCACACTGTCAATAGAAATAATAATAGTACATTCACACTGTCAGTAGATGTAATAATGGTACATTCACACTGATATATGTAATAATGGTACATTCACACTGTCGATAAAAATAATGATGATACATGCACACTGTCAATACATATAATAATGATAACATTCACACTGTCAATAGAAATAATAATAGTACATTCACACTGTCAATAGAAGTAATAATGGTACATTCACACTGTCAATAGATGTAATATTGGTACATTCATACTGTCGATAAAAATAATGATGATACATTCACACTGTTGATATAAATAATAATGGTACATTAACACTTTCAATAGAAATAATAGTGATACATTAACACTGTCAATAGAAACAATAATGGTACATTACACTTTCAATAGAAATAATAATAGTACATTCACACTTTCAAACAGAAATAATAATGGTGCATTCACACTGTCAATATATATAATAATGATACATTCACACGGTCGATAATAATAATAATAATGGTATATTCACACTGTCAATAGAAATAATAATGGTACATTGACACTGTCAATAGAAATAATAATTATATGGTACATTCACACTGTCGATAGAAACAATAATGATACATTAACACTGTCAATAGAAACAATAATGGTACATTACACTTTCAATAGAAACAATAATGGTACATTCACATTGTCGAGAAAAATCATAATAGTACATGAAGACTGAGAATGGAAGAAGTAATGGTACATAATCTCTGTGACGGGGTGGGTGGGGGGGTGATGGTGGTCATTGTGAATAGAAGTAACCATGATATATGAACTCATTTGAAACAGTATTGTTAAAGGAACGTATTATATAAATAATTTTACATGAACACATTTGATACAAATAATAATGTTACAGAAACATTTTTATACAAATAATTACGTTACCGGAACAAATTTCGTATAATAATAACGTTACAGAAAGACGCTTGCTACAAATAATAACACTACATGAAAACGTTTGATACAAATAATAACGTTACAGAAAGACGCTTGCTACAAATAATAACACTACATGAAAACGTTTGATACAAATAATAACGTTACAGAAAGACGCTTGCTACAAATAATAACACTACATGAAAACGTTTGATACAAATAATAACGTTACAGAAAGACGCTTGCTACAAATAATAACACTACATGAAAACGTTTGATACAAATAATAACGTTACAGAAAGAAACTTGCTACAAATAATAACACTACATGAAAACGTTTGATACAAATAACACTGTTGTATGAAACATTTGATACAGATAATAACGTTTCATGAAAACATTTGATACAAATAATAACGTTACAGAAACACTTTTGATACAAATAATAACATTACAGAAACACTTTTGATAGAAATAATAATGTTACAGTAACCCTATGGTCAAAAATCCCGAAAGTAAAGGAACGCAAATTTGAAGAACTATATATGACTAATATAGAATCATAACACGACATCGAAACAGGATCAACAACGAAACAGCAGCAACAACACCAACTTTAGAGAACTTTCTAAGGAAAATGACTGTCTAAAACATTTATAAGAAGAAATAATTCTCACCATGGAAACAGATGTTATGTTGCAGTTGATCATATCTTTGATTAACTGTTGTGTAAAACGACAAAAGAAGTTGAAAATAACTGTTCTAATTTAAATTTTTCTTTTATAACAAATATATAATGCATTTCTACAGATTATAGTTAATATGGATGTAAACTTACAAGAACTTTAGAGATAAAGAGATGATCGTAACTATATCGAAATGGACTAAGGTTTTCTCCCTGTGGCCTTGGGATGTCTTGTATATATCTGCTCTTTAACTTTAACGTAGACCGTTATCTAGATTTAACTAGTAATGAACTGTTAGCTGTAGGGTCTATTCAGTGTTTAACTTAACATCAAGTCATTAACAGTCTTTCTGTTTGAAAGAAATCAGTGACCTGTTATTATGTGCAACTACAAACAGGACAATACATGAACTGTGTTAGACAGTCGCTCACACGCGATATGCATAATGGTTTTGGCTAAATTCTTGCAATAGTTAGCAGTTTTCGGTTTCGTAATAATGTTCCTTGCACTTTTGAGAGTGGAAAGAATAATGGACTTCCTCACAATTTATACACTTTCGTTTGTCAGATTCTTGTCGTTTAGCTATTGCCTACGGATGAGATTGTTATTTCTGTTATATCGATTGTCAACCCAATGTTTTAGTTAAAATAAAGCTCAAAAATATTTTTTGAAGAATATTTGGAATATGGTAGACAAAGCATTGAATTGCTTGTGGTTCTTACATTTGATTGGTCATGCACTGCAGCAAATTAATCGATGTAACAGGTAAAGATGCGAGATCGTCTGGAACTCGGAAGTTGGTAGACAAATAGCCAATGCAGTATTCGAGGGCTCATAAAATTTAGTTCAAATCTTCAAAATGAAATGGAGTCAAGACGAATGAGAAGTCCTGTCTGGAATATTGTTTGACTGGTAAATCTAGAAATCTCACAATTTTTGTGTATTTAACTGATGTCACAGTGTCTGCACAATGGTGACCTTATGACCTATTTAGAGAACAGATTCTTTTGATAATGATTGTCAGAGAATTGTAAGGCTCACTAACCGTCATCAGAATAGTCGTTTTAGATGTTAGACAATACGTACTTAGAACTGTACAAATCTTCATTGGATGCTAGCATGTCGCTTCAGCTAAATTACCTTCCCTAGTTTTCGGCAAGTATTAGACTGCAAATCATTAAGATTATGTGTGAATTGAATCATTTCACCCGCATACACACGCACACTGATATGAACATACATTCATAGGTTGTACGCATAAGCGCACAGACACAAAGCACAAACAGATTACATGTTTGAGCGTGCGTGTGTGTGTTGACATGCGTCCGTCCAAATGAAGAATGTCTGGGATTTCACAGGCTTCCGGACAAAAACTAACTATCTCTAGTGGAAACTCCATAAAATAACATATTACAAAATATATGTTTTTAAATCAAGGATATTAAATTACTAAGGTAGGTAAAACTCTGTATGTTTTTAAATCAAGGATATTAAATTACTAAGGTAGATAAAACTCTGTATGTTTTTAAATCAAGGATATTAAATTACTAAGGTAGATACAACGCCGGAATGTGAAATAAACATATAAATGGTTTATATTAAAGTTAAAAAATAATCAATTTACCTGTTCACGATTTTCAAGTAGATGAAAGAACTCAAGGTGTTCGTAGCACAAAGCTACATTGTTTACTGCAACAACACATACAAAATAATCAATATTGCCAAACTTCCATTAAAAGACATGAAAATCTGGCTATAATGTCCTTCAGTACTGCCAAATCCCCATGTATACACACAAAGCGGTCATAATCTCTTGCAAGACTAATGTAATATTTAACGACTAACAGCAAGTGAAAGAAATCATAAAAGTTTAATTTATGTAGCATATTATGAGGATCTATTAAACACATTATGTATTTTTAATAACCATTTTCAGTATTATTAAATCGTTTCTTGTATTAACGGGTTTTCAAACTGCCTTACGTATTTATTGTGAAGACTTCTGTTAAAGGATTAAAGCTTAGGGTGAGGAAATACTTGTTTACGTGTTCAGGGAATTTAGGCCAGGTCACAGGTGAAGGACACTCTGAAAACCGGATACTAACCACCCACATATGGTCATTTGCTTTCCGTGCAATGACGTAGCGCTAAGTTGTTAGTTGATCTTCATCCATTGATATAACCGCCTGAATGAGTTGGCTCTGGTTAAACGCAGTGCACCCAACCTACCAGGGGTAAAATAGAGAAGATTTGCATCCTGTTATGACCGTACCTAAGATACACATAGTGGTAATACACTTGGTTTTTCTATAATCGAAATTCTTTCTTGTGGAATTGATATAATGTATTTTGTATTGTAAATGTGTGTAGAATATTCTTGTGAATTTTAATGCTGCTAATGTTAATACATTTTCCTTTCAGAAAGCTAAGTGGCGTTAGCGATATTACATTTGTAAAGTGGTGGAAAACGCCACATGTATGTACTTGTGTTACTATTAATTAATTGTTATCACGGAAGAGTTAATACACGCTGCATGAATCACTAGCTAAATTATATTATGATTGACTGTATTGTAATGAAGGAAATTATATTGTAAAGGTTTTATATATTTGAAACTCTCATCTGATGTAAACTATGAATAAGCTAAAAGCTAATTAGTGAGATTGTAAAGAGTGATTATCGCTACAGCCACAAAGCCCATAGAATTGCTATTACCACACGATGCCTTAATGTAATAACTATGTATTTCAGCCAGTCGTGAGTTTAACTCTCAACTCTAGTGCTGCATGCTAATGCTGAGCTCAGTGGAGGGAATCCATAGTCTTTCAGACAAGGATCCAGGAACAACCTGCAGGGTGAGTGAACATCCATGCTAAAGTCGTTATCGCCATCTACGCTTGAATCGCAAGGACCGCCAGGACTGCCACATGATGTCAGCGTCATGTCGAAATAAACAACAACATACAGTGTGATCGATTGCTAGAGGATATTTAAGTTAAATTTCAAAACTGATCAAGGACAAAACTCGAATTGTGTGGTAAATTAATTGATTATCGGGCCGCAAGATAACACTCTATATAAGAGTCACGATCGAATTGTTCATTTCTATGTTTTCTAATTTGATTTAATTGTTATTAAATTTATTGTTATCTCATCCGTTGTTACATAATTGTTTGCAGCACAACTAAAAGGAGAATCCGGTTGACTGGGGGCTAGAGCCGTAATAAAGGGATAAAGAATCATGAATATTAATCTATAAATAAAGTGGGGATAACATCAATTTGAGCAAGTCAACTAACATGTCTAGCTAAGTGTCGTGAATAATCGGCTGATATGGTGGCATTTGAGTGGGAGATACATTAGGTAGTCCGGCTGGCGCGATTGTTAGGAATTATTTAATAATCAATATTGGTAACTAAAAGTAGGACAGTGTCATTAAACACAACTGGACATGGGACACATATATCTATGCTTTTTAAATATTTTTAAAAATGTAAATGATAATTTGCATAAATTATAAATTAAAGTTATAGATATAATTTAGTTTTATACCTGCTGGGTAGATATTTGTTTTAGACACTGTCACCAACATCCCATCATGTAGTTTCCCTTTTAATTCGGTACACATTATTTCAGTGTATCATCTATTTACACATTTATGGCATAGTGTTCAATAATATTCATAAATTTATATCTAGTTATTTCTACGTTATATTATTTATTTTATCGTTTATTTATTTATTTACAAATAACTTAACAATATATAATTTTAATACCGAAATTTCCATGTTCTTAAAATAAGCTAAAATCTTTCAAAGAAAATCCACACGAACCTAGAGTACCGACATCAAGCCCGGAAAGTTCTCGTCTAATGTCATCGTAGATGTTAGCTTTGGTGAAGTCTGCAGTAATTATTCTGGTCTGCACTTTATAACGTTTTTCTAAATGATAGAAATATAAACATATTTACATCTAACATATATATTCATGCAATGAATAGTATACAAAAATATTCAAACATACAGCATATTTACATCTAACATATATATTCATGCAATGAATAGTATACAAAAATATTCAAACATACAGCATATTTACATCTAACATATATACTCATGCAATGAATAGTATACAAAAATATTCAAACATACAGCATATTTACATCTAACATATATATTCATGCAATGAATAGTATACAAAAATATTCAAACATACAGCATATTTACATCTAACATATATATTCATGCAATGAATAGTATACAAAAATATTCAAACATACAGCAATACGAAATGCATAAATATGTTACATACACCTTTAAAAGAAACTGAAATGAAAAATATATTTCAATAAATAAATAATAGGGCGAGTCTACACTTTACTATAAATTCAAACAAGTAGCATAGCAAAATATATCAAACTAAAAGCAATGTCTTCAAGTCAGTTTTCCATGGCGTCCTCGTTACAAAATTCACGCAGTTCAGGTCTAGAAGTCACATGGAAGTAAATACTTTATTAATTTATTATTAATTATCAAAAGATAAATAAATCAAAATACAATTTACAATAAAGGCAAATGCACTTACCTAAATCATTGGACAGCTCCTGCAGTTTGGCCTTTGACCTACTAATAAGAACCACGTTTAGCCCTCGTTTTGCCAGCTGTCCTCATGAAAAAATGTACATTACCAGTAAGACAATTATATAAGGCGTACAAATTTATAAAGCCGATAATGGCCCGACAACGTTCCTATATTTTCACGACAAGATGGCTGCCAACACCAAGCTGATTAATATTGTAGCCTACTTGCGGTGCTTATAGACATCACATAACACTGACTTAAACAGTCATATTTCTTAATAGGAACAATCAGTTCAGCAGTCAATTATTAATAGGAACAATCAGTTCAACTGTCAATTCTTAATAGGAACAATCAGTTCAGCAGTCAATTATTAATAGGAACAATCAGTTCAACTGTCAATTCTTAATAGGAACAATCAGTTCAGAAATCAATTCTTAATAAGAACAATCAGTTCAGCAGTCAATTATTAATAGGAACAATCAGTTCAACTGTCAATTCTTAATAGGAACAATCAGTTCAGCAGTCAATTATTAATAGGAACAATCAGTTCAGAAATCAATTCTTAATAAGAACAATCAGTTCAGCGGTCAATTCTTAATAGGAACAATCAGTTCAGCAGTCATTTATTAATAGGAACAATTAAACACTTATAGTCATTTTAGGAAACTTTTCCTGCGAAGCGAAGACAGCTCAGTTAAGTATGTGGCAGTTTAATGTGTTGTGATAGTTTTATTCTGTTATAAACCGACCACATTAGCAATGTTGTTGTTTTTCCATAGACTCAAGTTCATGAATTAAAATAATATTTCATAAATATTCTGTATTTATTGTCTTTGAATTGTCTTTTATATTTCATAATATTTTTCTGTGCTAGTCTACTGAAGCCCCTAAGGTGTTTCGTCAAATTTGTTCGTTGTAACATGTAAAAGAAGTTGCGGACAAAGGACATATCTTGTTACAGGAGTAACTTCAGTTACTAGTAGATGCTGGCAGCCTTTATTTGCAGTTAATCATATTACACTTACAAATAGCGTTAATTATAAACGTGTTAGTGACAGTTTACTACAGGTTAAACATGTGATGCCAACCCCACCTAGTTAATGGTTATTAATCGTCCATAACTAATTACAAGTGATCAAATTTATGTTATTAATAATTCCTCAGAAGACATCATTCGTCTATCTCACTTGGCGGATGTGTGGGAGCTGTAAACGTTTTCTCTCTTCCACAACATTAAAGACAAGCATTTACCGTGACACAATATTTCCATAGAAGGAAAACGTCTTACTAAAGGAGAAGACAAATCCATCTTTAATCTTTATTTAGCAAGCCCCCATCCACCCACTTTCTTCTCCAAAATAAGGTTATCAATATGTGTTAACAGGTCAATAAATGTTATAATAAATGTATTAATCAACAATCAAATATACATATAACAAATACTGAAAAAGATTACTTTTTAATATTTCCATGAAACTATGTTCAAATAATTTTAATATCTATATAGTCTTAGATCCTAAAACACATTTTAACAATTTGTGTCATACAAATCACAGGATATTTCTTATCAGAGAACAAAAAGGGAGTTATGATTTAGGTGCTGTCTCATTCATCTTTCATGCACTTTTTTGCAACAAAGCCACACGTTCATTGCTCACGTTGTCACGATATTTATAAATCTTGCATGGATCCCATCAATAAATATTAAGAAAGGAATAAAATTTTGATGTAAGAAATGAGTAGTAAATAAAATCTAAATGTAGATTCAAAGGTAGTTTAATAAGAGCATATAGATACATATGACGTAGCTATTGCATCGCCCTTAAGACAGAATGGATGTTTTCAAAGAAAAGTAAGTTAATTAACCACTGTAATTTTCCCAGCAAGCTAGACTTTGTTAGATATTAGTGGTAGATATTTCTCACAGTCTCACGGTTTATAATCAGTAAACTCAAAGATTCATTATAATACAAAAAAGGCTGCTTTTCCTTGTAAAGGAAACACGAAACAAACCCCAAGTTTCTAGTTTATTCACCTCTAACTCCATTCTTTCTTACAATCAAGTCTCAACTTAAGTTTCCTGCAACAGTATTTATTAGGTCAAATCAAACATACAGCACAATAAATACAGTATGAATGGGTTCACTAGAACAATATAAAGTGTTTAGCATACTACATAAAATCATCATAGTTCACAATTTAGAGAAATAATAGTCTACTCACATAATACATTTCTAGGTAAAACCCAAGTATGAAATATCGACACAAAAAATGCAGAAATATTTTAAAATCCATTCTCTCTCAATCAGTCAGTTAACTTACCACCAAGCTAATGGTCGCCTTTCATGACGGACGTCTTCCCACACCAAATTCAAGTGATCAGACAATAGAATTCTATACAGCATGTAAACTTTTGATCTCAGCCCATTGGCTAATTTTGTTCTCGTAAATCTTAATCATTTGATAATAAAAACTACTCATCCAGTTGAAACTGATTTGCATTACATCAGCAATTTCTAGCATATTCTCAGCGCGAGTATTTTCCCCAACTCTGACACTTACAAAAATACCATCATAAGTGTCCAAGGTCGGGTCACTTCGACAATTTAATAATTTATATAACAATTAAATGAGACAAATTTACTCCGCCCAAAACACCAAATGGAATTTGCTATAATTCCTCTCATACAATGTGCTATCATAACAATATACCACTGTTGTAAAGATAGTTTGCTATAATTTAAAATGATACTTATGCAGCTTGCTATAGTGTATATATACATATACTGTGGGTGGCACGATGGTTAAGAATCAAGAGTTATATGATATTTACATCAAAGCCCGTACATGAGTAAAAACGTACTAATTGTTTATAGTTTATTTCTTTGTAATGACGTAACAGAAGTTTTATCAGTCAGTCATAAGATATCGAGATTTGTGTCCTTTCGCCGTTTCTATGGCAGACACATTGCGCTGATAATAGTGACCCAAAGGGACATGTAGAGGAGACTAGCAGCCTCTCAACACTACTATGATACTACTACTTATTTGAAGCGAAAGTATAATGTGTCCGAATTGCCATAATAATTGCCATAATTGAATGTAATAATAAACATTACATTACAGCAGAATTCAAAACACACACACATTTTCTGCGTATGCTTTCCCGATCCCATCAGTGCATCCAGTTACCACTGAAACAAACAGAATAAAATGTACGTCAAGGGGAGCAAATTCAAGTCCTGACACCACTGAAACAAACAGAATAAAATGTACGTCAAGGGGAGCAAATTCAAGTCCTGACACCACTGAAACAAACAGAATAAAATGTACGTCAAGGGGAGCAAATTCAAGTCCTGACACCACTGAAACAAACAGAATAAAATGTACGTCAAGGGGAGCAAATTCAAGTCCTGTCACCACTGAAACAAACAGAATATAATGTACGTCAAGGGGAGCAAATTCAAGTCCTGTCACCACTGAAACAAACAGAATAAAATGTACGTCAAGGCGGGGGGGGGGGGGCAAATTCAAATCCTGTCATCACTGAAACAAACAGAATAAAATGTACGTCAAAGAGTGTGTGTGTGTGTGTGTGTGTGTGTGTGTGTGTGTGTGTGTGTGTAACAAATTCAAATCCTATCATCACTGAAAACGCAAATATAATATAATGTACGTCAAGGAAGCAAATTCAAGTCCTATCATCACTGAAACAAACAATAAAATGTAAAGGAGTAAATTCAAGTGCTATCATCACTGGAAACGCAAATATAATATAATGTACATCAAGGGAGCGAATTCAAGTTCTGTCATCATTGGAAACGCAAATATAATATAATGTACGTCAAGGGAGCGAATTC
This sequence comes from Sinotaia quadrata, assembly GCA_028829895.1. NCBI lineage: Eukaryota > Metazoa > Mollusca > Gastropoda > Architaenioglossa > Viviparidae > Sinotaia > Sinotaia quadrata. The sequence continues at coordinate 30,758,392 of CM054184.1, forward strand.
AAGTCTTGTCACCATAGATAAGAGAATATAACGTGTTTTAACAGAACATCTCAAGTGTTGGAACAACATATGTTGTATGAAATGTACGACTATATTTAGCAATATTAATGTTAAACTCGCCATGTAATTCTTTGGCGTTAGGAAAGAACACATTCATTTCTGATTTATAAATATTTTGAACACTGTTCTCTTAAAAACAATCACGTGATTTTGTATATCCGTTTTGTACCAGTTTGCTACTATTTTTGTGAAGAAAGACTAATTCTTGAAGAAAGATACGAGAAGAGGAAACGAGTGTACAAAATTGAGAATAAACTCAACATTTTACCCTTTATATGTTTTTCCTTCCTACTAGTGAATTAATCTTTATATAAGCATGTATGTGTATGTTATGTGAACGTTCGAATGTATACATGTGCTGACATGTCTTTAAGGGAGACATTTAGCTTTGCATATGGTCATGCTGCACATAATTAGTGATGAGAGATTAGGTGATTTGCAAAAATAAGATGACTTGCAGTAAAATAAGGAGATCTGCAGTGACATGGCGTGAGTTGCAGTGAGGTACGGTGAGTTACAATGAGATGAGGTGAAGGTCAGCTGCATTAAGATAATGTGAGTTGCAGTGAGATGCGGTGAATTGCAATGAGGTGAGGTGGCTGCAGTAAGATGAGGTGTGAGATGAGATTAAGTCAATTGCAGTAAGATGAGTTGCTCTGAGATGATGTGATTTTCAGTAATATGAGGTGAGTTGCAATAAAATGATGAAAGCTGTAGAACGATGAGGTGGGTGATGTGCAATGAGATGTCCTGCGTTACATTAGATGAGGTGAGCTGCAGTGAGATGAAGTGAGTTGTAGTGAGATGAGGTGAATGCAATAGGATGTTGTAAGCAGTAGTAAGATGAGGCGAGTTGTAGTGAGAAATGTAAAATAATATGAAGATTGCAAGTCTCACAGTTAAAGAGGGGGGGGGGGGGGAGAGATTAATACATTTGTATTCGTGCATATTATAAACATTATATAAAACAGCCATGAAATATTTTTCCTGAAGGTAAACCCTAAAGCAAAATTTACCATCATCATTTAGAAACATATTTTATTTATTTGTCATTTAAGTTTCGAAACACCATTTTTCTCTAATTTTTCCTCCCCTTTTCAATTTAATTTTATTAAATCACTACAGTTGCTACATTATGCGAGTTGATAACACTATCAATGTGTAACACGTCGAGTGACCAGAGATTGCAGTATTACATTATGCGAGTTGATAGAATTATATCCTGTGTATAACACGCGGCAGAATGAGGGAACTCGGTAAGTGGGTCAAACTGCCGACCTCCTATGTAAGGATCGCTTATCACCGCCTTTCACACGCACGCACGCATAAACACAGATTTCGATGTTTTATTTTTTATAAAATCAGGAATTTATCAATTCCAATTGATTTAAACATTTTAAATGTCAAATTCATTTAGCTTTCCACAAACCTTTTTGTCGTTTATTTGTCATTTGGTCTCGGCCGAAATTATTTTTTCCCAGTTTTTATCGCACAAAGCATCACCTTTCATTTCCTCATACCTACTGTTAAGCTATTTTATAGTTCAGTTCACTTTATAAATTATTACCTGTTAACTCGCACTAAATTAGTTCTCATTAATACGCAGATTTCCTGGATGTAGGTTAAGTGCAAAGATTAAGCGAGTTACCTGCCCATGATCCTGCGTTCTTGAATTTGAAGGAAAAGCCAAGCAAGCTGGAAATGAAATACGTCCAGATACTTGATGCTGCCTTGACAATGACGTATGCGATGACCAGAACGCCTACAAGTGTAAAATACCCAATTGACTTTCTTAAATAAGTGTGCAGCAACGTTTCTACCGCCATGATAGCAGCTGTTATCTCAGGGTCTGTAGGAGTGATCTTATGTCAACCTTGACCTTTCTATCAGTAATTTTGAGCACAATTTAAAGCACATTATGACACCGAACGGTCGTGATTTTATATTTAAAAGTTTATTGCAAGTTCAGATAATTATTCAGTACAAATATCACCATTCCTATTTTTCCACTGTTCAGTTTCTTCCTTGGAATGTTGGTATTTTTCTAAAGAATTTTTATTGTTAAGAAAACTAATGCCAGAAAATCGTAAAAATGGACGACTTTTGTGTTTTGCAACAAAATCATTTATTTAGAAGCACAAATGATCTTTGATAATGACTTCCCGATCGTTAATCCTAACAGCATTTCTGGAGTCAGATTTCGTGGCTTTATTGGATTCTATTATAACTTACAATGAAACAATTAAATAATCTTTATGAGGCCTTACCAGAGTTATTCATGGCTTTAGTGGATTCTATTATAACTTACAATGAAACAATTAAATAATCTTTATGAGGCCTTACCAGAGTTATTTGTGGCTTTAGTGGATTCTATTATAACTTACAATGAAACAATTAAAATAACCTTTATGAGGCCTACCAGAGTTATTACATTGAAACTGATATATGAATGCATACTGTCACAATCTGATAAAAATGTCATGACTCCTTGACCCACTTGTTTGTTTTCAAACATCAAAATTTGAAATTCCTTTGTTTAAAGTTCTCCCATGATACTTCAGTATCGAGAAGCTTCTAACAAAGAGGTCAGAGAGATTATGTAACTTTAGGCCATTGTCTAAATTCTCGAACCAACTACATACCACGTGACCAGTCACGTGATGCGTTCTATACATTCTGATAAATAGGGGAACGCGTTTCTGTAGAGTCACTCCGAATCCAGAAGCATAGACGTAGTACAGTGCCGTCGCTTAATTCGTTGAGTCGTAGAGGAACAGCAGATGCGATTGCTGAGATAACATTTCAACTTCTCACTAAAGGTACCACTTTTATTGACTGTATTTTGCATTCTTGAACTATGTATGTAATTTTTGTGCTATGCATTGCCACTGTAGCTTAAGCACGGTTCGTTGATAAATGACAAAAACCTATAAGTTATTGTATATAAATCATTGTAACTCTTTTCCCATTGTAACTTTAATTTATATAACTTTAAATTCACTAGAGCCAGGAGTGCCTGAGCCCGACATGAATTTTCTATTGTAATTCAAATTATTGCGTGTGAATTTTAATGTAAATTGTAAAGCACTTTGCTTAGTTTGAATTGTCCCTTTGTATGAACTCTAAATTTTAACGTTGTAAATATTTGGTAATTCATACGTCATGCTTGTTAAACGCAACACGCTTGAGATTGTATTTTTGATCTAAATTGTAAATTATGTCGAATTTCTAGCCCAAGCATTTAAAAACTAATCGTGCTTAGGTGGCGAACTTAAGCGCAAGACGATTACGAAAACATTCTTGTTTTCAGGTCGGTTTATATCCTTGTTCTACAAAAGCCCTGTTCAAGCTCTACGAGTGAGCTGAATCCACTATTGTCCTATTACCATATTGAGACAGTGCCGACGCACAGGTTTGCACGTCTGTCTATACTCACCATTCCATTCAGCGTAATACTGAAAGACAGTTCCATTGTTATGCTGTATGCATCCTTGCTGAGGGAAGACAAGTGAGGTAGACTGGTCTGGACTGGATTCGAACACGTGGCCACTTTCACAAGCTAAGTCATTGCTTGGTGTACCGAAATCAAATGAACTTTGTTTTCAAGGCAATTCTCTCGTTGACATTTAGCACGTTAAATAGCCGAGGCTTAGAATCAGACTTCGCGCTCGTATTAACTATTTGTTAAATTGTTAAACTTATTAAATCTTATTTTTAATTGTTAATCCTCTTCGTAGTGTATTTTTATGCATGATAGACCTATAGATATTCTTGGTTTTGATTGGGGCGAATGAGCTGAATGACATAACGAATGCATATTAATTTAGAGGAATTTAACGACTCCAAGCCAGCTTTGTACGCAAATTGTCAGTTTGTAAATCTGTTGTCCACACTACAAGACACATTTTTAAGTTAGTCAAATGATGATTTGGGCAACCAGTCTGTTTAGGTTAAACGAGAGGGAATTAATTTAAATAGTAAATTAAAGTTCCATAATTTCCTAAGCAGGGTCTCTAAATAAATACTGGAAACGTAACACATACGATATCTGTGTGTTACATAATACTATTTTTATTCAAAGTAAAATTCTGTCCATATTGGATTTTGTGTGCGTTATGTAAAATTTGCAATTTGTGTTCGAAGTACAGTTCTTTCAGAACGAGATGTGTAGTTATGTGTCATATAAAACACAGTGTGGCAGAGTAAATTTGCCTCTCCCTATTTTAAAATTTAAATGTATTATAAAATGTTAATTTGACAGAGTAACCCAGCCTCTCACTATTTTAAAATTTAATTGTTACATAAATTAAGAGAGTAAATGTGCCTCTCACTGTTTTTAAATTAAATTGTTAAATTGACAGAGTAACCTGACTTTATCCAAATGTTATTATTTACAAGGAGACCAGCCAATGGGCTGAGATCTAAACGTTTACCTGATTGTAACAGCAAATCAATGTGAGGAGAAACATGTGGACTTTGGACTGAAAAATAAACTTTTGACTTTTGCAAAGGATAGGAAAGACTATTAAGACTGTACATAATTCAGGTTATGTAAAAACTGTTATGGCTTATCTCTAATAACTCTATTTTTGTTCTTTGATAAGAACTATCATGTGTTTTGTATTGAATTATTGAATTGCATTTTTTTTCTGGATAAAGAACTGTGAATATAGAAATTATTCAAATGTAGTTTTGTGGAAATATTGATGTAAAGTAATCTTTTCATTGTATTTGTCATGTGTACTTTTCATTGTTGATTTAATAAGTTTTTGTTAAATTTATTACATATATTGATAACCTTATATTGGAGAAGAAAGTGGGTGGATGGATCTTTAATAAATACTAGCTTTTGCCATGACTTCACTTGAATACATGTCAGTTTTCTAAATATGTTGCTTAAAATAAAATAATTTTATAAAACGTTATTTTATTATCAAGTAAAAACAACAATGTAACACGGCAAAAATGTAAAAATAGAGTGAAAAGAGAGAGAAAATATTACAGACAGATGTGGACAGGGGAGAAATAAATGACGATGAAAGGGAATGGAAGAAGTGAGAGATCGACAATAAGAGAGAGTGGGATAGGGGAAAGAATAAAAAAGAGAACATTATCAAGAGAACGACAGAAAAATAAGAGATAAAAGAAGAGAGAAAGAGAATTAGAGAAACAAAATGGGGTTTGATCTCTTTAAGGAAGTCATTGAAAATAAGAAGAGTTATCCACTCATTGTAATGCAACACACCAAAATACAAATTACAATATCTATTACAACCTAAAATCTAATCCAAGAAATGCATTCTCAGTGAAAAATAATTTGCTGAATACTGAGGTCACAACAATGAATTTATTTTTAATTGAAAATTCTCGAAGTTATAGGTCTACGGGCGAGCTCATTATAAGAGAGCATGATATTATATAGGTAATTTTTATTCAAGAGTGTTATTAAAAGTATTGCTAAGAGTATTATTGAGTGTTATTAAAAGTATTGTTAAGAGTATTATTGAGTGTTATTAAAAGTATTGTTAAGAGTATTATTGAGTGTTATTAAAAGTATTGCTAGGAGTATTATTGAGTGTTATTAAAAGTATTGTTAAGAGTATTATTGAGTGTTATTAAAAGTATTGTTAAGAGTATTATTGAGTGTTATTAAAAGAAATGTTAAGAGTATACTTAAGAGTGTTATTAAGAGTATTTTTTCGTGTAATTTCTTACCATCTTCACTTTATGTAAAATTCATATATATATATCATTTTGTAATATACGTATTGTCTCTGTTTTGTTACATGTAGCAGGAGATAACTCACTTGGGAACTTGTTTTGACACTGGAAGGGTGTGTGACTTGAATGCCGTGCTGTCCTAGATTGTAATTAATTTACACTTTTACAGGTACTGACATCTATAAACAAATTTATGAAGGGCGACAAGTTAATACTGTTTTGGACATTTATAATATCCTTAAAAGTTAATTGTAAGTAATCACACAGTCTTAATTTTGTTATATACAAGATGTCCGCCTGAAAGGTCCACACACATCAATGGTCAATAAAAATATAGAAGTGAACATTCATAATGTTTACCATGAGTGACTGTCTTTCATTTTAGAAACCATTTCTATAAGACTAATGAGTCACTAAAATCATGAGGAAACGTATATTGATTTGTTGAGTATATGTTGCAGAAGTACACATTTTCTTACTGCTTATTATAATTAACATTATCTCTACATTTGAAAATGCAATGCCGATTGAAATATGCAGCTCCCTAAGGGGTGGGGGTTCTGTACCCCAGAAAGTGTATCTGCTAAGGTGCATGATTATAAAACACTGCAGTTCACTTTTCTTTCTCACAATCACCAGTCAATGAAATATATTATTTCGACGTAGACCAACGTCACACCGCCGTTTGGAATTCCTTCAAGGGAGGTTACTCACACGAAGACAACTCTTCTTTCATTAAACATCGATATGTGACCAGTTTAAAATGTGTTTTAAATTGAAATGACACGGAATAACAAGTATACTAAGTTGATTTAAGATTATTTATGTATTAGCTTACAAATTATGAAAATATATTAAGGTTGCGAAAACCTGTTGAACCTGTTGAAAACCTGTTGAACGGGCGGCTGACTTGTACGCTAGATGGCTCTGAGAAAAACGTGTGCAAAAATGTCACGTGACGTAAGAATGTGTTACTGGTCGGCAGTGGAGAAAGACCAGCGAGGCGGTTGTAATGAAACTGTGTTGTTCAAGCACTTACGTTTAGAAAGAAACACGTTAGATCAGACTGTATTGTGCAAATACAGAGTTATAGAAAGAAAGTAGGATAGGATTGACTATGTATTTTCATGGGAATAAAGTCTAAAGGAAATGTATTTTTAATACTGCTTAGAATTAGTCATCAAGTAGGCTATTAATTAAAGTATCGCTTGAACCGTCAAAGCTAAACTAGAAATAGTAGTGGCTATCAGTATCATGACGGTTGAAACATTGCTGTCCTATTATTTCGGAAGGAGTCTGGAGTGTTTTACGCTTTTAGGCTTGGTGGTCACTGCATACCTCACTGTCAGGACAGCGTCAGACATTCTGAACGGCATCTGGGTCTACTTTTTCTCCGACATGTTTGGACTTTCCTTCAAATTCAAGACAGCGGGAACATGGGCAGGTAATTTGTAATTAGAACTTGAGCATATCTATTAATAAATGATTGAGTAAATAAAACCTATGGATGAATAAATACAAATTGGTAGATAAGTACTTTATAGCGTTTAGTGATCAACATAGACGTGTCAGAAAAAATAGAACAGTACTTTAGTAGTCCAGAATTAGATAAAAACTGTCAGTGCCACGACTAAATGACCAAACGTCCGACAAACAGAAGTGAGACAAGGGAATGCAATTTATATGTAAATCTACAATTAAAATAGAATTTGTGTTATACATATTTGATTTTATAAAATAATCAGTGTGTAGTGCAGGCCCTGCATGTGTGTTTTTTTTGCGTGTATGTATGCATATGTGTGCAGGGCTGTCTTAAATCTGTATAGACTCCCGGGCAGAGCAGTGCACTGGGGCCCGTACCTACACAACCAATCTGAGGAATAAATAGATTAGCACTGGGGCCCTACACAACCAATCTGAGGAATAAATAGATTAGCACTGGGGCCCTACACAACCAATCTGAGGAATAAATAGATTAGCACTGGGGCCCTACACAACCAATCTGAGGAATAAATAGATTAGCACTGGGGCCCTACACAACCAATCAGAGGAATAAATAGATTAGCACGGGCGCCTATGCTCGTGAAGCTCCTGGGCAACTGCCCAGCGTGTCCATGCGTTAAGACGGCTATATGTGTGTGTGTTTGAGTGAGAGAGAAGGGGAGGGGGATGATTGTCAGTAGATTGACTCGAACTGTCAACAACGTGTGTTGCACAGTCAGTGGTGTATTGTCAACACGTCACGTAGGCGACGCAAGAGAGAGAGAGAGAGAGAGAGAGAGAGAGAGAGAGAGAGAGAGAGAGAGAGAGAGAGAGAGAGAGAGAGAGAGAGAGAGTGCGGATTTAATAACAATATATTAAAAGCTGTAATGAAGATATACAAAGAAAACATGAAAATAACTTTCTATATATATTAGGGCGCATATTTCAAGGATATTAATAGATCTTCTACATTATATGACATAACAGTGATGTATTCTACTTTCCGTGGGCTCACAACTCACTGCAAGGTATTGTATTTCTCACTGCCACTCACTGCAAGGTATTGTATTTCCCAATGCAACTCACTGCAAGGTATTGTATTTCTCACTGCCACTCACTGCAAGGTATTGTATTTCTCACTGCCACTCACTGCAAAGTATTGTATTTCTCACTGCCACTCACTGCAAGGTGTTGTATTTCTCACTGCCACTCACTGCAAGGTGTTGTATTTCTCACTGCCACTCACTGCAAGGTATTGTATTTCCCAATACAACTCACTGCAAGGTATTGTATTTCTCACTGCCACTCACTGCAAGGTATTGTATTTCTCACTGCCACTCACTGCAAGGTATTGTATTTCTCACTGCCACTCACTGCAAAGTATTGTATTTCTCAATGCCACTCACTGCAAGGTATTGTATTTCTCACTGCCACTCACTGCAAGGTATTGTATTTCTCAATGCAACTCACTGCAAGGTATTGTATTTCTCAATGCAACTCACTGCAAGGTATTGTATTTCTCAATGCAACTCACTGCAAGGTATTGTATTTCTCAATGCAACTCACTGCAAGGTATTGTATTTCTCAATGCAACTCACTGCAAGGTATTGTATTTCTCAATGCAACTCACTGCAAGGTATTGTATTTCTCAATGCAACTCACTGCAAGGTATTGTATTTCTCAATGCAACTCACTGCAAGGTATTTCTCAACGCAACTCACTGCAAGGTACAGATTTCTCACTGAGTGCTTTTTCTGCAAAATTCAATGCTGTATTTAGATACTAATTACAGGACGAGAGTAGTGGATAATGACAAGTATTGCTTTGTTTGCAATTGCACACTCCAGTGCACGAACGTTTCTAATAAATACACGGGTTACATTTTCCCCCAACAATAGTGAATATTTGTGTGTGTGTGTGTGTGTGTGTGTGTGTGTGTGTGTGTGTGTGTTGCACATGTGTTCGTTGTTCATGTAAGCGTGTGTGTAAGAGAGAACTTATGAATATATGAAATATTATGCATCTAATTTCTAAATCGATGTTTGCGTTACAATCAACCCCATAACACGCGCACACACACACGCACGCACACACACACACACACACACACACACACACACACACACACATCCTGCAACAGCAGTGCAGAAATACAACAGTTGTACTTGTTTCTTTGTTGTTGTTGTCACGTTTTCTTTGCTCCTGGTTGGGCGTGGTTTAAGGTTTTCATCAGCGATGTTCTCACCTTTGGAGGCGCTCAACCAGGGCTTCGTTCACTTTGTCCGGGGTGCGGGAGGGGCCGACTTGCGTTGATCGTCTCGTCGGGTGGGGTGGGGAATTTTTTTTTTTTTTGACTTCTTTGCGGAGCCACTCTCCTTTGGTACTATTGTTGTATGGGGAGCGCTGTTTTGAATTTCGGGTCTGAGTTTGCATTTGCTTATGTGCGTTTTTTTTTTTATTATTTTTTTTAAAACTATTATTATATGGAGCCTATGGTGTTTGTGTCAGTTAGGTATTTTTCCAGTGCTTTGTGTATTGATTTTTGGTGTTTTGGTGGAGGATATAGGATTGTGTGTTCCGTGTAGGGTATCTCAAGGTTTGTAATCACCTGTTTCAGTTTTTTCCTTTCCTCTGCGTATTGTATGCAGCTTGTGAGGAAATGGGTGATCGTGTTGTCAGTGTGACATCTATAGCATCTTTTCGTTTGGGAATTAGGGTGGTGTGAGAGTCTTGTTGTTTTTAGTCTTAGCCTGTTGATTGCTTGGTATGCCAGCTTATTCTTCGTTGCCGGTGGGAGGGGGGTGGGTGGGCTTTTTAAAAATCTTATTTATCGCCGCTTGAATTTCCGTTGTATATATTGGTGTTGAGATGATTTTTCCTTTTGTGGTGCCCCTCTTCGCCCCTTTATCGGCTGTTTCGTTTCCGTTGATTCCTATGTGGCTGGGGATCCATAAGAAGTCTGTAGTTGTCTGCTTATTTTGTAGTTTTAGGATAAGCTGTCTGATGTTGTCCATGTTGTATGCTCTCTGCGTGTTATATGGGTTGTTGAGAGCTTTCAGTGCAGAGAGTGAGTCGGTGACTATCAGGAGTTTTTGGGGTGGGCGGGGGTTGTGTAGAGCTTCTTGTAGAGCCATTTGTATCGCAACCGTTTCGGCGGTCATTATGGAGTGTGCGGTGTGTAGTTTGTATGTGTAAAGACAATGGGGTGTGAGTATTGCTGCGCCAGTGCCTTTGCTTGTTTTGGAGCCGTCTGTATATATTTTATGGTGGTCTTTATATCGTTCATATAGGTGATTCAGTACGATTTGCTTCTTCTCTGCATGGTTGGTGTATTTAGTGCTCCCTGTTAGCGTTTCATCAATTGTAGGGGCGGGCGCGCTCCGGGGGGGGGGGGGGAACGGTTGGGGGGTGGGGGGAGTTTGGATGAGGTCTAGTCGGTGTTTTTAAATTAATTTTTTAATCAGTTGGTAGGGGGGTTGTCTGTTTTTCGTCCATTTCTTTTGTTTAATTTTTTTTCTTCCGGAATGTGTATCCTTTCTTGTCCCATTTATTTAGTTTTAATAGTTTGTTGTTTGGGAGCGTGTCGCCGTGATTGATTCGATTGGCCCACTGTCTCAGTATTTGCCTGTCTCGCCCTTCTAAGAGTTTGAGTTGTCCTGTATGTTTGTATAGTTCGGTCAGTCTGGTGTTGGGGAGTGCGCTCGTGACTAATCTTAGTGCCTTGTTTTGGATCGTTTGCAGTTTTTTTATTTCCGCGTTATCTGTAGCTGTCTACGTCGTAATTCCGTAGTCGATAGTTGAGTATATTAGCGCTGTTGTCGCCATCTGTTAGTGTCTGCTGGTCGGCTCCCCAGTCCTTGCCCTTTGTCATTTTTATTGCGTTGAGCAATTTGTTTGCTTTGATTTCGGTGTTGTGGATGTGTTCCGAAAAGGTTATATTTTCGTCGAAGGTTATTCCGAGGAATTTGGTGGATTTGGTGTTTTGGATTATACAATTCTTGATTTTGAGTGTCGGTTTTATTTTATTTCTATTTGTGGAAAAGTCCATCGCTTTTGTCTTGTCTGGCATTAGATCTAGTCCCCAGGTCTCCATCCATGTTTCTAGGTTGTCAAGCGTTTTCTGTAGCTGTTTTTTTAAGATCATTAATTTTCGTCTTTGTTTGCGTTATACAGTGTCGAGTCGTCCGCGAATTGAGTGAGTGTTGTGCCAGTTTGAGTGGTTATTGTGTCCATGTCGCAGGTAGCAATGTTGAATAGCGTGGGTCTTAGCGAGCTTCCCTGTGGGGTGCCATGTGTGTTGGAGTGAGGGGCGGAGGGGGTGCCGTTGACTATTACTTGGAAGGTTCTGTCAGTTAGAAAGCTCTTTACGTATCTATAAGCGTTTCCTTCGATGCCTAGGTGGAAAGCTTTGCATAGTATTGTGGGGTGCCATGTGTTATCGAATGCTTGTGAGATGTCGAGATATATTGCTATTGGGTGTTTCCCTGTCAATCTGTCTATCATTATATTGTCTATTAGTCTGTTAGTCGCGTCTATTGTTGATCGTTTTTGTCGAAATCCTGGGTCTTTTTGTGTTTTCGTATTCACTTAATGGCTCTATAAATGGGTGTTTACGTATTCACTTAGTGGCTCTATAAATGGGTGTTTACGTATTCACTTAGTGGCTCTATAAATGGGTGTTTACGTATTCACTTAGTGGCTCTATAAATGGGTGTTTATGTATTCACTTAGTGGCTCTATGAAGAATGGGCTAGAACTTGCTGATGTAATCTAAACCGGCATTACGTGGATGAGTAGTTTTCATTATCCAATGGTTAAGATTTACAAGAACAAAACAGGCCAATATGCTGCGATCAAAGTTTACTTACGAAATAATTTTATTTTCTAATCACTTTGAATTTGGTATGGTAGAAATCCGATCATGAAAGACGATTGTCAGCTTAATGGTGAGTTAAAAGTCTACTTGCAAACTGTGTTATCTCCCTTTACAAAGGTTAGGCTGTTTTAGTTAAAGCGTCCTATTAAAATTGGCAAAAGTAATATCATAATAGTAAAATATTTGATTTTTAAGTTATCATGTGTCATTGTAAACCTTAATTGTAAAATGAGCCTGCCGTCTAGATTCAACAAACAACTATATGATGATCTTATATAGAATCGTGTAATACTTGCCCTTTGTAACAGAAACATTTATTGACAAACTAGTAGATATTACACTAACAAACGTGCAATCTGTTTTTTTCTTTTTTCCAGTGGTGACTGGATGTACTGATGGTATTGGAAAAGCATATGCAGAAAATGTATGTCTTGATTCTGTCATTATACAATATTTTGTTTAGAGTAAAATGACATTGTAATATGTGTATTATGGTAAAAGAATGTTTGTTGTTAATAATTGCAACAAAATGTCATCATTATGATTAGAGTAATAGTAATATAGTATCATTTTATTTATAACTATAGTAAAAGTGTATTATGATATTTATAACTTTAGTAAAATGTCATTGTGCACAGTTTAAATATAGTCATGCTATTTATAATTATATTGCAATGCCCTTACGTTGATCATTATACAATTTATACTAATACTATTTTTGTCTTTGTTAGGTGAGTCGCATTTCCATCACATTGCATTGTCATATACTCATTCTCAGAGTTATATATCGACCATAATAGATAAGGACCACAGAAGTAAATGTTTCTGACTGCAAAATGTTTAGCTGTATAACAGCATTAACAGGACAACTTAGCTTTGAAAACCTCACACAAACATGCATAAGTGGAAATTTCACTAAACATCGAATTTCATAAATATTCTTTCATAACTCGTCAGCTAGTTCTGTCAAAAATGTCTACCAAAAAAGAAATAATATCCATGGTTATATTTTGTTATACAAATTTGAGTTTAATTTATTTTGCAATTCACTAAGCATGAAGAACACAAGATTAAATGGCCGCGGTCGGCACCGACCATTAGGTCAGGAGAGAGAACTCTGTCGGGTCATTACAGTTGTTTGTAAAAAGAAAAGTATTACTAATATTTATGTACTGAGCTTGTGGATAATAATATATTTCTTGTGAATGTGGGCAGCTGGCCAAAAGAGGGTTAAACGTGGTGCTGATTAGTAGGACCAAAGCTAAACTGCTACATCTTGCGGACGACCTGGGTAGGACCATGTATCTTTTAAAATTTTATTTTTTTAATTTTATTTTTAAAAAATATTTATTTTGCCAGTGGTTCGCATTTAGCAACACCATTATTTACTTCCACATAACCAAAAGCAGTACTTCAAATCTGAAACCTGTTTGAAATGCATTTCCTTTACTGCTAAAAGCATTTAAATTAGATATTAATTCAACCACACTTCAGAATAGAACTAGCAGAAAATAATAGGTAATTAATGCTTTCTTTTATTAAAGCTTTTAAATCTGTTGTTTGATTGTTAACTGAGTAAATTTATTTTCCTTATTATTAGGTGTACAATTTTTATTTTTTTTAAATCGTGACGTAAATTATTTAATTACAATTTAAATAAATTGAATAAGTTGAATAGTTATTTGTACCTGAACAATTTATTTTTCCTGAATGTTCTTTTGCTAGGTGATTACATGCAATGCAAGGTGATTTATTTGTTTTATAGGAATAGATACATTGTTGTCTCGGCTACCTAAATAGCTTATTAAAGACATGATACGAGCGCAAATATTTTAGAAATTGTAATAGTTATATGTGTTATGTACCGACCTACCTAGCTAGCTAACTACCCACCTATCTACAGTATCTATCTATCTATCTATCTATCTATCTATCTATCTATCTATCTATCTATCTATCTATCTATCTATCTATCTATCTATCTATCTATCTATCTATCTATCTATCTGTCTGTCTGTCTGTCTATCTATCTGCATGAATGAAAAAGCACTTATATCACAGAAAAAGTGCTTGGTGTGTAATTTGTATGATAATTGATTTAGCACTATATCATAACGTCTCCTTGATATCGGCGTTAAGGTATGGTTTTAGTCAAAGAAGCTCATAGTTCTTATCGCTGTAGTCAAAACGTCTCCTTGATATTGGCGTTAAGGTGTGGTTTTAGTCAAAGAAGCTCATAGTTCTTATCGCTGTAGTCAAAACGTCTCCTTGATATCGGCGTTAAGGTGTGGTTTTAGTCAAAAAAGCTCATAGTTCTTATCGCTGTAGTCAAAACGTCGACGTCCAATTGGTTGATTTATTTTTTTTGTGCTGATTTAAAGAAAACTTCATGGCCTTTATTTTTCAAATTCTACTTGAATCCTGACTCTGGACTAAAACTATTCGAATACCTAATTCTATTTGCATCAGATTTGTAATAAAAGGAGATAACACTGCCTACAGAATATTTGTCCTTAGGTGTTTTAAACTAATAATTACAAATATAGATGTACAGGTTACCCGCTAGTTTCATTTCAAACTATTTCTGATAGGTGTTTTTAAACTAATAATTACAAATATAGATGTACAGGTTACCCGCTAGTTTCATTTCAAACTATTTCTAATACTAGTTTTAAAAATACAATTTCCATTAAATTTCCGTGTTTTGTATTTTACTTATGGCTAGATGAATACTTGCTTGTCGGCATGCTTAATACTACATTAACTATGAAATGTCATGTCAATACTAAAAATGTTAAGTTAATGCTGGCTGAATAAATAATATGGGAGGTACCTTGATTACAAAATGATGATGAATATTTTATTTAATATCTGATACACTTTATATTGCTTTTTTATAATTTAGAAAAGCGTTTTAAGGTCCAGACCAAAATAATTGCTGCCGATTTCACCAAAACGGACATCTATGATTCGATTGGACGAGATATCTCTGGTCTTGACATTGGCACTCTGGGTAATTCTGAATTTCTAAAGAAAAATTGTTTCATTTTATTTTAAGAAGTTACTATAAATTGTTCCATATCACAGCATTTAATTAAAAAAAAATAATTTTATTAATTAAAATATAATTAGATGCCATTTTATGAATAACATGACGTCTGTTGACAATTTACGACAAGTCTACAAAGCGAAAAAATACCACCTTATATTTGAACCCATATAGTGAAATATAAATTAAATATAAAATAATTGCATATGCTGTAGTCAATTTACACAAAATGTTCATATTTTCTTCCTTTAATTAAATGTTTGCTTGGACCAAATGCTCTTATGACAATTAACAGTGTTTGCTGCAAAGCAGTTTTGGCATTGCGATCATGTCATTTGTTGAATAACAAACCATCAACAGAGGACATTTAAATGTATACAATTTATTTATAGAAAATTACGTTCATAGCTGAATAGAATTAACTCTTTTAAATAGTTTATTCCCTCCCCACCACCCCGATTTATTAAATCTATTAAACCTACCATGAGGTGCGCAATCCAGAGAGAAAAAATAATCAGAAGAATAAATAATTATAAGCTACAGAATTAGGAGACTGAGTGTTCAAGGAACTGTTACAAACTTTAAGATCGCTCTTTCCCTCCCCCTTAGTAGAAACTGAAGTAATGGTATTTATTTGTGTGTGTTGTTACAGTGAACAATGTAGCTATGTGAAGTAATGGTGTTTGTTTGTGTTGTTACAGTGAACAATGTAGCTATGTGAAGTAATGGTGTTTGTTTGTGTTGTTACAGTGAACAATGTAACCTTGTGAAGTATTGGTGTTTGTATGTGTTGTTACAGTGAACAATGTAGCTATGTGCTACGAAAATTTCGAGTTCTTTCATCTACTTGAAAACCGCGCACAGGTAAATTTCTCAACCTTGAACTTGAAATAGCTTACATATCTATTATTTATTTTTAAGTTTTACTAGGATTTAAAATCCTTGATTGTAAAATGTTGTATATTTGTAATATGCCTTATAAAATAAACGCTCGCATTCTAGCGATAATAATATAGCACAATTAGAGTGTGCATGCATGTGTAGTTGTGTGTGAATGTGTGCGCACTTGCGTCCGTGTGTGACTTTCACATCACTTCAGTGAGTGAAATCTTGTCGAATTTTATCTATTATTTAACTGTGGATCCTGATTTTCAATAGCAGTTATTAAAATAATGACACCTGTCCTCATTACCCCCAACGGCTCAAGAGAATTATGATTATATATCGATATACATGGTATAGTCTAACCTATACATTGAATTTGAAAGTATCATCTTAAGGCAAATGTACTTTTTTTCTTTAAAATGCAGAAAATATTAATTTTGTACGTCTTTAGTCGCCGGGTCTAGTGTATCGTACGAAGGCTCCAAAGGTGAAAAGACGATTTTGCTCCCAGCCTGTGTCAAGCATGCCATATACGGATATACCTCTGTTTTTAACAATCGATATCTTTACTTATTACAGTCGATATCTTTACTTATACCATATACCTCTGTTTTTAACAATCGATATCTTTACTTATTACAATCGATATCTTTACTTATACCATACACCTCTGTTTTTAACAATCGATATCTTTACTTATACCATATACTTCTGCTTTTTTACTATCGATATCTTTACTTATTACAATCGATATCTTTACTTATACCATATATCTATGTTTTTTTTTTACTATCGATATCTTTACTTATTACAATCGATATCTTTACTTATACCATATATCTATGTTTTTTTTTTTACTATCGATATCTTTACCTATTACAATCGATATCTTTACTCTTACAATCGATATCTTTACTTATACCATATACCTGTGTTTTTAACAATCGATATCTTTACTTATACCATATACCTCTGTTTTTAACAATCGATTTACAGTCGGTATCTTTACTTATTACAATCGATATCTTTACCTATTACAATCGCTATCTTTACTTTTACAATCGATATATTATTACAGTCAATATCTTTACTTTTTACAATCGCTATCTTTACTTCCATATCTTAATTATTATAATTGATATAATACTAATTACAATCGCTATATTTACTTATTATAATCGTTATCTTATTAAAATCGCTATATCTACTGTTAATTACACAGAACTTTGTGATCTACTTGCACGTAGATCTATGGCATTAATTAACAGTCAACACAACACACACTAATAACCAGAAAAAAACAACAACAAAAGTTTTTCACAAACTACGCCTACTGTGACTAAAGAAAATAAAAGTCAAACATCAACTACTACGCCAGCAGGAAAGGAATTGCAGACAACAAAGATGGCAGGAAAAAGAAAGACTTCAAAATCGCCAACATCAGTCGAGCAAGACGGAAATGAAAGTAAAAATAATGCAGACAGAAAAGGACATCACAAAGTAAAAAATAATGCAGACAGAAAAGGACATCACAAAGTAAAAAATAATGCAGACAGAAAAGGACATCACAAAGTAAAAAATGCAGACAGAAAAGGACATCACAAAGTAAAAAATAATGCAGACAGAAAAGGACATCACAAAGTAAAAAATAATGCAGACGAGAAAAGGACATCACAAAGTAAAAAATAATGCAGACAGAAAAGGACATCACAAAGTAAAAAATAATGCAGACGAGAAAAGGACATCACAAAGTAAAAAATAATGCAGACAGAAAAGGACATCACAAAGTAAAAAATAATGCAGACAGAAAAGGACATCACAAAGTAAAAAATAATGCAGACAGAAAAGGACATCACAAAGAAATCTGACAAGTAGACTGAGACCGAAGTCGATACCGCACTGAAAGAGTTTGCAAAGGTGTTTGAGGCTCTACCGCTCTCACTATAACCAGAGATGCCACCAAGACCATGGATGACAACAACAACTTCAACTTCATGAACACCAGAAGTCCATACTCCAACAATCAAATGAGATGGGAAAAAAAAGACAGCGTCCACCACAGCATGTACGAAGACAGTAACAACAACAGCAGCCACAACAGCAGCCACTACAAAAACAACAACAATGCCAACAATAGCAGCCCCAACAACGACCCCAACAACGCCGCAGGTATTGCCACCAATAGCGTCGACAACAACAATGGCAGTACTATGAGCAGCAATATCCGCAGTGGGGATATTTCAACCACCCCGTTGCGGACATAATCCAACTGCTGCTCGACCATCTATACTGGCCGCCAGCGCCCACCTATGTACGACCCAGCGAGCACCGGGGACAGCCACAACATCAGCGACAGCGACGACAACCAGTGAGGGGCCAGGGGGGTAAACGTCTCGGGCGCACGTACATATTAGGTACACATTTGGTGTGTTCCTAGCCTGGGCTCTGTAAGACACCCCTTCCACCTACCCACTGTAACATCCGGAACGAAGCAACAACATCCACCGCAGCTTTAACCTACGGATTACCGAGCTAAGAGCCCGCCTTTGCCGGTCAGCCATGTTTGCAATGGAAAATAAGCCACCCCCTTCATCATCACTGTCCTTTCCACTCTGTCTTTCATCATATCCAACTCTTCCTATAGACGCACACCTCGTGCCAGGGGAGGAAATCGGCGGAAACCGCAAAACCCCTATCTTCCTAATTATCCATCTCCTCCAGAGAAAAACAAAAAGAGAACTCAGTAGCACAAGGGGAGACAATGAGTTGACAGGCAGATGAGGTTGCGTCGCCATGATATGAAAAGTCTCAGCAAGCAAACACGATGCTGCCGTGCTGTCATCTCTTGCCGTGTCTGTCGTCAAACGTGTGTACTGTCCATTATCATCATAGTCAATTGTTGTGCATCCTATGGTGACCCACTACAACATACCCACCACCCCATCAGCATCTTTTGGCATTAATAAAAACTGCGCATAAAATACGTCTTCGCACACCACTAAAGTGAAAATGTCTATGGCACATTAGAGATTAGACGAACTGGACAAACCTTTCCTATTATTACTTTATTTATATTATCAAGATATTTAACACCCCCCCCCCCCGACCTGATAACACAAAAAATAAAAGTAATTAATTGTGTTAATCTTATATAAGAAATGTGTGTGTGTGTGTGTTGAAAACATTATTTTTATCTCTTTTTTTCTTCTTCACGACAGTTAATAATGGATATGATCAACTGCAACACCACATCTGTTGCCATGGTGAGCATTCTTTACTCTTAAAATTAGTCCTTCACACTTCACTTCTTGCAAAGTAATTGCACGCTGATATTGTTGTTGATGCTGCTTAATGTTGTTGTTGATTGCTGATTATACCAAGTAAATGTTATTATTGGTATCGGAAGAAAGTTATTGGAACGGGAAGTAACTGCGTGTTGTTGTGAGAGTTATCATTGCTGTGTACACATAATTATTGTGCAAGTCAGTGCCATGGCAACAACAGATTCACACTTTCAGAGTACATTATCTCGAATAAATGAACTCCTATTTTTTTGCAGACGTAAACAATAAACATTCTTAAGGTGGTTGCAATAATCGAAACAATCGGATTTTCACAATCTTTCTATCACTGTATAAAGCACATATTTTTTTCAAGTTGAAATCTACCTTTACGCCTTATTCTATATTTGTATAAAGTCAAAGATGTGTTGCATGTACGCTATTCGCTGTAACATTGCGACGTCATTCCTGCTGTATAGTGGAAACAGGACCAGATCTGTTCCAAGTAAATGACATGTTGGGAAGTGGTATATATATATATAAAATACATTTCCCACTCACTGTTTACTTTTGCACTGCAACTTTTTCAATACAACTGTACGATCGTGGGCGGCGGTCTCACAATTCTCTTTGAAATATTTCACTAACTGTCTAGGAATCAAAACTAATTCAGTCTGTTATGAATTTTTACTTATATTCTGGCATCACTCATGCATGATATCTATCTGTCCATCTGTCTGTCTCTCTCTCTGTCTGTCTGTCTGTCTGTCTGTCTGTCTGTCTATCTATGTACAACTGTGCATTGCATACTTGATCATTCTTAACTGAACAGTCTTACAGTCATTAATTGCCCTAAGCATAACTTTATTATTTAGTTCAGCCATGCATAACTATAAGACTTTAAACTAAATTAATTATACTTTATTCCATCTTCAATGAAGCTAGCAGTACTTTTATATAATTATTATGCAAATCAGACGCGACTTTATATTTGCCCAAACTGACCAAATCGTAACTTAATATTTCCATTAACTGAATAAAAAACGGTAGAAGTGTCATAACCCTAACATACCTTTCCAATATTTTATATTATTCTTAAATGACCAAATTACCATCAAGTGATAACACAATTTTATATTCTCTGGCTTATCTGTTAGTCCAAGTTTACAAGTGGAGGATTTTATGAATGCTAATTGTCAGTGTGTGGTCACTTTATGAGGCACAATGCCACCTTTGTTATTGGTTATGATTATTATTTTTATGAATCATTCATAACTAATTACAACTGACGAGAATCTTACTTTATTTTATTAATAATTCTCCAGAAGACACCACTCGTCTCTCTCACTTGGCGGATATGCTAGTGAAGTAAATGTTTTCTCTCTTCCACAACATTAAAGACAAACATTCACTGTCACACAAAATTTCCGTTGGTGGAAAAGATAAATCTGTCTTTAATCTATATTTAGCGAGCCCCCCCTCCACCCACTATCTCTCCAACATATGTTTATTAATATGTAAGAAGGTCAATAAATTTAACAATAAAATTTATTAAATCAACACTGAAATATACATACAACAAATACTGTGAAAAGATTACTGGACATCAAAACTTGTTTGGATAGTTTCAATGTTTATACAGTCTTATATCCTAACACATAATTCAACAGATTAGAGTCAATATAAATCACAGGATAGTTCTTATCAGAGGGCAGAAATGGACTTATAGGGAGATAAGCAATAATAGTTTGTACATTACCTTGTCTTGGCAATGCCACACTATTCTTCACACACTTTCATAACAAGTTTATTGTCACAATAGAATTGTCAGTTTCAAATGTCCTCTAGCACGCTGTAAAATATTCGATGAGTTGCTGCTGTTCTCTGAGACTAATCTGGGCACTCCTTCGCCATAATAGTTCCCTCAAGCAGAACAACAATGTAGCAAATTTCCAGTAACTTCCTTGTACCAGAAATTCACGATGTAGTCGAGCATACTTTGCCACCATACATCAAAAGTGAAGTGTATCATTACATTTACACACTGGTGGGTAGGGACTTCTCGAATCTACCACGGTCATAGCAGTTTATAAATCAGTGAACAGGGAGATCTAGTACAAATCAAAAGGCTGCTTCTTCCCTACAAAATATAATCAGGAAACAAATGCTAAGTTTCCAGTTAATTCATCTCTAACTCCATTCATTGTTATATTCAAGTCTCAACTTACAGTTTCCTGAAACAATATTTATTAGCCCGATACATGCATAATAAATACCACAGAGCAATTTTTATGAACGTGTTCACTAGAAAAAGTATCAAGTATTTAGTATACTACATACAAGCATCATATTTCACAATGTGTAGAAATAAATAATCTACTCAGATAATATATCTCTACGTAAAATGATAAGATAACATATCAATAGTAAAATACGTGAAATATTTCTAAGTCCATTCTCTCTCAAGCAGTCAGTTAATTCACATTAAATTAATGACCACCTTTCATGACGGACTTCTTCCACATCACATTCGTAGTGATTTGAAAATAAATTCTTTTCAACACGTAAACTTTGATCTCGGTTCATAGGCTGGTGTCATTCTTATAAATATTAACATTGGATAATAAAAACTACTCATACACCTCAACCAGTTTAGATTACATCAGCAAGTTCTAGCACAATCTCCAACTGAGTTGTTTACTCCCAAAATATCATCGTAATCAGTACCCAAGGTTGGGTCACGTTAACATTGGCAACAAAGATATAATTATTAAGTATACAAATAGGATAGGCAAATTTACTCCACCACACTGTGTACATCCGTTGTCTTTAGGAGTAGAGTGTGATTACTGTGTACATCCATTGTCTTTAGGAGTAGAGTGTGATTACTGTGTACATCCGTTGTCTTTAGGAGTAGAGTGTGATTACTGTGTACATCAATTGTCTTTAGGAGTAGAGTGTGATTACTATGTACATCCGTTGTCTTTAGGAGTAGAGTGTGATTACTGTGTACATCAATTGTCTTTAGGAGTAGAGTGTGATTACTGTGTACATCAATTGTCTTTAGGAGTAGAGTGTGATTACTATGTACATCCGTTGTCTTTAGGAATAGAGTGTTCGATACAGACATAAAATACAAGCAAGTATTAATGACAGTTTCTAATAGCTATCAGTTTGATGTTTATGGTTTTCAGGAAGGTTGGTTTTGGAATCGATTTGAATTTTATTCCAGTTAAATTTGAAATGTGCTATTAATAAGTATAAATGGTTTCTATGAATGAGCTGT
The DNA here is from genome assembly GCA_028829895.1 of Sinotaia quadrata. NCBI lineage: Eukaryota > Metazoa > Mollusca > Gastropoda > Architaenioglossa > Viviparidae > Sinotaia > Sinotaia quadrata. The sequence continues at coordinate 30,781,032 of CM054184.1, forward strand.
GTGTGTGTATGTATATGATTATTTGAGTGCCTATTTGCAGATGACAAGTCTGGTATTGCCAGGCATGTTAGCTAAGAAAAAAGGAGTCATCATCAACATTTCATCTGCAACTGGGAAATATGTTTTTCCTTTATTGACTGTCTACTCTAGCACTAAGGTAAATGGTTGTCTACTCTGAAACAAGGTAAATGATTGTCTACTCTAGCATAAGGCAAATGATTGTCGACTCTAGCTCAAGGTAAATGAGTGTCTACTCTAGCACAAGGTAAATGATTGTCTACTCTAGCACACGGTAAATGATTGTCTACTCTAGCACAAGGTAAATGATTGTCTATGCAAGCACAATGTAAATGGTTGTCTACTCTAGCACAATATCTGCTGTAGACCTAAGATAAGTGTCTATCTACTCTAGTACTTGACAGTATTGATCAGTGATGTGATGTCACGTTAATTTTTACCGTAGAGCTTGAGATCGTCCATGTACAATAAATGGCTGAAGACCTGTCTAGCTTTCATTTAAATCATAATCTTGTTTTCTGGATCACTTGAATGAGAGGATTTAGGGCAATGCAGAACAGCAGTGGTGATAGGGAATCACCTTGAAAGATTCCATTATGTCTGCAAAATCTGTATCTGTGTTGTTGCATATGTGGGTGGGTTTCCAATTTTTCATTGATTTCTGAATTAGATTCTGTATTGATGGCGCTATTTTGTACAATTTTAATGTTTTAATTATTTATCCATGATTATCCATGAATGTGGAACTGAGACAGAGGCCTTTAGAAAGTCAATCCATGCCATTGCAAGATTTGTTCTTCGTTTCTTTTTGTCAGTAACTATTGCCTTATCAATTGCCAAATGGTCCTTATTATTATTATTATTATTATGTGTGCAGGGTAATCGACTGTATGTACTACTCTCTGCTATATAAAACTACATCTTTAATAGTAATAAATAATAATAATCAAATTGATTGTTCACCATCACTTGAAAAGCCATTGAAATAGAAATCTAAAGCATCCACAGCAAAAAGTTAAATGAATATTTATTTTGTCCACATTAATTAAGCCATTTTAAAAGCCCAAGCGTTACAATTTGAAAGAAGTGAATAGCATATGTATTAGGTTTACATGAAGTGTATTTCAATTGGCCTTAAAATGTCTGTGATTTACAGGCCTTTGTGGAATTTTTCTCGCGATGCCTTCAGCAGGATTACAAGTCAAGTGGAATCATTATCCAGGTATGTCTCCGGTGTCTAAAAATTAAATGAATATGTGTCCAATGAATGGATTCATTTTTTATATGTCAGACTAGTAGAATCATTGTGTAGCTATAGAAGTATGTGATTTGTGGAGGTCTTGTCATCTTAAAGGGCCTATTTTTCAAATACGTATCAGATTTATAGAGCTATAGTGGAGGTGTGGAAGATGAGTAAACTCATTGTCGAAATGTGTCAGACGAGTGGACTGACTGTCGAAATGTGTCAGAGGAGTGGACTGACTATCGAAATGTGTCAGACGAGTGGACTGACTGTCGAAATGTGTCAGAGGAGTGGACTGACTATCGAAATGTGTCAGACGAGTGGACTGACTGTCAACTTGTGTTTCAGATGAGTAAACTGATTGTCGAATTGTGTCGCAGAGGAGTGGACTTATTGTCGAAATGTGTCTGATGAATGGATTTATGGTTGAAATAAGTGCGGATAAATGAAGTAATTGTCCAGGTATTCAGTTGCCTGAATATAATTGTCCATGTACTTTACAGGAGATACACTGTTCAGGTATGATCAAATTAGAACAATCATTAATCATGCCTGCCATATAAGTGGACACATTGTCCTTGTAGTATTGATATGTGTGCGCATTGTTCATGTATTATTGATAACTAGGCGCATTGTCCTTATATACTGATAAGTAGTCGTATTGTCCATTGATAAGTGTGTGCGTTGTCCGTGTATTATTGATAACGAGACACATTGACCATATATTATTGATAAGTAGTCGTATTGTCCTTGGAGTACTGATAATTTTAAGTATGCGCATTGTCTATGTATTATTGATACGTAGGCGCATTGTCCATGTATTATTGATAAGTAGGCGTATTGTCCATGTACTGTTGATATATGCCCATTGTCCATGTATATAGGCGTATTTGCCGTGTATTATCAGATAAGTGGAATCAGCTATCTCGTAACTGACAGATCAGTGGATTCTTTGTTTTCATACAAGCTATATTTAGATAAAAACATATACTAAACTTCATTTAACAGTTTTCAATTTATGGTATAAACTGTCGACCTAAATACCCAGCAATTCGATTTAGACCCTCAAATTGTGGATATCCTTTGTCTTTAAATCACACGAGTGTAAGGATGTTTCAGGATACACAAAAATAAAATATAATTCATACACTCTAGTTCATTCTGTAGTGAACAAACTAAATGGCGCTTGTTTGAATCATTTGGATATTTAGTGCGCTCAAATTAAACACCTTACTTACTATATAAAATAATATTTTTTTCTTAATAATTTAAGTAAATAACAATGGTCCATGAGGCATCAGTAAATATCAGTGGCTCATTAGATATCAGTAAATAATAAGGTCCGTTAGTTCTTGTTGTATCATACAGTAAATAGCCAGTGATAAATGGACTTTTTAGATTTATAAATAAGTTTTCTGTATAGAGATCTGAGAGACTAACGTATATGTTAAAATTCTGTTGCGTTGTTAGGTAGTTTCTCCTTTTCTTGTGACGACAAAAATGAACTTCGTGCAGACGACTCCTAGCATGTCTGTCCCATTTCCGGACATGTTTGCACGCAGTGCCCTGAACACAGTTGGTTGGCAGTCATGCACTTCTGGCTACTGGGTTCACGCCATACAGGTGAGTGAATAAATACACCATCTGCGAAAGCAACGAAAGATGGAGGCGGACGATTAAGCAAAACAGAGCAAGCAGTCAGTCAAAGAAAAATATAATGGGGTCTCGAGCGATTGGAAAGTGTTTCATTGAATTGAGAACTCGACAACAGCCTCTACTTCCGGTAGCACGATATGGTTATTGCTGTACCTAGTCACTTTTGTTTGCATTCAGTGTGCATGATTTACGTGCAATAGATTTATTTGCACAATGTGATATTTTTTTTAATTGAATATGATATTTTTTAATTTAATGTTAAATTCAACAGTTCCTATTTCAACATGTGCAATGAAAGCCAGTGATATGTAAAATTATAACATTTTCTGCATTTATTCCCGTCTGTTTCCGAATTGGACTAATGACGTCATGTTGTTTTTGCATTGTGAACCACTTTCTTTTACCGGTAGGTAATTATCGTCACGACTGAGTTTGACTGATGACGTCATGTTGCTTTTGCATTGTGGAAAACTTTCTTTTACAGTATGTAATCATCTCCCTGGGTGAACTGGACTGTTGACATCATGTTCTAGTGCTTCGTGAAATATATTTACCAGTATAAAGTATACAGCTATATTATCACAATATTTAGTGGATTTGTGGGCTGACGTAATGTTCTTGTATTTCGTCAAACATCATTGACCAGTATATAATTATGATTATAAGTGAGTTTGACTGATGACTAATGTTCTAGTATTTTGTCAAACATCTTTGACCAGTATATAATCATGATTATAAGTGAATTTGACTGATGACGTAATGTTCTAGTATTTTGTCAAACATCTTTGACCAGTATATAATCATGATCATAATAGAATTTGACGGATGACGTTCGATCTCGTCCATCATGACACATTATTTTTACCACTATACATTCAGCACGTTCAGTGTTTTAATTAGAATGTGTCTGCAATAGCAATACCTTTCCCAGGTAAATTAACCAAAAGAACGTGAAAGTTTACAAAAGTTATGTTAGGAGTACTTGTTTTAATTTTCTGATTTAATTCTGAGTTCACTCTATAAATACAACGTTAAATATATTGTTTGTCGCATTTTATTTCGAATGTCTTACAAACGAAATACGTGTCCTCCGTGTTTCCACAGGACAAGGCAATGGCTCTGTTTCCTTCTTTCATCATAAGGAAAATGCAGATTCGTGCTTCAGCTCTGAAGAAAAAGTCCAAGTCAGAGTGACCGAGTCACCTCCTCCAATCCCCTCTTATCGCATCGTTTCCTTTGGGTTTCCTCTGAGTCCCGTTAAATAACCGCCTATTACGATACGAGTGCATCGTCACTGCTCATTACGACTGAAATATTTTCATAGATAATTATACAACTTCCCATTATCATCTTCAAATTGTCATCAGAATGTATTGGAAGGCAGTTATTTAATTTCCCATTATCATCAAAATGTATTGGAAGGTAGTTATTTAATTTCCCATTATTATCAGAATGTATTGGAAGGCAGTTATTTAATTTCCCATTATTATCAGAATGTATTGGAAGGCAGTTATTTAATTTCCCATTATTATCAGAATGTATTGGAAGGCAGTTATTTAATTTCCCATTATTATCAGAATGTATTGGAAGGCAGTTATTTAATTTCCCATTATCATCAAAATGTATTGGAAGGCAGTTATTTAATTTCCCATTATCATCAAAATGTATTGGAAGGCAGTTATTTAATTTCCCATTATCATTAAAATGTATTGGAAGGCAGTTATTTAATTTCCCATTATCATCAAAATGTATTGGAAGGTAGTTATACAACTTTCCATTTTAATCAAAATATGCTAGTAACAGATATACAACTTTTCATTGTTATGAACATGCATTGATAGGTAGTTATAAAACTTTCCATTCTCATTAACATGCATTGATAGGTAGTTATAAAACTTTCCATTCTCATTAACATGCATTGAAAGGTAGTTATAAAACTTTCCATTCTCATTAACCTGCATTGATAAAAAAAAGTTCCCATTGTCATCAAAATGTATTGGAAAGTAGTTACGCAACTTCCATTTCTCATCAAAATATATTGATTGGTAGATATACAACTTTCATTTGTCATCAAAATATATTGATTGGTAGATATACAACTTTCAATTGTCATCAAAATAGTTTGATAAATAGTTAAACAATTTCCCATTGTCATCAATATGATTTGAAGGTACTTATGTTGTTTTCTTTCATAATATAATTATTTCATGGGGATGATATATCGAATGCTCATTATTATATTAATGACAATGTCGAGTGGCAGGTATACAAAAATATAGGGATGTTTCAGCTGGAAGTTATAAATCTGCTTACTCATTATGATAGACTCCTGCAGGGAGTAAGTTAAAACTGTCCATTATGGTAGACTCCTGCATGGAATTAGTTAAAACTGTCCTTTATGATTTAAATATGTAAGGAGGCAACTGTAGTACTTTAAGATTTAAATATAAAAGGATGCAGTTAAAACAGTACCCTTTATGATGACTTGATTAAGGAGGCAATTATATCACTGCCCATTAATATATAAATCACGGAGAGGATATTAAAATTTTGCTCATCATGACATAGAAGGCAATTATACCACTGGTCATTATGATCGGAATTAATTGGATGGCTTGATGCAAATGCCCATTGGGGTAGAAACATCTGGGTGTGTTATACAACTGCCCATTAGGACTGAAATTCACTGGTTAACAGTTAAACAACTGTGACTTGTAATAGTAACGTATTAATAGACAGTCATGCAGTGTCAGTTTATGACGGAAATATGTCATATGTCAGTGCCGTGTCATAGAACTGCTTGTGTTAATGTATACTAGAGCCAGACATACACACGTTGAAATCCATCTGAATAATGAGTATTATCACATGCGTTTTAAATTTGCTTCATAATGGAGCAGTTTCTTCCCAACTCTCTCTGTTGATATGTCTACCTGTCTTTGTCTCTCTTTCTCACTCTGTCTCTCCCTTCCTCCATCCACTGTTATTTCGAGGCTTAAGTCTTATAGCTTTATTCAACTGTTGCTAAAAGCACAGAGTGACACATTTGCACACGCATATTTTTCTATAATTTTTCATTGCTATCAGTGGTGTACTACTAGAGCAAGAGGCGCCATCACTAACATCAGCGCACATAGCTTCTGCGGATAAGTGCTAAAATCTTCTTCTTGAAAGAATGTTTTCTCACTAGCTGTTTTAAAATAAAATTTACAGTATTTGATTCAAATATGAATGTCAAACGTAAGCATTACTAAAGTATATTTTTATTTCTTTTAAATACTTTTGTATGCAAATGATATTGTAAATAAAATATTTGTGTTTAAGTATTTATTTTACTGTTGTGTTGTTTTCATTTCTTTTTTTTCACTAGCCAATTAAATTACATACACACATGAATTTCAGAGGAAAATATTTATTTGGTGTAGGTCTACACATATTTATTTTTACAGCTGTGTTGGACAAAAAATGAAATATAGGAAACGGACAGAAAAACAAGAAAACTACTCACAATACATAAAGCCTTACACCCCAAAGCAGACGCTGACAGACTCTATGTATCTCGAGAAATAGGAGGTCGAGGTCTCCAGAAAATAAAGATGTCACTGAAGAGACGTTGTAGGCTTTGACTACATCTAGACTGACAACAAAGATGAGTCACTGATAGATGACTGGATACTACCAAACCCCAGAAAAAGACAAAGAAACATAGAAGAAAATGATGAAACAGTTATAGCCAGTACTTGGAACCAAAAAACCTCTCCAAGACCGGTAGTCGAGACAAGATGATTAAAAATTGACAAACAATATCAGATTATCAATATGCATAAGAAGGTCAATAAATTTAACAATAGATTTATTAAATGAACATTATCAAATATAGATATGACAATTACAATGAAATGAATTACTTGACATCCATATTCCATGAACTCACGTTTAGATAATTTTAAGTCTACAGAGTCTCTTGTTGTCAATGGTATGCATTTGTAAATGTGTGTCTTGTTGTCTAATAGTCAATGGTATGCATTTGTAAATGTGTGTCTTGTTGTCTAATAGTCAATGGTATGCATTTGTAAATGTGTGTCTTGTTGTCTAATAGTCAATGGTATGCATTTCTTCTTTTTCTCTCATTTCTTCTCTCTCTCTCTCCTCTTTCTTTTCTTTCTCTTCTTTCTCTCATTTTTCTACTCTCTTCTTTTTCTTGTCCTCTTTTTGTTCTTACTCTGTCGTTTATTTGTCTTCTTAATACAACATTTCTGCTCTGCCATATATTTCTGAATTTATGTTCTAACATCTTCCTCCTCTATACGTTTGTTGGCAACTACCACCCATCATTCAAAATTGTTTCACAATTTCGCCTGGAAATACCATTTCAGTAAAAAAGAATGAATGTTCTAGTTTATAAAAGTATTAAGTGGAATGTATTTTGGAAATGAGAATCAAACTATCCAAGTCTAACCAACTACATATCAAAGTATGTGCTGTATGCAATCATGAGTAATCTCAGAGTTTTACAATGTCACTATTCAGTGGAGTTAAATATATTTACTTATCACCGTACCAGCAACAGTTCCAGTGTATCAACCACCAGCATAAACATCAGCATCAACAAAATCAAACATCAATATCACAATTTAAATCAGAAATGTAAATGCAAAAATATAAAGAAACAACAGAGAATGAAAAAATAGATTTACAAACAATTATGACACAAAATAACAAGAGACTTAACATAAAATAGATTTACAAACAATTATGACACAAAATAACAAGAGACTTAACATAAAATAGATTTACAAACAATTATGACACAAAATAACAAGAGACTTAACATAAAATAGATTTACAAACAATTATGACACAAAATAACAAGAGACTCAACATAAAATAGATTTACAAACAATTATGACACAAAATAACAAGAGACTCAACATAAAATACTCTGTGTGTAATATTATTTCTGGCATCGTTTAGTCTAGTTTGGTCCCAAAAGTTCAAAAGCACAAAATTTAGATCTAATACTAGTACAAGCTCCCAATTATGCCACAGATTATTTGAAAAGACCAGAATGTCTCTGAAGTTATGAGAATGCAGTTAAATATATCATTATGTATTTGAATAAATATATTTATAAGTATGTCATCAAATATATTTGTTCTGTCTGTGGTTAAATATGTTTTAAAAAAATACTGCCCCTTATACTGAAATTTATAATTAAAGTACTATCATTAGGATACAATGTATAGAGAGGCGATTAAACCTCTGCCCATTATGACCTGAATGCATAGGAGGCAATTATACCACTACTCATTGTGACAAATGCATAACGAGGAAATTATACCACTATTCGTTTGGGCAGAAACGAATCAGACGGTTTGATACAAATGCTCACTAGTCGGGGAGGGGGGGGGGAGAGAAATATACTGGGTTCCATTTATACAACTGCCCAAGAAGATTGAAATTTATTCGATAACAATTAACAGCTGTCTCCTGTCATAGCAACATTTCGATGGACGGTCATGAACGTGCCAGTTTGTGACGTCAGGTGTCAGTAACGTGTCATTGTAATAAGTTGGAGTCAGATATGCACACGTTGAAATCCGTCTAAATAACGGGTAATATGTTTTAAATTTGCTTCATGATGCATCTTCCCCTCTCTCCCCCTCTCTTCCTCTCTCCCTGTTATCTGGAGTTTCAAGTCTTACATTTTATTCTACTGTTGCTAAAAGCACACAACGGAATATTTGCATAAAAACGATTTATTTTACAATTTTTCATTGCAAACAATGATCTGCCAGCTGACCTTCCACCATCACTAATATATGTCCGTACAGTTTCTCAGATAAATGTGAAAATGTGAAAACGAAAGAATACGTTTTTCGCCTAGTCCTCTGTGAAGTACTTATGTGTGGAAGAATAAATTTTCTGCCTAGTTATTCCGGAAGTATTCTATAAAACTAAAAACTAGGCAGAAAATATATTGTCATTCCGGAAGTATTCTATAAAACTAGGCAGAAAATATATTGTCATTCCGGAAGTATTCTATAAATATTTCCTGCAAGCCTACATATTTTCTTTTCATTACATTCATGTTCTGAAGTAGTTCTAGTTAAATGATCAGGTCAAAATGCATAATCAAATTGCTTTATACGTACACTCTACAAAATCAACGACAACACAGTATGAACATTCAAAACACTGTTAGTATACAATACAAACACAATTACATTTACATTCAAAACATTTATATGTACACAATACAGACACAATTACATTACAATATGAACAGTCAAAACACTTATAGGTAAACAATACAAACACAATTACATTGAATCACGAACATTCAAAACATAGGTACGCAGTACAAAAACAATTTAATTGCAAAAGGAACATTATAAACACTTAATAGGTACGCAATATAAACACAATTACGTTGAATCACGAACATTCAAAACATAGGTACGCAGTACAAAAACAATTTCATTGCAAAAGGAACATTATAAACACTTAATAGGTACGCAATATAAACTCAATTACGTTGCATCACAAACATTCAAAACACGTATAGGTACGCAATATAAACACTTAATAGGTACGCAATATAAACACAATTACGTTGCATCACGAACATTCAAAACACGTATAGGTACGCAATATAAACACAATTACGTTGCATCACGAACATTCAAAACACGTATAGGTACGCAATATAAACACTTAATAGGTACGCAATATAAACACAATTACGTTGCATCACGAACATTCAAAACACGTATAGGTACGCAATATAAACACAATTACGTTGCATCACGAACATTCAAAACACGTATAGGTACGCAATATAAACACTTAATAGGTACGCAATATAAACACAATTACGTTGCATCACGAACATTCAAAACACGTATAGGTACGCAATATAAACACTTAATAGGTACGCAATATAAACACAATTACGTTGCATCACGAACATTCAAAACACGTATAGGTACGCAATATAAACACTTAATAGGTACGCAATATAAACACAATTACGTTGCATCACGAACATTCAAAACACGTATAGGTACGCAATATAAACACTTAATAGGTACGCAATATAAACACAATTACGTTGCATCACGAACATTCAAAACACGTATAGTACGCAGTACACACAACTTGACGGAAGTACACGGCTTCAAAAAGAGGTCGACGTGACTTGGGTCACGTACACAAAAATCCACTCTTTCTTTCCATCAGCCCTGTAGTAGCCGTTAAGCAATATAAGTACGTGCTTAGTGCACCAAGGTAAAGGGGTACACAGAGTACCAGTACCATAACTGTAGACATAGAATTTTAAGATTGATAGAAAGAGCCTAGCGGCATATTCTAAAACGGCCGATTTTTATTATTTGTGCTTTTATTTTATTACTTCCATCAGTTAACCTTTGTCTCAACATATATGTAGAGTTCAGTGTGGTTGACTGTTTTAACAACCTTTTTTCCTTTGCATGAATTCCAATTTAAAAAAAATAAAATAATAAGCATTATAAATATATATGATGCACATTGTTTTTGTGAAGGGGCACGATTATTGAGCTGGATTTTTTTTTTGGACATCAGTTGACCATATTGGCCCTGCTTTCCATGATTATTTTTTTAAATGCCCACACATAAAAGGCTCAATATCCTGTTGGTTGCAGTATATTATACTCATAAAAGCAAAACCAGGTAACTCCCAGGAAACAACAATGAATCTCGATAGATTCTCACATGACAACGCTTTTTAATCACGATTACATTTTGAGATGGCCCCTTAAAACTAAGAGCCAGAACACCCCAGGCCACAAGAGATAGTAAAGTCGGTCAAGGTCTCTTAAGATTTTAAGAGACTGTACAGAGCAATATCCAGATTTACAGTAGGCAGAGAAACCTAAGTCATTCAAATACAAGGCTCGTAGTGAGGCTGAAGTCGGCCACTTTTAATTTAATTAATTCAGTACGACTGAAAATTTGGGTCAATGGAACTGGAAATTCTGCTGCAAAGTTATTTAGGAAGTTCTGACAAGTGTTTTACATTTGTGGGAGTGTTATTTTTTGCGTGTATCACTTTCAAGGTAATATCAAGCATTCTTCAGGGCATATGGCTGTATTTTCTGTCTAGCATGTTCGGAAATTCATTCAACTTTAACAGCGTGGGATCATGGGCAGGTAAGTCGCATGTAGCTACGTCCTAGTCGAAACAACCGTTTATATTATTCATGGTTTAAATGTAGGCAAGGTTAATGTAAGAGGGGGGGGGGGATGGTGACACTTGAATCGTAATATAGGTTAACAAGTTATATCTAGACAAATACAACGAGGATGAAGTCCTTGGGTGATCTACATTAACGTCCATGGCACTTGCTGAGATACTGAGTGTGGCGTTTTGTTACGTGTGGATGCAGGAGGAGAGAAAGTCGAGAAAAATAAAGTGTTGATTAATTACTCCCTTGCCTGCAATATGAAAACTTAACCCGGTTTCTCAGCCACGCTCGCATACAACTAGTTAACTGACTAAAGGACGCATCACAAACTGTCTATGCTAAACACGTACTATTTAAGAACTAGCTCTAAGCCCCTAGACTCTCGTGGTGAAAGCAGTCCGTATAACACGATGGGACAAAGTACAGAGAGTCAATAATTCTGACTTTTAATAAAGAAATAAAGTTCAATAAAATAGTAAACAACAAAGTCAACACCTAAGTAAATTATAATAAAATGTGGCTCTCTAGTGTCATCACAATGATTGAGGAATTTAGGGCACACAATATAACAGTGTCTATAACAGCAATGTGATGCAATGTCTTTCAACTTATCTTGGACCAGAGGAGAATCTGTGCATCAGCTTTCACAGCAACCGTGGTTTTGTTCCCTGGGTCCTTGAGTTTCAAGCTTGGTTTGATGTCTTTCTTGATGCAGACCAATGAAAGGCATAACAGTAGCAAATTAAGCAGTGCCTTTCTCAGTAGTTTTTTCCAGTAACAGTTAAGCAGTTCTTTTCTCAGTAGCAATTAAGCAGTTCTTTTCTCAATAGCAATTAAACAGTTCTTTTCTCAGTAGCAATTAAGCAGTTCTTTTCTCAGTAGCATTTTTCACAGTAGGTCGGACCATACAAAGTGACAGATTATGCTGGCAATAAATCACTGATTTATAACATACAGGAAATCCCACAATTCCACAGACTCATATGTATTCAGTGTATAAAAATATACCATAGGAAATAGTTTCACTTTAGGAGATTCTAAATTGGGGTCTCTCTAGCATGCCTATTTACATATCTTAACAGCTGTCATCCCTATTTTAGTGTACATTGTTTGACTGTTCCCATAGTCAGTCCTGAGAATACTATGATGGAATGACAGTCCTCTGGTACAGATACTAAGGTTTTATGTACACTCGTATCAGCTTTTGCGGAAAAGATCAATCAGGAATTACATAACCAGCTCAAAGCTAATCTAATTAAGGCTGGAAGCACTTATTTTTAAAAATAAAGATTTAAAGTAGCAAAGTAAAAGTATTATGATTAATTAAATTGTTAATTACTATATTTAAAATACTATTATGAATGAAGATACTTTTATCTTACAAGGATTTAATAAAAGTGTGAGAAGGTAGATGGGTATGCCACACTGAGACATTCTGTATTTTCATGATAGAATCAAACAATTTGTCTGGAGTATTCAAACCAGCTTCCCTTTGACAATAAACTGGAAATGATCCATGTAAAGTTTTAAATTTAGGAATAGATTTGTAAATGCTATTTTGTACCTTGTTTAATAAGTACACTTTTGTGACAAGTATTTCACTAGCCAACATCAAATTAGTTGTCTAAGTCTTTTTTGACGGAATTAAGACAGATTTATTGTGCTGGATCCAAACATTACATCGGTTTTGTTCAATCAGACATGATTTTTGTTGTTATTGTTGTTGTGTTTGTACATGTAATAGTATTTTCTATTTATATGATGTATAATTCTTTCTCATTTCTTTAAAAATGAACAAATTATAATTTGTTGTTGTACATAATTATGAAGAGGTTATATAAGCTAATTTTTATAATTTGAATAAATGATATAATTGATATTTGTCTTCTTTAGGTAATGAAATGGGATCGGCCAGAAGACATTGCAAAAATAACCCGATGTATTTTGTCACATCTGCGGCATATAAACCATTGTTCCTAACAGGAATCCAGTAACAGGTTTTATAAAGCGTGCTTACCGTGCTTATTTTGGTATAAAACTTGGTGATCTGGGTAAAGTTTGGGCGCCACACATGGTATGCAAGACATGTGCCGAGTATCTGCGTCGTTGGATCAAGGGTAAGAAGAGTTGTCTCAAGTGTGGAAGTCATATGGTTTGGAAGGAACCGAGTTACCATGTCACTGACTGCTACTTTTGTGCTATTGATTTGACTGGGATTAACAGAAAAAACCGGAGCAGCCTTCAGTATCCCGATCTTGAATCAGCACATCGTCCAGTAGCTCATTGTGATGAAATTCCAGTACCTGTCCCTGGAGAACTTACTGACATTAGTGAGGAAGATTTCTCTAGTGTTGAAGAATATGATGATGAAGAATTTGTGGTTCTTGATGATGATATTCCAAATCCTTATAGGAAAAGGAGCTAAATGATCTAGTTCGTGATCTCAGCTTGTCAAAGTCATCTGCTGAACTGTTGGCATCCAGATTAAGGGGAAAACACGTCCTTTCTGATGTTCGCATCACCTTCTACCGCAACCGACATCAAGAGTACCTCAGTTTTTTTCTCTACAGAGAAGGACCTGGTTTACTGTACAGATATTATGCAGCTTCTACACAAGCTTGGAGTACCACAGTAAAAACCTGAAGATTGGAGATTGTTCATTGACAGCAGCAAGCGATCACTGAAATGTGTTCTGCTGCACAATGGTTACCAGTTTGCCTCTGTACCTCTAGCTCACTCGACTACACTGAAGAAGTATGAAGCGGTGAAGTACGTGCTGGAGAAAATTCGTTATGATCAGCATAGATGGATACTTTCTGCTAACCTGAAGATGGTAAACATTTTGTTGGGACAACAGTCTGGGGTCACCAAGTACCCATGCTTCCTGTGCATGTGGAATAGTAGGGACAAAGCACAGCATTACACGAAGCAGGACTGGCCTGTACGGGAGGAATTGGTACCTTGCAAAGCAAAGAACCTCATAAACAACCCTCTGGTGGACAAAGACAAAATACTTTTACCAACGCTGCAAATTAAGCTTGGGTTAATCAAACAGTTCACCAAACTCTGGACAAGGATAGTGGCTGTTTCGCTTACTTGTGCCATGCTTTTCCAGGGTTGACCATTGAGAAGTTGAAAGCTGTCATTTTTGATAGTCCACCACTCCGTAAGCTAATCAGAGATCCAGAGTTTGAAAACTCAATGAACGAAGTGGAACAGAAAGCGTGGAAGGCTTTTGTTCAGGTCATGAAAACCTTTCTTGGCAACAATAAGGCCAGGAACTGCACAGAGCTTGTCGCAAATATAATGACTGCTTTCAGAAACCTTTGATGCTACATGAGCATAAAAATGCATTACTTATTCTCACATATGGATCGGTTTCCTAAAATCTGGGATCAGTGAGCGACCTTTGCTGTCCTCTATATGTATTCACTGTAGACTATTTCCCTGTCAGACCTTGACTGTTCACTGCATACATGTAGGACTTTGACCATCCACTACAACACACATGCAGGACTCTTAATTGCCTACTACATATATCGGACGTTGTGTACTACTTAACTGTAGGATCTTGACTGTCTACTACATATGTATGGGACCTTGACTGTGCTGCAAACGTGAAGGACATCGACTGTTCACTGTATACATGTCGGTCCGTAAATGTCCACTGAAAGATACATAATCGTGTACGTCATATTTACTAGTATAATAAAATGCAATAATGTTTAAAAATAAAAGCTTAACATTGGTAGTTCATAGTTTTCATTTTAATTACAGATGTTGTAATATGCATTATTCATTAATCAGTACTTGCGTATTGTGTGCTGGTTTTCAGTGGTGACTGGGGCTACAGATGGCATCGGAAAGGCATATGCGGAACAGGTTGATTTTAGTTTTTCTCTTTTATTTGTGTTACAGTAAAGTGGTTGTATTTATAATGCACACCTAAAGTTTTGTAGTTGTAGTGCATTAACAATCTTAGTATTTGAAGAGGTCACTTCAGTATTAATTCCTTAATGCCCCTAGAGCTAATATTTTTGCTATGTCAGGAATGAGTGGACACACGAACACGTACACCATGCTCACAGACACAAACACTCACTCAAACTCAAATAACACTTTCCCAGACACAGAGACACACATTCACATACATGACATGCAAACACACACACGTACATACTCACGAGTCAAGTTGAAATGTAATATCTCTCTTTAATCTATAAGCTACAATGAATAATTTTAACACATTCTCAGTATAGTTCTTGATGTGTTTCATCACAGGTTGTGAACATAAGCACTGTTAGTTCAAGCAAAAGGAAAGTTAATAAATGTATCACCGGTTATTTATCGTTAATATTAATTTATTTGTGACCACATTCCCTAACTGTTTATTAGTTAGACTGAAAGACTATTCGCTTTAGGGGGTTAATCATATCTAAACTCTGTGTCGATCTTTGTCTATTCATGTATATAAAATAACTCTCTTCACATTCTGACTGCTCTCATTCATTAGTGCACCATTCCAATCACTACTGTTCTCAGTAACCAGATAAGTCTATTCATGTCTTGTATTTTCTATAGTAACCAGACAAGTCTATTCATGTCTTGTATTTTCTATAGTAATCAGACAAGTCTAGTCATGTATTTTCTATAGTAACCAGACAAGTCTATTCATGTCTTGTATTTTCTATAGTAATCAGACAAGTCTAGTCATGTCTTGTATTTTCTATAGTAACCAGATAAGTCTATTCATGTCTTGTATTTTCTATAGTAATCAGACAAGTCTAGTCATGTCTTGTATTTTCTATAGTAACCAGACAAGTCTAGTTATGTCTTGTATTTTCTATAGTAACCAGATAAGTCTAGTTATGTCTTGTATTTTCTATAGTAACCAGACAAGTCTAGTCATGTCTTGTATTTTCTATGACAATATTTATTCTAGTGAAGGAGTAAACATAACAACTCTAGTCATGTCTGGTATTTTCTGTAGTAACCAGACAACTCTAGTCATGTCTTGCATTTTCTATGACAATGTTTATTCTAGTGAGGGAGTAAACATAACGACTCTAGTCATGTCTGGTATTTTCTATAGTAACCAGACAACTCTAGTCATGTCTTGCATTTTCTATGACAATATTTATTCTAGTGAGGGAGTAAACATAACAACTCTAGTCATGTCTTGTATTTTCTATAGTAACCAGCAATTCAAGACAAAATTTTGTGTCATGAACTCTTGGCCCAGTTCTCAATGTAAAATTGTATTTCAAATGTAGTTCCTTTGTTAGAGCAATCCCGACATGCTCTGCTGTATTCATAAGTAGAGAGGACTCATTCCACAATGTTATCTCCCCTTTTTATTTATAGATAGTAAATATAATTCTTTATTCCTCTATTTATGGCTTGGCCCCCACATTTCACCACATTTACAAATGTAATATCGCTGTGCCTCTAGCCTCTGTGGAAAAAATGTATTATATCAACAGCAATGAAATTCACAACAGTATTCTATGTACATCACAATACAAAATATATAGAATTAATTAAAAGAAAGATTTCGATTTTAGAGAGAGATCAAGGTATTACCACTAGGTGTTTTCATATAGGCATTGTCATAACGATGGACACTCTCTATTTTTCCATGTAAGTTGGGTGCAGTGTAGTGTAGGCATCTGATGTGACCCTCTCATTCAGTGATTTTTATGAATGAAAGTAAAGGTTAACTCACATCTTAGCGCTACGTCACTGTCCATTGAACAAATAACTGTACATGGATAGTTAGTATCTGATTTTTGGTGCGACCTTCTCCTATGTTCTAACCTACTTTCCCCAAACTAGTAAACAGGCATTTCATCAGTCTCTAAGCTTAATCCCTAATGGAAGTTTCTCAATGGATATGCAAGACTGGGGAAAAACCATGTGTAAGAAAACAATTAATAATATGAAAAAGGCTATCAGGATTTACAGAGGATGTGGGCACTTCCGAGGAGCGCTGAATAATAATAATAATAATAATAATAATAATAATAATAATAATAATAATAATAATAAGTTACTATCAGGAATTATAGCTGACAAAATCATGACCCACCTTGAAACAAACAAACTTCTAAACAATGAACAAAAGGGTGCTAGACCAGGCAGCAGAGGAACAAAGGACCAATTGGCAATTGATAAGGCAATAGTGACTGACAGCAAGAAACGAAGAACAAATCTTGCAATGGCATGGATTGATTATCAAAAGGCCTATGACTCAGTCCCACATTCATGGATAATTGAAACATTAAAATTGTACAAAGTAGCGCCATCAATACAGAACCTAATTCAGGAGTCAATGAAAAACTGGAAAACCACCCTCACATGCAACAACACAAATATTGCAGACATAGCAATAAATTGTGGAATCTTCCAAGGTGATTCCTTATCGCCACTGCTGTTCTGCATTGCACTGAATCCTCTCAGTCAAGTGATCCAGAAAACAGGGTTAGGATACAAAATGAAAGCAGGACAGGTCATCAGCCATCTACTGTACATGGATGATCTCAAGCTGTATGGAAAAAATGAACGTGACATCACATCCCTGATCAATACTGTCAAGATCTGCAGTGAAGACATCAACATGAAATTCGGCCTTGAGAAATGTGGACGAATTATCATCCAGAAAGGCAAGGTCAAAACAACAGAAGGCCTGCAATTCGACATCGGAAAAATCAACGATGTTTCAATGGAAAATGGATATAAGTATCTTGGGATACTACAACATCAAGAAAATATGCAGAGAGAAGTGAAGTCCAAAGTTAAGAGAGAATATGAAAAACGTGTTAGACAAGTCCTGAAGTCCAAGCTAAATGGGGCGAACAAAATACAAGCCCTTAATGCATACGCAATACCTGTAGTAAGCTACACTGGAGGTATCATAGATTGGACAGCAAATGAAATAAATGAACTGGACAGGAAAACAAGAAAACTACTCACAATACATAAAGCCTTACACCCCAAAGCAGACGTAGACAGGCTCTATGTATCTCGAAAAATGGGAGGCCGAGGTCTGAAGAAAATCAAACATGTCATTGAAGCAGAAGTCATTGGCCTTGTGGACTACATCTGGAATAACAACAAAGATGATCCACTGATAGAAGCAGTAAAAATGAGTGGACTATTCCAACCCCCAGAAACAGACAAAGAAACATGGAAGAAAACAACGAAGCAAGAACTAGCACATACATGGAGCCAGAAACCTCTGCATGGCCAGTATGTACGACAAGCCGACGAAATATCAACAAAGCAATCAACGTACAAATGGTTGAAAGAGGCAGGATTGAAAGCAGAAACAGAAGCACTCCTAACAGCTGCACAAGATCAAGCACTCAACACCAAAGCACACAAAGCGAAAATCATGAAAATTTCAAATGATTCCAAATGTCGACTCTGCAAATCCATGGATGAGACAACAGAGCACATACTATCTGGATGTCAAGTTCTGGCTGGAACGGAATACACCAAACGACACAATGAAGTGGCAAAACACATACATAGAAATCTGTGTGAGAACTATGGCATACAAACCCCAGAAAGAGCATGGATGCATCAACCAGAAGCAGTCACCGAAACAGAAGAAGTCAAAATACTGTGGGACTTCGAGATAAGAACAGATCGGGTGATTCCTGCATGAAGACCAGACATTGTAGTTCTCAATAAGGCCAACAGAACAGTATCAATCATTGATGTCGCTGTTCCAAGTGATAGAAACATAAAAACAAAAGAAAGAGAAAAAATAGAAAAATACCAAGACCTCAGATTAGAAATCCAGAGACTGTGGAATGTAAAAGCAGAAGTGATACCTATAGTGATAGGAGCCTTGGGGAACATAACATCTGAATTGGAAGGCTACCTGAATAAACTCCCTGGAAACCACAGACTCGCTCCACTACTCAAAGCAGCGCTCCTCGGAAGTGCCCACATCCTCCGTAAAACCTTGGATCTACCAGAATCTTGGTAAGATTCCGAGACCTTTGATCACAACCGATAGTCAAACAGAAGTCGTGGAAAGAGGCTGAATAATAATAATAATAACTAGCACATACCTGGAGACAGAAACCTCTACATGGACAATATGTACGACAAGCAGACGAAATATCAACAAAGCAATCAACGTACAAATGGTTGAAAGAGGCAGGATTGAAAGCAGAAACAGAAGCACTCATAACAGCTGCACAAGATCAAGCACTCAACACCAAAGCACACAAAACGAAAATCATGAAAATTTCAAATGATTCCAAATGTAGACTTTGCAAATCCATGGATGAGACAACAGAACACATACTATCTGGATGTCAGGTTCTGGCTGGAACAGAATACACCAAACGACACAATGAAGTGGCAAAACACATACATAGAAATCTGTGTGAGAACTATGGCATAAAAACCCCAGAAAGAGCATGGATGCATCAACCAGAAGCAGTCACCGAAACAGAAGAAGTCAAAATACTATGGGACTTCGAGATAAGAACAGATCGGGTGATTCCTGCAAGACGACCAGACATTGTAGTTCTCAATAAGTCCAACAGAACAGTAACAATTATTGATGTCGCTGTTCCAAGTGATAGAAACATAAAAACAAAAGAAAGAGAAAAAATAGAAAAATACCAAGACCTCAGATTAGAAATCCAGAGACTGTGGAATGTAAAAGCAGAAGTGATACCAATAGTGATAGGAGCCTTGGGGAACATAACATCAGAATTGGAAGGCTACCTGAATAAACTCCCTGGAAACCACAGACTCGCTCCACTACTCAAAGCAGCGCTCCTCGGAAGTGCCCACATCCTCCGTAAAACCTTGGATCTCCCAGAATCTTGGTAAGATTCCGAGACCTTGGATCACAGCCGACAGTCAAACAGAAGTCGTGGAAAGAGACTGAATAATAATAATAATTATTATTATTATTGTTGTTGTTGTCTTTGTACATCATCATTATCATTTTAATTTAATTAAAACTTTATATATTGATTCATTCCATTCAAAACATGTCTTACTTCTGACCTACATGCAACTGCAGCAATAAATTTACAAATATTTCTTTTCTAAATATTTTGTAATATTTTCTTTCTAAATCTTACTAGTAGTCTTTGAGAGTAATTATGGGTTTCAGTGTTTTACTGTCAGCAACTTGTAGTAATGGATTTTGGGTCTGTGCAGTTAGCAAGTCGAGGACTTAATATCGTGCTGATCAGTAGGTCTCTGCCCAGGCTCCAACAGTTTGCAAAAGACTTAGGTAAGTAGGACCCTGTCCAAACCTAAATGAAGTGTACATGACACAGATAAGTAGGACCCTGTGTACAATTATTCACTTTATAAAAGTCACTGATACAAAAGATCCATGTCCTGTAAACAATGTGGAAAAGATTTAGTCCACAATCAGGCAGCTAGAAAATATGCATAAAATTTCCATGTTTAGGCAGCATATTAAAGATTAGACCAGTCCACATTTAAACAACATGCTGAAGACTTATAATTAAGAATCAGTCCTCACTTAAACAACATACTGAAGATCTGTAAGACCCAATCCACACTTAAACAACATGCTGAAGGCAGATAAGTCAGACAGTCATCAACCAAACATCGTGATGAAGACTAGACCCAGTCTACACTTAAATAATATGCTGAAGACTTGTAAGACCCAGTCCACACTTAAGTAGCATGCCAAATAACAGGTAAGTAAGACCCAGCCCACACTTAAGCAACTTGCATCATTCATCTGTTCGTCTCTAGCATTAGAATCTGCTGTCAAACTCACTGGCCATAAATAGAGTAGGCTGAAACTTAGATCTCACGCCTTCACATCCACATGCCATCTCCCTTCTTGTGAGAGGCCCTAGCGATGGTATGCAAACTGATCCATCTTCTGAGTCAGGTTGTAATAATATCCCAGATATTTAGCCAGACTGACCATGTGACTGTTCCTTTTCACATGGAAAATCGCCCAACATTTTAGAGTCCAGAAAGACACCATCAAAATAGGACTGTCCTGCCATTCTCTCCCAGAAACCAAACTTGTAAAAAGGTTTTTTTGCTGAGAAAGGTGAATTAGGATGAACTTATAATTTAAACTGTGCATAAGCAGTTGCAATTATAAGTAGCGCATATTAAGTATATTCCTCTAGATACATATGTATATTCTTAATTTTAACTAATTCGTTTCTATTTTTCATCGTTGTTTATTTGTCATCTGTATTTCCTTATTTTTCCATGTATGAGTGATGTGCATTTGGTGCACTTAACTCCACCCTACTGTTCACATGATAGTTAGTGGATGTCAATGTATTTGTCTTGTAGAATTGGCATTTCATCTACTACATCCATGCCATCGGCATCCTACTTTGTCTACTTTGCCTACCCCGTCCTGCACCTCATGAGTGGGTGGAACAGCCTGAGGTTGGCTATTGCTCTTCAATGCACACAGACGCATAAAAAGCTCACAGTCTGCACCACATACTTGACTGACCCAGTCATGAGAACCACCATTCCACTAGTCAGCCTATTAACGGTCGCAGTCTGGCAAGTCCAGAGGGTCAAAATATACACAAACTCCTTTTCCGCCACATTGTGAACACAAAGCATAACAGTGAACACTACTGCTTCACTCGCGTCTCTGTGATTAATTTCATTATAAATTATTTCCGCCACCATTACTTTTTCATTATAAAGTTTTGCTATTTTATCTCCAAGTTTACAAGTATTTGTTTCCTTTTATTTGTTATCTTTGTTTTCATATCTTTGTCAGGTTGGGATTGGGGGTCTTGTCATAACCGTTTGTAATTCTAAAGTTTTAAATGGTTAAACATAACTGAACTGTGGCTAGACGTGTGGCTGCCATGTTAGGGTTTTAAATATTTTTATAACACCTTTTCAAAATCCATACCACAATCATAAAGATTTATATGTAAATTACTGTGACACTTATGTGAATTATTGCTTACTCTTAAATGAATCATAGTGACTGTTATGTAAATCGTAATGATTATGCAAATGACATAAACTGTTATGTTAAATAATATGATTCTTATGCCATTTGCAATGATGGTATTCAAAACTTAGTCATTATTATGTATATCATAGTGATTGTTATTTGAATCATAGTTATTGCTATGTAAATAGTAATGATGTTTGTAATAAATAATGATTAAATATTCTGCACTCAGTATATTAAGCTCATTAATGTATATTATATATTTAATTTCTAGAAAGCCGTTTTAAGGTGCATACCAAAGTGGTTGTGGCAGACTTCACCCAAACAGACATCTATGAAACTATTGGACAGGAACTGTCTGGCCTTGACATTGGTACCCTGGGTATATGTGGACTTTACTTTTACATCTTTACTGTTAACCAAAACCAATAAGGAAATATTAGTACATCTTAAAGTATTAGTACTCTTAGATAACATCAGTACATCTATCTATCTATCTATATATATATATGAACTTTTAAAGATATCAGTGAATCTAAATATATTAATATATCTAGAGAATGTGTGTCTGTCTTGAGTGTAATTTAGACAGATGTTTTTCTTGTGTTTGTGTGTCTAGTGTCTATCATGCTTGCAACTTAGAAAGCTGTGTTTGTGTGTCTATTATGCTAGACTGTATTTTTGTATGTGTCTGTCATGCATGCATCTCAGAGAAGTGTTTGTGTCAATCATGCATGCAGCTCAGAGAAGTGTTTGTGTCTATCAAGTTCAATCCAAAGTGGTGTGTGTGTGTGTGTGTGTGAATCCATCCAATCTACGGTGAATTGTGAGTCCCTACAGGTTTGTTTTGTATTTTATTGCAGTAATTATATTTATTTCACCTACAGTAACACCTTATTGCTTGGATTTTAAATCCAGACATTTAACTGTACTAGGTATAACAACCTAATGAAATGCTTGGATTTTTTAAAAGTCAGGTTGTTAGCTGTAGTAGCTGTAACAACTTATTGAAATGCTTTGTACTAGAATATCAGTGGAGAAAATAATGTTGATTTGACTGTTTCAGTGAATAATGTAGGCATGTCATATGGATACCCGGAATATTTTGACCAGTATGAAGATCGCGAAAAGGTACATATATCTCTTCCTGAAATGTCTGCATATTCAGTTTGTCATTTTAAGAACAAGTATAGTTTGTGTCTTACTTAAGCTATGTATTGTTTTCTATAAAAATAAAGTAACGATTAAACACAAACACTAAACAATACACTAGATTTCTCTTAAATCAAACTAATATTTTTGTACAAAAACAAATAGTGAATTAAATTTCTGTGGAAGAAAAGTAATGATTAAGCACAAAACTTGAAATTATTTCTTGTAATAACAAGCCGCTCCTTTTGTTTTCAAATAAAATGTACGTTTTATCTTTAAAGACAAGTTGTTTTTAAAAGAACTTTTTCATGCCTCTGACTAATGAATTTCTTACAATATATATATAATTTTATTGTAGCGAAAACTGCAGGAAGGTTAATAAATGTTCTTTTCTCATCTAATTTTTATATTATACATTTATTTATTTTTTGGACAACAGTTTATCATGGATATAATCAACTGCAATAGCCTGTCGGTTGCCATGGTGAGAAAAGTTTTTTCTAATATTTTTTGTTTGTTTTACGTTTGCTAAGTTTTATTAACATTAATATTTGTTCACATAACACGCTTTCATTTTCATTATTATTGCTCGACGCTCACGCTAGATAACTTTGGTTATGAATACCCCACCCCCCTACTCCGTACTCTACTCCACAGTTCTCAATAAACTACTGTTATTAATACACACACACACACACACACACACACACACACACACACACACACACACACACACACACACACACACACACACACACCTCACTCCGTACTCTACTGCACAGTTCTCAATAAACTATTGTTATTAATCCCCCACCCCACAGAGAATTGACTCCACAATTCTCAATATACTATTGTTATTAATCCCCCACCCCACTCTGTACTTGACTCCACAATTCTCAATATACTATTGTTATTAATCCCCCCACCCCACTCTGTACTTGACTCCACAATTCTCAATATACTATTGTTATTAATCCCCCACCCCACTCTGTACTTGACTCCACAGTTCTCAATAAACTATTGTTATTAATCCCCCCTCTCTACTCCGTACTCGATTCCACAGTTTGCAATAAACTTTTGTTATTTACAAAAGACTAGTTGAGATCACAAGCGGTTTGCTGTTTTCGGATGCTTTTCTTCTCTTCATATATTCCGCAAACGGCTCACAGTGTTGCCTACATTAAAATATTGTTATTCACAAATGAGTAGTGGATTATACTAGTGGATTTGTTTATAGCTTCCCCTATACATGTACTCCGAACACGGTTCGACCTCAATTAATGCTATGCGCTAGAAATCAACTGATCACACATGTAGGCCTAGTTGTGTTTTCTCGCCCTGCAGATTCAATAAAATTGTTCACACGCACTAAAAAGAAACCACCGATAGCAGGCGTTAGTTTTTTTCATCTTGTAATCCACTTAGCACAATGCTCACAATACACATCAGTGAAATGCGTGTTTAAGTTGGAAGTGCTTTTATCTAACAAATAATAACGAAACAGGGAAGAGATCGATAAGGGAAGTTACTCTACAAACTCAATAAGAGCTACCGCATGAGCGAGTTTCGGTCGAACTTTTAAGTCATAGTTCTAATATATAGTTTAATAATAGTAGCACCCGAAAGAGCTTGTTTCTGTGGAGTATCCCCAAAGTCAGGGTCTTAAAAGCCAGTTTAATAAGGGTAGCCACCCGAAAGAGCATCTTTTCTGGCATGCGGAATGAAGATGTATAAGATGACTACGCGGCATTTACTTGTATGATTTTGACAAATGACAGATCAAATCGTCGTCTAAATCAGCAACGGGTGATATTGCAGTTTTTAACGGCACGAGAAATAAAGTTTTCAGGTTTAAGCTATGGAATTTAGACACCGTGACATTTTTTTTTATAAAAAAAAACGCAATGACACGGTGTCGGGAAATAAATATAATTGAAAGAATAAATTAATAAATATTTTCTTTGCTAGTAAACTTTTACAATAATTTTATAAATTACTAAGTAGAAAATTATTACAAGGAAGTTAAAATTATTTAAAGACTTGACTAATTCTGATCAGGGATAGACGTTCGTGCTACATGTAAAGACTTGACTAATTCTGATCAGGAACAGACGTTTTAGAGAATGATAAAAATAGTTTCATTCTATTGATGATTGAAGAGTGTTTTAAATGTAATTATATGTGTGTACAGCCGAAGTACTTTATCTCTCAATCTGTACATGAGAACGAGTGTGTACACTTTTCTGTGTGCACGTGTATGTGTTTGCAAATGACAAATCGTACCAAGAATTGTAACCCAGACTATGTATATGTGACCTGTCACCACAAAAAGATACTTAAGTCGGATTTTGGGGATATTGAGATATATATATCAATAGAAAGAAAATTGAAAGGGCTTTCTGTTGATATAAAAATAAAGAGTGTAGGACAAAATATGGAAAAGTTATGTTTGTTTGAAGTGCACTACTGTCCGGACGGCCATTTTGAGAAAATCGGCCTCAAAGATTGAACACATTTCTGAGAGGTTTTTCCTTAGCAACCATATATTAATCTGCTTCATTTGCAATCAGAGTTGAAGAAGACACAATAGCTAACACTGTAATAACTATAAACAACAATTATATTGTTACATCATTTACAGACAACAGTCTTTTTAAGCCATAACGATTAGAATTTCTGTATGCGAGAATGATTATTGTGGCTCTCAGAATATTCTAAAATTAAGGCATAATATTGAATTGATACCTCTTTCTAAATCTGATGCTAGCTCCACTAAATAAATCACAGATTAAAGCTTTCACATTCTTAAAAAAAATATCGTTTAAATAATCCAGTAATTATAGCACACCTTTCACTTCAGTGTACAGTCAGTTATCGTCAGCTGTCGTCTGCTTCGTCTTTTTCATTGTTCGATCACGCGATTCGCTGTCCGTGTCACTTTAAGATGAAAATCCATCAGCTACATCCTCATTAGCAAAATAATCAGATATCAAATCTTTAATCTGAATGCTTTCTTTTTCTAAGATGTTGCTTTCTTTACATGAATTCAACAAATTAGCGATTCGTTTCTCCATGTTTGCATTACGCATTACAGGACGAAACTGTCTCCCTTGTGTGCGTTTCAACCAATCGCGACCGTCTTTTTATGAGAGCATGCTTGGTAACTTATAGTAAGCTTTGATAAACTGTCTGCGGATTGGCTGACGCTTTTCACTTTGTTTACGCCAAGCACAGCCTTATAAAACATTCTGATTAGACGTTATAAATAAATAAATAAATAACCAGTGTCGTCAGCATAAAAATAGGCTTTTTCCTGAGCATTCTGATATACAACATGATGAGGTTCAGCCAGGGATTTTACCGTCTACGATCGTCAGATTATAGCACTTTTGGGCCATATTTTTCCTTCGAAGTTAGACAGTAGGTCACAAAAAAATAATAATAAAGCTATTTCTAGTTCGAATTAAAGAAAAACACGCTAGTAATTTGTTGTTCGATGGTTTGGGAACACGCTAAAATGAAAATCTCAATTTCACCCATATAGACCCCCACCTTCGTTTTTGCCGTTTTTCTCGGCTTAGCCTTGCGCGACTTAAGTATCTTTTTGTGGTGACAGGTCACATATGTGCTTGTGTCCAGATGACAAGTCTTGTTTTACCAAGCATGGTAGGCAAGAAAAAGGGTGTCATCATCAATATTTCCTCCGTTGCTGGAACGCATATACTTCCCTTGCTGACTATGTATTCAGCCACAAAGGTACGAGAGCGTGTGTGTGTGTGTGTGTGTGTGTGTGTGCGTGCGTGTGTGTGTGTGTGTGTGTGACGGTGTGCATTTAGTTTAGTTTTAAAAATAAGTTGTTTGACGCATTATGTAAATGGCAAAGAAAGGTGAGCCATAATGGGGTTCTTCTAAATAGTCCAAAAGCTTCTGATGGAAGTAAAATTTAGATAACTACTAACACATTAGATCATTTCTTTTATTTAGATGTTTGTACATGTCACATAAAGACTTATTTGGCCCACTCCCTCCTCTAAAATTAGACAACATGTAAACCTATCTTCTAGAAAGGCTTACCCTTATCCCCAGGTTGGAAACATACCTGAATGTTCCAGACAACTTGCCAAACTAGCCAATCAAAGTACAGCTCAGCCACGTGAACGATGCACCAAAAACTCACCTGTAAATTGTTAGTCGAATGCAGCTGACCATTGAGGCCACATGTATTTTCGCTCCTGGTGTTAACAAAATATATTCAGACTACTAACCTTATTGCCAGTTATCCAAGGAAGAAAACCATCCTCTGTATATATTATTGCTGAAGGTATGTGGGTTTTGCTTGCCTAACTAATATTATGCTCATGTTTATATCTTAACATTAACTATTATTTATGCTGTTATATTTAGCTTATGATATTTAATTATATGATGACTATGTAAGTAAGAGTGTTCTGTCAGGGAACACATGAGGACGATGTGTATATAATTGGCAGATCAGCACTTTGTCTGAGATTTTATCTTGGTTGTTGAATTCATCGTGCATCGAGCCATGACACAACACCCAAATGGAATGACCCATGGGCCAGAAACACAGTACCAGGGCCCTTGTGTACGACCGTACATATACGACACTTGGACCTCAGAAGTCATGCCATGGAATCAATGCTAAATGACTATAAAACCAACAAGCTGAACAGCTTCAGCCCAGTTGTAGACACACTCTAACATTTAGAGTTCACTCAGAAACATTAGGTGTTCTCTAACTCATTTATAGTGCACTCATACGATTGGACCAAATAACTACCATAGTGACATAAGACTCAAAATGAACATTCTCTTATGACACCAAATGGTAGTGATTAGGCACTATAACTATATATATAAACTCTAATTGTAACTGTTGAATTATTTGCTCTATGTAAACATGCTGTCTTGTATTATTTCTGGTTGAATAACATGACCACTCTTGTTAGCGTGACTCACTTACTATATGTTGTAGTCTGTCAATTGCATTTACTTACTATCCTGGCTGTATGTATCAGGGGGCTCCGGCTATGTTCTAGAACTATCACCCTTCTATTCTACATTATCTGTCATTCATCTTTCTAACACGTGAGGCCAACCAGGTGTGTTTAGGGGATTAGCTAAAGTTACGGCGGCCCCGAGTTGTGAAGAATTAATATCTTGCCCATCTCCCAGCATAACTTCACAGTACCATTGAAGGCGTAATGACATCTACAGATAGATAGATAGATAGATAGATAGATAGATGGATAGATATACAGACAGACAGACAGATGTGTGTAACTTAACTTATGATTAAATGGATAATCAATTTTAAATGGCTTAATATTTCATTTTAGACAATGAAATAGTATAATTTCTATTGATGTTTCAAGGGTTTTTAAATGTAGTTATTATATATGGTGTGCTGAAGTACTTGTATCTCATAGTATAATGAATATGTATACGAACATGTCTATAAATACATTTTCACACACGACCCCCGTGCGCTTGAGCTTAGCTAAGTCACACACAAACACACACACACACACACACACACACACACACACACACACACACACACACACACACAACAGGAAAGAAGACGTCGTCATTTTCATAATCACAATATAATTCGACTTAACCTGCACTAGATGAGCAACTTTTCAACTGTTTGAGTTTTTTAACATTGTGAGAGAAAAGTGTATTATACGGGTTACATTCACAAATCAAGTTTTAAAAAAGACTTTCTTCAAATTGCCAGCTAAGAATAATCAGTTTGTTCAACTACCAGCAAATGCAATAACAGTTAAGATTGGATTCTTCAGAGACCCGATGACAAAATGATATGACGTAATAGTTTGCCATGAACTTTAACCTTTGACGATCTCTTGTTGCACGTAACAATTTAACTTTCACTTCCCAGTCCACCGCCTGGCTTCACTGCAGACAGAAACGTAGACGTGAACCTGGGAACAAAGGCCTTTTATTTCGATGTTTTCAAGGTCAATTGAACTTTGAGCACGTTCGTCTTTTTATTTACATTATGGCTCATTATTCGTCCAGTCTTGACTAGCTACAGTCCAGTCTTGAATAGCTACACTTCAGTCTTGAATAGTTACATTCCAGTCAGGAATAGCTACAGCCAGTCAGGAATAGCTATAGCCAGTCTTGAATAGCTACACTTCAGTCTTGAATAGTTACATTCCAGTCAGGAATAGCTACAGCCAGTCAGGAATAGCTACAGCCAGTCTTGAATAGTTAGACCATCCTGGAATAGTTCAGTCCAGTCTTGAATAGTTAGACCATTCTGGAATAGTTACAGACCATTCTGGAATAGTTAGACCATTCTGGAATAGCTCCAGAGATCATAATGGTCTCGACGATTCACAATCTTTTCAATAGTCTGCTCAATGTAGGCTGTTTCATTTGCTGTCCTTTATATAATTCCTTCAGAGTGTGTTTTATTTGAAGACCTTGATATTGCTCCATTTAGAGTCTGTTTTTATTTTCAGGCCTTCGTGGACTTCTTCTCACGATGCCTTCATGAAGAGTACAAGTCAAAAGGAATCGTCATCCAGGTAGGCTCTGCATTTCCATTTATTTCACTTTCAATATCCATGCCCTAGAAATCCTTGAAATTTCATGCTTACAAATACTACACTGTCCACAAATGCATGTTAAAATTAATTTTATTTCATTCTTAATAATATATAAATGAAACTTTACAATCTCCAAAACCTTTCAGCAGACGGGGGTATTAAGTTTTCAGGAAATATTTATTACAAATATATAAAGCTGTCTTCTTATCTCTACTTACTCATTTTTCAAATTGTAAGCAAAGTAAAGATTTAACCATAAAACTCCATTTCTTGTACACGGCATTAGCATGCCAACACAACATATTTTCAGTGTAAAGTATTAAGACCAGTCAAGAAAATCTTAGAAATATATTTCATTTTCATTAAATTAAAACTGGATGTAAAAATTGCAGTTTAGAAAGTAAAACACAATGTTTGCGATTGGTTCCCTTGAGTTCTTCAGTTGATGTATTCACATTAACAGTAAAAATAAGTTTAAATATAATGGTTACTTGGTCTTCTTTACTGAAGGACCTGTTGTAAAGTGCGCTGTTTTTGTAATGACGTCAGTGTAAAGTGAAGTGTGGACAGTAAACATCGGGACACGTAACACTAAATAATATATCTTCATAATATTGTCTTGAATAATGAAGTGTAGACATTAAACATCGGGACACATAACACTAAATAATATATCTTCTAATATTGTCTTGAGTAATGAAGTGTGGACAGTAAACATCGGGACACATAACACTAAATAATATATCTTCATAATATTGTCTTGAGTAATGAAGTGTGGACAGTAAACATCGGGACACATAACACTAAATAATATATCTTCATAATATTGTCTTGAATAATGAAGTGTGGACAGTAAACATCGGGACACATAACACTAAATAATATATCTTCATAATATTGTCTTGAGTAATGAAGTGTGGACAGTAAACATCGGGACACATAACACTAAATAATATATCTTCATAATATTGTCTTATCTGCTTCATTGCCGTTCTCGTGCGAGGATGTAACAAAACTGAAAATCACAATCAAATTAAGTCAAGAGCAACATTTAAAAAAAAAAAAACTTGTCAAGAGATTAATTCAGCATGAGACTTCTGACACTTTTTACACAGGGAGGAGGACAAGGTCAGAGTTCAGCAAGTTGTGTTCCTCTTGATGCTAGAGCATCACGTGTTGTGTTTGGTAAAGATTGGCATGATCATTACGTGTTGTGTTTGGTAAAGATTGACATGATCATCACGTGTTGTGTTTGGTAAAGATTGACATGATCATCACGTGTTGTGTTTGGTAAAGATTGGCATGATCATCACGTGTTGTGTTTGGTAAAGATTGGCATGATCATCACGTGTTGTGTTTGGTAAAGATTGGCATGATCATCACGTGTTGTGTTTGGTAAAGATTGGCAAGATCATTACGTATGATCAGTGAGAACTGAATAGCATGTCTTACTATACTCCGCAGGTAGTGTCACCAGGATTCGTCGTTACGAAGATAAACAAGCTGAAACCGAATATTCTGGCACCGTTACCAGAGACATATGTCCGAAGTGCCCTTAAGACGGTTGGAAGGACATCTAGAACCTATGGTTACTGGCGCCATGCACTTTTTGTGAGTAAATCATACTCCTTTTGTTGGTCATTATTTCGACTAGAGCTTTTCTGTATTTCCCAATGCATGTGATGATAAGCTGCTTATGATGTAGCTACATCAGAAAGAGCAGAAATATGCTTAAATCCCATGATTAAATTAGCCTCACTGCCAACACCCACTTTCTACCTTACAAATCGTGTTAGTCAGTATTTACTGTTCTTTCTCGATTTGTAGAGATAGTTTGTACATAGTGTAACACAACCAGCACTATTGTAGTGATGGGAAATAACTGGCGAGAACAAATGTTAATGGGGAAATAACTGGCGAGAAGAACAAATGTTAATGGGGAAATAACTGGCGA
This sequence comes from Sinotaia quadrata, assembly GCA_028829895.1. NCBI lineage: Eukaryota > Metazoa > Mollusca > Gastropoda > Architaenioglossa > Viviparidae > Sinotaia > Sinotaia quadrata. The sequence continues at coordinate 30,812,848 of CM054184.1, forward strand.
GAACAAATGTTAATGGGGAAATAACTGGCGAGAAGAACAAATGTTAATGGGGAAATAACTGGCGAGAAGAACAAATGTTATTGGGGAAAACGCACAGAGGACAATACCGGTATCTTGCTGAAGACTGGATGAACTGTTTGTGAGGTCATTGACTTCTCAGCATGTCCCTTGTCAACTTGCTCTCCTTTGCTTTCGATGATGATGGAAATGTCCGATAATTTGGGGAAATTTATTGGTTTGTCTACAGTTACCAGTATTTAAGCTTCCTTCTCTCCAACTTTCCTCCAGATTGTATATGTTTAACTACGCAAGCCATTTGTGGTCAATTATTTCTCAAAGTTCTTAAGTTGATTTTGGTTTATTTTCTTGAAGTAACTTTGATGTAAGAGCTAACAGTATTTTTATTATTGTTATACATTATGAGGGTGATATGGAGCTGAAATGTCACGCACCATAGAAGCCGATGAAGATGTGCATGTTTGAAAATGAAGTTCCTCATGCACATTAAGTCCTCTGTGATGGAAAACTCAACTCTGCATGCGCTTTCTCTTTTTTGCACACGTCCCAGAGTCGAATATCAACACTTCGCCCTCGTAAGACATTTCTGATATAAAATTATGTTATCCGGCCGAATGAAATGAGGTTATTGCTCGTCAATATAATTTTGCTTCTGTGTCTTTTTAAAAGCATAAATTAGCATTTGTGTTTATGTTGTTAACGATCAAAATTAAAACATCCGGTAAACTGAGGTCGTTATTTGCCCGATATTTCTTGTATTTTATAGGACAACGTGCAGCCCTCAAAAGTCGGGTGGATGGTTCTGAGGTATATACGGGAAATGCGTAAACCTAAACATGGCAAGAAGGAAGGAATGGAATAGAATCTGACAAGCGATGTGGACATAGTGACTTCAAGCCTAAAGACTAATATGCAGACTAAATAACTATCATTCTTTTATTATCATGTTTATGAAAGCAATAAAGAAAAGTAAAATATAATTTTGGCTTGTATTTTAATATAACAGTAACACATGGAATCTTTTTTTCATATTTTTATATTTCTTTCAATAAGACTTGGCTTTGTTGTATTATGATTTTAAGTCTTAGTTTTGTTATTTTTGTGTTTTGTTGGTTGGCATTTGAATGAAAGAAGTGTCGTTAAGCATGTCATTATGTATGTTGTTAAATGTGTCGTTAAGTACATCATTAAATATGTTGCTAAATATATCTTTAATATGTCGTTAGCTATGTTGTTAAGTATGTCGTAAAATATATTGCTAAATATATCTTTAAGTATGCTGTTTAATATGTCTTTAACAATGTTGTAAGGTATATCGTAAAATGTATTGCTAAATGTATCTTTAAATATGCAGTTTAATATATCGTTAACTATGTTGTTAAGTATATTGCTAAATATATCTTTCATTATGCCGTTTAATATGTCGTTAACTTGTTATGTATGTCGCTAAATATGTTGCTAAATAAATCTTTAAGTATACCATTTAATATGTCGTTAACTTGTTATGTATGTCGCTAAATATATTGCGAAATAAATCTTTAAGTATGCCGTTTAATATGTCGTTATGTATGTCGGTAAATATGTTACTAAATATATCTTTAAGTATGCCGATTAATATGCCGTTAATAAATCATTAAATATGTTGCTAAATATATCTTTAAGTATGTCGTTTAATATGTCGTTAACTATGCTGTTAAGTATGTCGTTAATTATATTGAAAAGTTTATCATTAAATATGTCCTTTAGTACGATCGTTAAGTCATTTTAAACACAGTTATAGATTAAGATCTGCGTACAAATCGTACAGATCCTTTCGACGAGTCCATTCTCCAAGCAAGCTGATCATGGCCATTATTGTCACCACTAGAAAAAGCCTTCAACAACGAAACAAAGAAGTCCATTCTCCAAGCGAGCTGATCATGGCCATTATTCTCACCACCAGAGAAAGCCTTCAACAACGAAACCAAGAAGCTGAATAGATCACCAAATCGTTTATGTTCATTCTCCTCGAAACTCGATCACAACCAGTACCACCACCATTAGAGCAACACACTAAATTGTGGCGTGGAGGGTTAAAGAGAGATGGCTGAAAATAATTAATCACATTTAATCCCTAATGTGGCAAACCACACGACCGCTCACACTTCTATAGTGTCAGGTTTAACAAAGAATTAAAAAATTGAAAGTATTCTAAATAATCACACACTCACACACACACACACACACACACACACACACACACACACACACACACACACACACACACACACACACACTCTCACACACACACACGAACGGCTACGAGACCCTCAATCCCACCCTGACATAAAGACGACGACAACAGTTAAAAGGAAAACGCTTATACTTCTAAAGTAAGCGATATATACAAAACCAACATGATGCGAGTACATTCTGAAGTTGATATCGCCTAGTGTTCACTGTATAACACAGTAAGAATCTTTGTATATATCTCTTTAAACTTGCCCAGGATGGCTGCTAAGTTGACTGTGACAGCTTTGGTGGCTCTCACATGGGCATAGTCAGCAATCAAACACAGTGCAGGCTTTGGGTTTTGGCAATGATAGAGTGACTCAGTCGGCTGTGTCCTGATTCTGTAGATCACTCACTAGGACACAAGGAAGTGACTCTGTCGAATGTGTCCTGATTCTGTAGATCACTCACTAGGGCACAAGGAAGTGGCTCAGTCGGCTGTGTCCTGATTCTGTAGATAACTCACTAGGACACAAGGAAGTGACTCAGTCGGCTGTGTCCTGATTCTGTAGATCACTCACTAGGGCACAAGGAAGTGGCAAGTACTTGACGTACAGGCTGCCAGCAGAGTGCTGATACTTTCTCGGCAAAATCATTTTTGCCAGTGCTGTTCCGGGAGAGATTTCTGGCAGTGTTCCTTGGACATCAGTAGAATTGACTGATCTTTGGTGGCCGATTTTGGCGCGCACAAAGACACACTATGATCAATTGAGCTAAAATAAATCTTGCAAATTATTACAACTTGACCTACTGGGTCAAGTCAAGATTTTGTAATAACGCTAGCAATTGCACAGGGAGTGAACTAACAGTTAGTTGCAAAAAGGCGAGATCTAAAGTTGGGCCCACTCTGACCAGTGTAACAGTGTTTTAAAGATTTTGGGGAAAAGTTGAATGAAATGTTGACAGCTACCACTCATACCTTCACACATGTATACACCAAACATTTCATTTTGATTGCAACAGCAAAAATTGATACATATCTTTGTCACTCGAAGGCATCATAAAACTTCGCCTGGCCTCACATCAATAAATAATAAATAAATAAAAAAAGAATATGGAAAGGAATAAAATCTAGATTCAGGAGGTGTATGAGAAAGTCTATTGCAAGCAAGCATGTTTGACGCAGTTATTCACGTCACCAGGAGTTCCCAATGAGATATTTTGCTGGTCACAAGGAAGTTGATCAGTTAATTTAAAAGTATTATTCATTCCGATGATCTAACCTTGGCCATGAACCGTGGTCAAATCCAACTGGCCCAGTTGTAGTAGACATGCGTAGGTGTAGAAAGATAAATACACATCAGTGAAGATGTAGGGATGGGGATAACCCTGATGGCCGAGCACTTCTTTGGGAGAAACGACCTGGAAGTCTTCAGCGGTAACTTAATGTGTAATATGAATGAGTGAGGTGAGAAGTAGCCTTGATCTTTAGGTCAGGCTGGCCAGACCTAAATAGGGGAGACAAATGAGTGATGCGTGCTTTTTTTTTTTTTTTTTTACTATATAAGACACATCTTAATGTGTAGCAAGAAATCTGGTCTAAAGTGTGAAGATAAATCGAAATCTTTTATGAACTAATTGCTTAAGAAAGCTTTATTCAAAAATGAGCGAATGAGACTGTGTGGAAAGTCCATGAGCTACTAATACAGATGACGTGTTTGATCCTTTTGGTTTCAATGAATAGATAAAGAATCCATCCATCTCTTTTGTCTATCCATCCAACTATCCATTGGGCTTGGATTTATGCGTTTGTATGAATGGCTGTACGCCAACTGTGCTTGGTTGTTCCATGTGTGGAAAGCAAAGAAGTCTACACTAGACTAACCTTTGATCGACACATCATAAACATGTGTGTGTGGTGATAATGCTAAGAAACTCCACCAGTGTGACCATGTTAAGTATGATAGGGTTAAAACATTGGCCAGGAGTGTGAAAACTTTTAGAGATAGAGAACAGAAAATAAATTATGAACTTGATAGACTTTGTTCAGAGGAAAGCTAGGACTCTAAGGTAGGCTAAAGTTTCTCTGATTAGACTAATAGATACTGTGGAACTATAATTGTGGAATTTGTAAATTGATTGTTGTTTTCTTCATTTTATTGTTTATTTTTCATATAAATATTTTGTTAATTTTTCGCCTGTCTTGTGCCATTCCTGATATCATCTTCACTTTGTGTAAAATTAATCATTGTAGTCATTGTCCCTGTATTTTGTCTTTGTTCAATTAAACGTGAGAAATTCCTTTCTCTGGGGGCTTCGAGGAGCTACTGGAAGTGGTTGACTTCAATTGTTGTGTTCAAATTATTCATTAGTTTGCGGGCGACCAACAATCTTAACGTTGTCTGTACCAGGAGTGGTTAAATATTCAATTATTTGAAACACAGAAACATACACACTTCACCTGTCATATATATATCACACTATTTGCCTAGAGTACGAATAGAGTTCTCAATGCAATACTTCCTATTGAAATCGGATTGTTGTCTAATGCTTGTACTGATAACAAAGGAAACAATGTGAGGGAGAGACAAAACTTGTTTTAAAAAACTGAATCTTCTTATGCAACCACATTTAGAAATCATATAAGTACTAATGCTATGAGATTCTGACCAAAGTTAAATAGATTTCCAATGTCTGTGAATACGATGTCGATAACTATAATTTTCAATGACTTTTTCCTGTCGAAATACGTTTATTTTCTTGAATGTTCCTTATCCCAAGAGGCGTCACCGTACAGTTTGGAGACGGCCACTGATTTTTTTTTTTATAGGCCATAAATAGCACACAGCCAACCACAGCAAACGTGGTTCATAAGTCTGATAAACCAAACCTAATCTAGATCAGGAGGGTAACAACACAAACCTATTTTAGATCAAAGACAATTAAAACTTAATCTGGGGTATGATTAAAAACAAACAATGTAGTTCATGAAGTTAACAAAACAAACTTATTCTATGGCGTGAGATTAGTAACATAAACATAACTATTTCTGCTTACAATTCAGGTCATGGACTAACAACTTTATCCCTTGTGTAAGCAATAAAGTTGACAACAAAAACATAATCAAGGAATCCAAACTTGCAGCAAAACTGTCACAAGGCTAAACAATACAGCAATAGATTGTGAAGTCAAAGGTTATATAGTGTACGTCACAAGGCTAACAATACAGCTATAGAGTGTGAAGTCAAAGGTTATAGAGTGTACGATATTATTTACTTTGCAGGCGGGGTAGGGCGAAAGAATCTTAAGTAATTTCACGTATGGGCATAATAAAAGAAATTCCTTATGCAACCGGACTAAATCAATAATACAAGGGGAGCCAACACACGGGTCGAGGTTTCGCTCTGTGTACAGGCGCAGTAACGACTGGCCCGATTATCTCTGCAACCAGTGTACGATTGAAGTTTTGCAGCAGACAGACAACAATAATGGCGGTAGAAACATTAATGCGCAGCTATCTGGGAAACTCACTGCCATATTTTGCATTTGTCGGCGTGATAGTCACTGCGTACGTCACTATTAAGATAACGTCCGGCTTTCTCTATGGACTATGGACCTATTTCCTGTCCAGCCTGCTTGGATTTTCCTTTGACTTCAAGAAAGCGGGACCATGGGCAGGTAAATCTTGTAGAACTAGAAAATGAATAATGTCTGAGTGTTGTAGTAATAAAGTCTGTTCTTCGTGCACGGAGTGTGTGGGGACCAGTGAGTGATTACTCGTGTATGCTTTGTGAAATTAGTGGGTGAGAGCAGTGCCATCTTAATGCATGGGCACAATGGGCAGTTGCCGGGGGCCTCACGACCATAGAGACATTTTATCGATCATTTACATCTTTATTCCTGTATGTGGTTGTGGGTATGGGCCTCAGTGCACTGCTTTGCCCGTGGCCGTGGTCTCTTAAGACGCCCCTGGGTGAGAGTGTGTATATTAGTGCGTGTGTTCAGGACTTAGTAATCGTGTATATGAGTGATTGTGTATGCGAATGAGTGAGTGAGCGTGGGTGGGTGAGTATGTATGAAGGTGTAAATGGGTGAGTGTGGAGTAGGGCATATCTAAGTTTAAAGGGTGAAATTATTTATGTATTCATATGTTATATCAAGAGATTATCTTCCCTTACACAATTATTTTAGGTTATTACTTAGGTCTCTTTCCGTAAATAGCGCGGAATTTCTTTTAAGCCCTCAATTAACAATTAATAACAAAACAATTAACATTATGAAACACCCACACTACCATACAATTACGAATAACAAGTGGGCTAAACAAACGGTAAAGATGTAAGAATACAAAGGATAGCCTGGTTAAACACTTGCTTACATCAATAATACTATTACCACAGTTGCAAAAGACAAATTAGATTTACAACGCAATAAACGATCGTGCAAGAGTTTTGCCCTGTTGTAAAGCGGCATGGATTTCACCGGTCTCACTGGCCACTTTTATTAGCACTAATGACTTAAGTTTGAATCTATTTTCTATTAATCATTATTGACTTTTCTAATTTCTCTTATATAATTAGAGAAATACAGTTCAGAAAAAATATATAACTTGTCTGTTGGAAGAAGTGTCACGACTATGCTGAGTCAGCTTTCAGTCTCATGAGTCATATTTAAAATGTTTTGTTTATTATTTTTATCACCATAATTACTGTCATCTTTACCTCATGATCTCACAAATATACGCCATCAAAACCAGTTTTGTTAGTATTTTCTTTGCAGTATATTTTGTGTCTTGACATTTTTGAGGTGAAACTACTTCAATGTACATTTTAAAAAGAAGTATTATGAAACACGTACCAATACATTCAATACATTCTTTGTCTTGACATTTCACTGTCGGTGACTGGGCGTAACAATATATTCAGTGTTTGATATTTCAGCGGTGACTATGTTAACATTGTATTCTGTCTTGACATTTCAGCGGTGATTGTGTTAACAATGTATTCTGTCTTGACATTTCAGTGGTGATTGTGTTAACAATGTATTCTGTCTTGACATTTCAGTGATGACTGAAATGCATCGTGACACAATATATACTTTTTTGATATATCAATAGTGACTGGTGCACCAATATTCTACTTTGTCCAGACATTTCAGTGGTGACTATTTATCAATATATTTTGTCGTGACATTTCAGAGGTGAGTGGGATTACCAATATACTTTGTCTTGATATTTCAGTGGTTACTGGCTGTACTAATATATTTTGTCTTGACATTTCAGTGATGACTGGCCTTACCAATATATTTTGTCTTGACATTTCAGTGATGAGTGGCTGTACCAATATATTTTGTCTTGACATTTCAGTGATGACTGGCTGTACCAATATATTTTGTCTTGACATATCAGTGGTGACTGGGTGTACCAATATATTTTGTCCTGGCATTTCGGTGGTGACTGACTGTACCAATATATTTTGTCTTGACATTTCAGTGGTGACTGACTGTACCAATATATATTTGTCTTGACATTTCAGTGGTGACTGGGTGTACCGATGGCATTGGAAAGGCGTACGCAGAAAACGTTTGTACATTTCTCATAATATATTTCATTCAGGATTGAAAGATTTATTTACATGAGATAATGATTTTAATTACATTTAGCTTGCAGTAATACTAAAAGTACTAGTGATAGTCTACATAGTAGTATTTAAAAAGTAGTAATAGCAGGATTGATGTAAAAAAGAAGTAGTAATAATAGTAGAAGCAGTTCTAGTATAAGTAATAATAGTTGTAAACTGTTGTAGAATTAGTGCTAATATAAACAGTAGTAGTTATTTTTAAAATAGTGTATAAGTAGTACATGAATGAGTAGTAAGTCATTGCATGTAATAAAAATAGTAATGTGTGTAGTAGTACTTTAGCGAGTAGTAAGGGATTTATGTTGTAATAAAAATAGTAATGTGTGTAGTAGTACTTTAGCGAGTAGTAAGTGATTTATGTTGTAATAAAAATAGTAATGTGTGTAGTAGTACTTTAGCGAGTAGTAAGTGATTTATGTTGTGATAAAAATAGTAGTATAAACTATAAGTAGTACTTGAAATAGTGGTGATTGCAGTTGCGTGACGCTAACGCCACCTAGATAATGGATATTATTATTATTATTAATTAATTAATCATCCAAAGCTAACTACAAGTGATAAGAATCTTAATTTGTGTTATTAATAATTCTCCAGCAAGACACCACTCGTCTCTCTCACTTAGCGGATATACGGGCGCTGTAAACGTTTTCTCTCTTCCACAATATTAAGAACAACATTTACTGTCACACAGTATTTCCGTTGGTGGAAAACGTCTTACTAAAGGAGAAGACAGTCCAATGTTTAATTCAAATCTCAACTTACAATTTCCTTCAACAGTATTTATTACACCGACAAATGCGTACAGCATAATAAATCAGTATATCAGTTTATGAACAGGTTCATTAGAACGATGTCAGGTGTTTAGCATACTATATATGAGCATCTTAGTTCAAACATTTGTAGAAATAATGGTTACCTCATGTAATACATCTCAATATAAAACGAAAGTATAATATACCAATAGCAAGAATGCACGAAATATTTCTAAGTCCATTCTCTCTGGACCAGTCAGTTAACTCACCACTAAGCTAAGGCCGCCTTTCAAGACTGGACTTCCTGTCACACCAAATTCAAGTGATTAGACAATAGAATTTCCTACAGCAGGTAAACCTTTTGATTGCAGCCCATTGGCTGGTCTCATTTTCATAAATCTTAAGAGTTGGATAATACAAACTACTCATCCAGTTGGACTGGTCTGCATTCATCAGAAATTTCTAGCATATTGTCAACTCACGTATTTACTCCAACTCTGACACTTACAAAATACTATCATAAGGAGTGCTCAAGGTCGAGTCACTTCAACAATTTAACACTTGTTATAACTGTTATAATTTTAAAATAGGGATAGACAAATTTACTCTCCTACATGTTGCAATAAAAATAGTAGTATAAGTAGTACTTGAATTAGTAGTAATTGATTGCAAATGCTATAAACTAGTGTATTAAACAGTACTGGAATTAGTAATAAGTGATTGGAAATGCTATAAACTAGTGTATTAAACAGTATTGGAATTAGTAGTAAGTGATTGCAAATGCTATAAACTAGTGTATTAAACAGTACTGGAATTAGTAATAAGTGATTGGAAATGCTATAAACTAGTGTATTAAATAGTACTGGAATTAGTAATAAGTGATTGTAAATGCTATAAACTAGTGTATTAAACAGTACTGGAATTAGTAGTAAGTGATTGGAAATGCTATAAACTAGTGTATTAAACAGTGCTGGAATTAGTAATAAGTGATTGCAGTTACAACAAAAGAATAAACGTGGTTGCCTAGTCGCAGAGTAGATAATTAATAAACGTTTGATTACGTAATTACAAAATCAAATACATTTTACTCACCTAATTCTAGCAATCACGTGTTTGATTAAACATAGCAAATCCTACTTATCCGAAAAATGTTGTCAGTAAAAGTGATTGTCAGTGTAACTGGTCGAGAAACGCTTGTCGCCCTTGGCAGTCACTGTAGGTGTGCACATTTTTTGTTTCACTTAATTTCATTCTCTTTCAAAAAAATATTTTCCCTGCTTGTTTGCAGCTGGCCAAGCGAGGACTAAATCTGGTGCTGATCAGCAGGACACAATCCAAACTCGAACTTCTTGCTAAAGACATAGGTATGCCCAATCTGTTTTGTCTTCTTGTCGGTGGCGGTGATGTTTTGCTACAATCATCTCAAGACACACTCCTGGACTTACTTTCATTAACACTAATTGTGATGTAGTTTAGTGGAGTTTTAAAAACGTTCGGATTTGAATAAATTATCTGGATTAATTACTGGATCTAATCTTATACTTATCACCTACAGATCGGGGTCAGTGTTACACATTACAGATGTGCCCAATATTGAAGTCGGGAACGTATTAAACATTAGGAGCGTGCCAATGATAAATTTTTGTACGTGATAAGAATAAGGGGTGTCCCAACTTGAAGTCGATGTACATGTTAAACGTAAGGGGTGCGCCAGAAATGAAGAATGTACCAAGAGATCAAGTTGAGGTCATGATTGCCAAAGCTGAAGCTAACAATGTAATTTCTGAATTATATTACATGTGTTTATATACAGCGATGTTACTAAAATGTGTTAAATATGTTTGATATAAGGCGATGTTTTACAAAAGTATGTTACATATGTTTTAAACAAACCGATGTTACTCTCGACTTCGTCAATTTCAGAAGAGACAAATATTCAATGATTTGGTGAGCTCTCTGCCTGACCTACTCACTAACAGATTTGACTGGCAATATTGATGACTCTATGTATTATTGATGGAATACAATGTTATACAACTCTTTGATTAAAAAACTGAGTGGTTATTTAAATGGCTAACTAACGCGTTGATTGACAGAAATACTTGCTGTATAACTGCCTGATTGCTTAATTGACGGATTGTGAATTAATGTGATTATCAAACTCACTGACTATATAATGAACTTGGTGACTATCTGAATCAAGGTGAGTATCTGACTCACTAAATAACCTGGTGACTATCTGAATCACTGTGAGCATCTAACTCACTGACTAATTAATGAACCTGTGACTTTATCTGTTGACTAAACTAAACAGATTAGCTGAATCACTGGTTGTATAACTTGTAAATTTGCCTATCTGACTGAATATGTGATTGTCTAATATACTGATAACATTACTGATTGGATTATTGAATGCCCTCAAAATGCTGAGTGATCTAGTTACTGGATGGATGACTGACTTACAGGACGATTAACTCACTGACTAAATTACTGATTGGATGACTGACTAATAACTTACTGACTGGCTAACTAAATTATGATACTGTGTGTATGTGATGTGTGTGTGTGTGTGTGTGTGTGTGTGTGTGTGTGTGTGTATGTGTGTGTATGTGTTTGTGTGTATGAGAGGCAGAGTGAACATATGTGTGTGTGTGTGTGTATGTTTTTGTGTGTATGAGAGGCAGAGTGAACATATATATGTGTGTGTGTGTAAGTATAATTGTTACTTAATTATATAGATGATTGTTACTCTCTTCTTTTAGAAAGCCGTTTTAAGGTACAGACTAAAGTGATTGCTGCAGATTTCACCAAAGTGAACATCTATGATGCTATTGGACGAGAACTCTCTGGCCTCGACATTGGTACCCTGGGTATTATTACGTTACTTTTGGTTTCGTGTTTGTTTCAGATGTTAAAACTGTATTACTATAAAATATTTTAATATAAAATTGGAACTTGAGTGAGTAAGATTAAACATTTGGTCAGCCATATTATTTTATTTTGATTTATTTCTATGTTACGTTATTAATATCTGAGTGTTTGTTATCCTTGAACTCGAATTCTGCGAGCCATTACTAAGTTATGAAGTATGTAAATCTGTAGTACTCTGATTCTTCAAAATCAAATGTGCACGTTAAAAACGATAATTAAATAATAATGATGAGTTCTATGTTGATTATTGCAGTGAATAATGTAGCCATCTGCTATGAGCACCCTGAATTCTTTCATCAAATAGAAAACCGTGAAAAGGTAAAGTTTTCTCGATTGTAAACAAGTACCATAACTCTTTCTAGATTTGTCAAATAATTATCATGAAAGGGAAATCATTTCCAATATGAAGAATTACCTGAAAATATTTTTTTTTTATTGTAAATAATTATTTTAAAATACAAATCTGTCTCGATTGTAAGCAGTTACCTTTAACTTTATCGATCCAGTATATATGCTTGTGACAAAGGTGTTTAATGTTTCCTGATTCCATTCTAACATGGTATCACGACAAAATTTCAAGTCAAAGAAAATGCTAATAAAAACAATATCTATACAGAAACGTCCGTGTACGTCACGCGAATTAAATCTTGTAACTGTTTTGAAATAATTCTAATATATATGTATTACATATTATTTTCATAAAACAGAAGTTATTAGACTATTAATGGATCCTTTATTTCGACAGCTAATTATGGATTTGATCAACTGCAACACCGTTTCAGTTGCCATGGTAAGGATTAACTATTTATTTGTATTAATATTTTTCTTAAAAGAAAATATTAATTACGACTTATGACATCTACAATGATATTCCATCTGCTATATGACAGTCACTTTTGACAGCTAACGGTGAAGATGTCAAATTCACAAACAAGTAGACAAATACGAGGCGTTTTGTTAGACAGAACACTATTGTTTGCAAGAAGTATTAGTGATGCTGTCTGAGAAAACCAAGCCTAAAGTGAAAAAAGTTCAAAAGTGTATTTTTTAATTTATTAAAGTTCAGAACCTCACGTTTATTTTATAAAAAAATAATTTATGTCAGATAATTTTTTCACTCTACACTTTTTAAAGTACCTACCTGATAGACTATCAAAGTAATAGTAAACTAGTAAATAGTACTAGTAAACGACAACATATGGCTGTAGTGCAAAATCAATTTTAGCGACTGTGTCTGGGTTGGAACAAACGACCTTTATTTATAGACATTATTGATGTTAGCCAGAAACACTTGTCAACAAACAAAAGCATGTCGACAAATACACAATAGCCATTTTAGAACAATCGTTATTGTTCGTGAGAAGCACTAGTCAAAATATAAGAATGTAGAGAGGCAAACACTAGCCATGTTAGCCAGAATAAGTGCTATTGTTCATGAGAACTTTAGTAAAGAATACAAGCGTGTTGTAGCCTATACTAGTGTGCCAGTCACGCCAGATGTCTTCAAAACTTGTAGGAATTATGATGTGGGTATTAATTATAATAATAATGACATTATCAACAATCCCGAGGTTACAACTGGCTTACCCGCCATAGGGGGAAATATCTTCCCGTATCGTTGTTCCTAAATACAACTAAATTTTCTGACTCCTGCCCCACCCATCTAAGACTGAGACGACGACATGACACACAGGAAATGACGTTTGGAAATAGAAATGATTTAATACATTTTAATACAGAAAATAGCAATCAAGTAAATTTGAACATACAACAATGCTATTAAAATACTGGGAAAATACAGAGCAAGATAAACGTAACAAATGAGAAGTCTAATTTAATTCTATGTATCTAACAATCTACCAGTAAATCAGTCGTTTGATGCCACAGTTATTTTTATTTTATTTTTTTATTTGTTGAGTATTATTAAATCCCAAACAAACGCCTGTTTGGTTTCTAAAGTACTTACATGGAAAATATTTCTTTATAAACCACATTTTAGTGATTATTAAATCATTATCATTCACCAGATAGATCCGTCACTACTTTTAATGTTGACATTGCAAAACCCTTGATAACACGACATATCATTGACCAAGGTTCAGGGAGAGATATATTTTAATCTTGAATGGACTGTGCACTCAACATAGGGCCTATTTCAAAAAGTCAAATTGACATAAGAATGCGTGAGGTAGTGGGTAAACCTGGTTGAATAATGATGTAATCAGAGTGGTGCCCCTTGAGTAAACCCACTTGGACAGTGATGTCTTTTCATGTTGACTTCTTACTGAGCCAGTGTACTGAGCCATCTTACTGAGCCAGTGTACATCAGTTTCAGAACCAGAGGACGACCTAGCACTTTCTATAGTAGGAAGTACTTTCTAGTACTTGTCAGTCACATTGTTAACGGTACCTCCATAGTCGGCCTGTCACTTTTTAATGTCATAGACCGCCATCTGCTAATCCGCCCGACTAAAGGTCCCATGTACCCACTAAAACAGTAGTGCACACACTTCTGACAGTCTGTTGTCTCAATCACAGCGTGCATTGGCAATCAGGTATTCAACAGGTGAACAATAATGCTTCCGGATGGCTCAGTTAAATGGAAATAACATCAAGGCACCGCACGCACGCACGCACACACACACACACACACACACACACACACACACACACACACACTCACACACACACACACATGCACACAATCACATTGCCTTCCAATCAACATAGCAAAACAAATACTAAAGCATTTTAGTAAAAATAGGCATAACTCAATGAAGAGAAACATTATCTCAATAAAGGTTTAAAGAAAAAAGTACGAGGAGCAATCAACAAAATAAATCCATGTACAAACAATGAATGTGTGAAATATTGAAATATTATTAATGTACAAAATTAAAGAGAGGGTTTGTTTATCATTGTTACTCGTGTAGACAAACATGCGACCTTCTTGGACAGAACAATTGTTCTTGATGATGAAAAACGTCAAGAATCTAATCATGCAAACATGTTTCCTCCTTGCAATCAATATATAATCAATAATTATGTATATGCTGTTCATGGGAGAATATAGTTAGAATCATACACAAACTGTGTTTTCGCTTTGCTTCCAGTCAGCCAAACTATGTAAGTTTAAACCATTACTCTAAACACTCTTCAATAACTCATTTGTTCACTGAAACTTACACTTTATACAAATCATTATTGTAAATAATGATAAAATACGTCTTTATGTAGTTAATTTGTATCTCTATAGAGTACAACTGTACTGCAAACATTTATAAAAACAAACAAACAACCCCCCCAATGCAAACAATCACACTTATGTATTATGCATAGAAGAAATATTTATTGCAAACACCAATCAGTAATATGTTCATGCTGTCAGAAGGCTTGTTTGGGGGAGATTAGCCTCTTGTTGAGGGTGGCCTGGGATGGTGGAGAATTAACATCTTACCCATCGCACAGCAAAACGTCACAAGCAAACACTTGTGCAGTCCGATCTCCATCATACTGTGGACAGCCATAGCCACAGGATGTTATGCTCATAGAAGAAACTACAGCAATCCATATAACCAATGAGACATAAATAACCTAATGGGGACTGAGACTAAAAAGTACCCTCAAAACTTCAAATGAATAAACACTCCAAGCAATAGCATCTAAATACTTTAAAAGCAGTAGTATGTTGGATTTTAAAAAAAATAAAACTCTGGAAGCTTAGATGTTGATTTTTTATTTTTTTTTTTTTGGGGGGGGGGGCGGTGGGAGTGGCGTTTATAAACTGTAAAAAATACTGAAGTCAATGCCTGTACTTTTATTTTAATTACATATACTTCTTTCTTCAAAGTTTGTTTCTTAATTTATATTCATCCCATTGTTTCTAACTGGTCTGAAAATGTTTGTGTAGATAAGCAGTTGTTTATAACTGTGTGCAGATGACAAGTCTTATACTTCCAAACATGGTGGCCAAGAACAAAGGTGTCATCATCAATATATCATCTGATTCTGGAATAACCGTGCACCCCTTGATGGTTGTCTACTCGGCCACCAAGGTGTGGCCTGGCGCTTGCTCATTAATGTGAACATTCTTGGTAGTATATTTGCCACTATGTCACCATATTGAGCAAGTGCGCCGTCTTATTTGCCATTATGTGGTCATCACATTTTTTATTGTCATCCTAATTGCCAATATGTGTAATCATATATTTCACCATTTATTATTATTATGTAGGCCCCTATTATATCATATGTGCCAATATGTCATCGTGTTTGTCGTCACGCTTTTCTAAATGTTCATCACATTTGCCATTATGCATCTTATTTGCCATAAAAAGTGACTGTGATCATCTACAGATCTGTGAATCGGAGCACAACTGTGTGATTGAATATGATACAATACGCGCTCATTATTTGAAACAGCATATTTGTGTGTGTGTGTGTGTGCTCTATGCTATAGACTTATTCTCATCATATATAGTATAACACACGTACACTCGCTCGCACACTGTGTGTGTGTGTGTGTGTGTATGTGTGTGTGTGTGCGTGTATGTGTGTGTATGTGTGTGGACATCTGTGCATAATAGAGTTCGTTGATTTATTTTCTTCTGGTGACTGTAACTGCATAACTGCACAGTACACGTGTTTTGACAATATTCTCAGTGGTTTCAACATTGTCGTTCTGTAAAATTTTAGTATCAATGTTGCAATATAATATAATATATAAATATAATACCTTAATAAATGTCGATCTTGAATGGAAATGTGCGTACGACACAAGCTAAGCATTTATTTTGTTGTAGACTTTAAAATTACTATAATTACTGAACTGTGTATTTCTGTTTCAAGGCCTTTGTGGATTTCTTCTCGCGTTGTCTGCAGCAGGAGTACAAGTCAAGTGGACTCATTATCCAGGTGTGTCAGGCTAGTAAAATAATTAACTAGATATAATTATGTCAGATAATGTTATCCCATGTCTTAGAATCATTGACCAGTTGTATTTTTCGTTAGGGATCACTGTCCAGTTGTGTTATACTAAAGGCATAATAAATTAGGTATGTCACATAATACAGTCCTTTGTCTTTAGAGGGATTATTCTACAGATCCACTAGGGATCACAATCCTGGTACCAGAGGTGTCCCTCGTGTGGATCTTGTCCAAGCGTTCATAAAATTGTTGGTATTACTGGCCAATGTATGTTGGATTTTAGTATATTCGTTGTTGAGGTATGGGTCTGTGGGTTAGATTATAGGAATAGATGGACACGAATGTATTTCTTTAGGTGTCTCATTAGGTGTCTCATTAGGAGTCTCATTAAGTGTCGCATTAGATGTTTCATTGGGTATCTCATTAGGTGTATCATAGGGCATTTCATGATGTGTATCATTTGGTATTTCATTAGCTTATCATTTGGTATTTCATTAGGTGTATCATTCGGTATTTCATTAAGACATGGCTTATGCCATCGCTTCTTACCATGGTTTTAGAAAGTACCTAATGATGTAACTGATGGGTAATGGACAGATAATATTGGTTCAGCATGCTGGGTAATAATTAGCTCGATTGACAGCCCCCCCAGTGTGTAAAACCACCACATAGACAAAAGACAAATATAAACTTTACAGAATGGTAGATATACATTTAAAATGATAAGCAGTTAACAAAGAGATAAGTAAAGAGAAATAAGAATTGTAATAAACAATAACAGAATTTAAATAAAAGAAAAGTTAAATTGAAATTGAATTGTTTAGGATGCAGCCCAAATGCAAGTACATGAGAACAGCTAACCAAGAATGTCACTCCCAAAGAGGTGAATATTCTGTGTCTAATAATAAACTTCTACCAACTAAACCAAACAGTCTTGACTTCAATGAATAGATCACCATTGGTATGAATCCTATTGGAGTCAGAGGTCGCAACATATAAGTCAGAATGAATGGCCTTCCACTTTTCCTTTCCAAGAATAATTTTATCTCAAAGTCGACCTGTGACATGAACACTTATCTTCTGTTTCTCGTCCACAATCTTTCTGGACAGGGTGGCCTCCCTTGAGCCCCTTCCAGGAAAGAATGTTACACTCAGCTTCAAGTGATCCAAAATGAAGCCTGGCAAGTAAACCCATAAAGCAAAAACCAGAAACCCTGCAATAATTCATATGCAGTATTCAATACTTTCTCTTGTACATGATAATTCAATTTTAAGTGGACTATTCCAATGTTCACAATCGTCAGCTAACTTCTGTAAAAAACATTCATTAGTACAAAATTAAAGCTCACTCTCTCAAAAATAATAACTTGACAACATACCTTCCTTAAAGGGTGACTCTTTATACACTGTGGAATAAATCAAATTCTTCCTCCTATCTCTATTTTCTTAGTCAAAGTGTTCTGACAATCTATTTCTTGTAACTGTGACGTAGTCAATGGATGTTCCCTTGCTCATAAAATGGCTAAACTGAAGTAGTGATTTTGGGCTGTTTGCGTGTATTTATTCCTTTTTTGCATATGGTTGTCATTAAATTCTCTTATACCATATGATGGGATTTTACACTGGTTTAGTGCCATGAGGACTGCTATTTATCCCAGTCAAGTGGCAGTCTTTCAGCGCAAAATTGTTCATGATTCTACAGGGATGTGATCCCAGCTACAGCTTCCACCTGGCCAGTGCATATTATGCAAGACTGGACCATTCATGCCACTCCCTCTAACCACTTTAATCAGGTAAGGCCGAAATTTAATACGGTGTATTCTTTCCAAGCATGCACGCACATTAGGTGTATCATTCGGTATCAGTTTCATTAGGTGAATCATTTTGGTATTTCATTAGGTTTATAATGTGGTATTTCATTAGGTGAATCATTTATATTTCATTAGGTGTATCATTCGGTATTTCATTGGGTGTATTATTTGGTATTGCATTGGGTGTTTCATTTGGTATTTCATTAGATGTTTCATTCGGTATTTCATTAGGTGTCTTAATCGGTATTTCATTAGATGTTTCATTCGGTATTTCATTAGGTGTCTCAATCGGTATTTCATTAGGTGTGTCTTTTGGTATTTAATTAGGTGTCTCATTTGGTGTATCATTCGGTATTTCACTAGTTGTTTCATTAGGTGTATCATTCAGTAGTTCATTAATGTGTCATTCGGTATTTCTTTAGATGTCTCATTGGGCGTATCATTCGGAATCTCATTAGGTGAGTCCTTGTTCGAGTTTGAACCATTTTAGTAGAATCATTGTCCACTAAAAGTTTATTTCACATTTGTTACATTGTCCACTAAAAGCTTATTTCACATTTGTTAAATTGTCCACTGAAAGTTTATTTTACATTTGTTACGTTGTCCACTAAAAGTTTATTTCACATTTGTTACATTGTCCACTAAAAGTTTATTTCACATTTGTTACATTGTCCATTAAAAGTTTATTTCACATTTGTCACATTGTCCACTAAAAGTTTATTTCACATTTGTTAATACCTATAATGTGACAGTTTGCATAAAAGTTTAATTTACATAAGTAAATTCATTCTGTAAGACTGTTCACATTAAGCTTATTCTACTTGTGTTAATGTTTTCAATAAGACAGTTAACCTAAGCATTGATTTGGCGTTTGTTATTCTTAATGCATCATAGCACTCTTATAGAGAAGTAAGATCCCTTGTATTAATCGGAAACTGGTACTGCTTGACTTCAGCGCTACATACTGACATCGGTTCTACTTACAAAGGGACCTAATGCTGATAATACAGTAGCGATCCTGAAGCTAAAGCTGTCCTAATTTCTAAAAAAAAAATAACTAGGGAAAATAAATTCTAAGCGTTATTGCCCAGTCTCATTCCCATAACCTCTCTGCATAGACACCAGCTATTCTTTGGCCATTGCCAGTGGCATACAAACTTCAAGTTCGGATAATTAAGATATCTCTTTCTGTGACTGTAATTAGGTCGTATCACCATCGTTTGTGGCCACCAAGATGAGCCATGTTAATACCGTCAGCACATTCGTCCCCTCGCCAGAGACTTTTGCACGCAGTGCTCTCAACACGGTTGGCTGGCAGTCACGCCCTGCTGGCTACTGGGCTCACGCATTGCAGGTAACTGAGATCTCCAGGTGTTTTAAACCATCTTTACTGTCCAATTTAGCTTGCTTGAACCGTATCTGACGTCATCACTAAATGGATCTGTGCGAATATGTTGTGATGCTTTAAATCTGGGATCTCACAATTGATTGCTTCGTGTTTTCAAGAGCGAATTTTAATGACCTAATCATTAACCCTATAATCCTAAACCTAATCATTGATACAGAAACATTCGAGTTGCTTTTGGCAATTTCGAAAATGTAGATGACTGTATTTTCTTGTTCAGCGTGATTTTAATTCACAATGTCTATCATTTATTTTAATTTACTTGTACTGAAGTTTGACAGTAACATGAAATGACTTTTCCCTTAGCAATAAATTACGTTACTGATAAGAAAACTATTTAGTTATTTTATTTTCAGAAAAAAATCTGCAAAACGCAAACATTTATTTCTTGTGACTTTTTCACAGGACCAGTTGGTTTTTCTTACTCCCGAGTTTGTCGTTTGGGAAATTCTCATGGGGCTTCGTGCAGAGGGCCTGGAGAGAAAGTCCAGCAAAGCAGATTGACCACTCTAAAGATACCAAAGACTTTTTTTATAATAGCAGGTTTCCCACTGTCTATTATATGGCAAATGCAAAGGACAGATATTATTCAGCCGCCCATTTATTATAATAGAGGTGTATCTAGTGGCAAGAGTATTAATGCACATTATGAAAACAATTATTTCATTAGTGGAGTCAGTTATATAACTCTCCTCTATAACAGAACTGGATCTAGTGACAATTATATATCTACTATCATGACAGAAAGGCATCAGAACGTGTTGCACATTTACCTGTTTTGGATGGAAATGCATTACTGTCCGATACAGAACTACCCATAAGAAAATATTATCTATTTACATGACAACTGAGCAATGTAAATTAATTATCAATAATAAATTATTTAAAACAATTTTGTATTAACTAACTTTATTTAAATGGAGACTAGATATATACTGAAACACTATTACATCATATTAATTCTCTATTGTTTGAAATATTTGGTTTTCATGAAATACTTGAACATGTTTGTTATTAATTCTGAAGACTTAGCAACAAAGTTTTACTTTGCCATATTGCTAAAATGCATGTGGACTCTTCGCAGAAATCCAACTCGAAATAATAACAAACAAACAAAACAATAAGCCAACCAAACAATGCTAATAAGCATTGTGGAGATGAACCATGCTGACAGTTGCACATGACTTACAAAAAGTATTCAAACAGTGAAGATGGTGAGTTTAAATTGCTAAATTAAAGACAAATTTAAATGGAATCTGGGTCAGCCACAGATAAAAATAAATCCGTATGAAATGAGTTATTCCCATTCTTAGAATCAAGAATGCAAACTTTAATTTATAGGATAATCCTCAACATTAGCGACAGCTGGACTTGCCTAACTTATCTCCCTTCAAATGCCACAATCTCCTGATTGCTCCCAACACTTAGTCAGAAAAGCTAGTTGACTTCTTGCCACAATGTTATCTCCCTTTTTATTTATAGGTAATAAATATAATTCTTTATTCCACTATTTATGGCTCAGCCCCCAGTGGCAGTCTCCTTTGGTCACTTACATGCACTTATGTAATAACATAGAGAGATAATGGTTTAAATGAAACAAATTGTTTTCCGCAAATGTAGAATATTAATGCGCAACCCGGAATGTAATTTTTTATTCACACCATGGAAAATCTATCTTGATTTGTCCTTTGGGATTTATCTGTATAAAGCATGTGTTGTTTTCATCCACTGATGCATGCTGACCTCCATGACTTTAGCAACACTCGTCGTTCGACAGGCTATAATACGGATTCAGCTAAGATGCTCGCTCGCTTGTCCTGGACTCCACGCTTTAGCAAGGTTAGACTTCCAATTCAAGGAACAGCTAACAATTACAATCTGAGTTATGAGGTAAAACTCAAGACTGGCTGCAAATACATAGTTATTTACATTACAACTTTATGTGACAATAATGACTTTTATGGGCCTTATATCAGCAGCATTAATCATTATTTACAATTTCCACTAATTCACAATTTACATTACATGAAAATTCAAATATATAAAATCTTTACAAATAAATATTCTTTCATTATTCCAAAGTTGCTCATGATACATAACTAATGACTACGTAGCACTTGTTAATAATCCCGTGATAACAATTAATCAACGGTAGTGAAATTACATACACGTTGGTGTTTCACCACATTTACAAATGTAATATCACTGTTCCACTAGCCTGTGTGGAAAAATGTATTAAATCAACAGCAATGAAATTCACAAGAGTTTTCTACATACATCACAATACAAAATATATAGAAGTAATTACAAGGATTTCAATTTTAGAGAGAGATCAAGGTATTACCACTAGGTGTTTTCATATAGGCACGGTCATAGCGATGTACACTCTCTATTTTCCCATGTAAGTTGGGTGCAGTGTAGCATAGGCATCTGACGTGACCCGCTCATTCAGTGATTTTTATGAATGAAAGTAAAGGTCAACTCACATCTTAGCACTATGTCACTGTCCAGAAAACAAATGACCATACAAAGATAGTTAGTATCCAATTTTGGGTGCAACCTTCACCTATGGTCTAACCTACTTTCCCCAAACTAGTAAACAGGCATTTCGTCAGTCTTCTAAGCTTATTTCTTAACGGAAGTTTCTCAATAGATACGCAAGACTGGGGGAAAACCCATGTGTAAGAAAAACAATTAATAATATGAAAAAGGTTATCAGAGTTACATAATTTGTTTTAATATATTTCCACAGTGTGCTTTGTGAATACATTGAATATTCAGGAACAGTCGTGTAACGTGCCTAGATGGGGTATGTTGGACCATCATTAATAACACAGAAAGTGATTTGTTGCAAACCGTGTAATTGTGAACACATACCACTGATAACTGCCATCATTGAAAAGGTTATGTACATTGATAATATTTATCTCTCCAAAACTCCACTCTCATTCTTATGATGAATAATATCTATGAACTTGATTTTACATATATGTTACTTTGACTGTTGATGTCTATGCTAGGACAAACTAAATGATTGTCTAGAGTTAAATGAACATTTTGTGATGTAAATGTCAATACTCTTTCGATTATATTCATATGCTGTATATTTGTTTGTTGATTTAATAAATTGATTGTTAAATTTATTAACCTTGTACATATATTAAAACTTATGTTGTAGTAATATGGGTGCATGGGAGTTCGTTAAATATAAAAAAGACGGATTTTTAGTACTATTATTATTAAGTGAGAGACATGTTGATTTTTGGGAGATTTATTAATAACTATAAATTAAGATTCCTGATCACTTGTAATTTGTTATGTGTTATTAAATAATAATTAAATCATACTGAGTGAAGGATGCCCAGAGAGGTGTCAAATATCTGATTAAACATTGTATATGTAAAGATGTTTTCAATCGTATCATAGAAATTCTCATAATTATCTATGTTGTTTGTTTTTTACATTAAATTCAAGTGCAGAAATTCAAATTTTACTTATGTTTATTTTTCACATTAAATTAAAATGCAGACATTCACATAATTACTTATAATGTTTGTGTTTCATATTAAATTAAAAGGCCACACTTATTTATCTAAAAATATTTATATTTGAAGTTAATAATTCATTTTATAATTGTTTTTCCTTGTTTACAACAATCACATTCCAGTCATGAAAAGTTTCCTTGTACTACTCAGTCTACCATACCTCCAAGTTCGGTTTTAAATAAATTATGTGTATTAACGTCAAGCTTTAAGTGTGATGCTATTATTTTTTAATTTGCTTTTCATTGTGTGTTGCTACTTGTGCAATAGGATTTTAAATCCTAACAAAACCAAGAGTTGCTACTTGTGCAACAGGATTTTAAATCCTAACAAAACCAAGAGTTGCTACTTGTGCAATAGGATTTTAAATCCTAACAAAACCAAGAGTTGCTACTTGTGGCAATAGGATTTTAAATCCTAACAAAACCAAGAGTTGCTACTTGTGGCAATAGGATTTTAAATCCTAACAAAACCAAGAGTTGCTACTTGTGCAATAGGATTTTAAATCCTAACAAAACCAAGAGTTGCAACTTGTGGCAATAGGATTTAAATCCTAAAAAAAACAAAAGTTGCTACTTGTGGCAATAGGATTTTAAATCCTAACAAAACCAAGAGTTGCTACTATATTCAAGGGGTATACGCTTCTTTCAAAAGTTTTTGAAAGTATGAGAAACGTCAGTCCTTGAACTTTGACATTTCTCTCCTATTTAGTAGAAACAATTTTTCTTTTCTTTTTCTACTGATATCCCAGTTAGAAAAAAAAATAACAAGCACAAATTACTTTCATGTTTTCTTTTCATGTAAGGATGTTTTTACTTTTAGTTCAAACACGCAGGTCTAATTCTAATAATTTCTTATCTTTTGCATCCCCGCTCCTATTTTAATCATCTTATTTTCACGGGCTTGAGTCACTGAAAAATAAGGTAATGCTGCCACTGCTCATAAATCATTAAACTGGAATTATCCCTGACTTTTAGCACTTTATTCAAGGATTGTAGGTATGCTGACAGAATTCAGCAAAGAATTACAGTTTCTTGGTTAAGTTATATGAGAAACAACTTACAACATACAGCTGCTGATCTTCTTTAAGCCTATATTATCTGTCGTAATCATTAACTGCTGTTAATATTTACGCCTACATTATCTGTCGTAATCTTTAACTGCTATTAATCTTTACGCCTACATTATCTGTCGTAATCTTTAACTGCTATTAATCTTTATGCCTACATTATCTGTCGTAATCATTAACTGCTGTTAATCTTTACGCCTACATTATCTGTCGTAATCATTAACTGCTATTAATCTTTACGCCTACATTATCTGTCGTAATCTTTAGGCACCATCGCAGACTGGCATAACTATCACATCTATTGGGCACCATTTTGGCGTTTTAAACCTAAACCAAACTGCTACAGATTATTTGATTAGAACATTAATTGTGTTAGCTCTTTATTGACCCAATATCAACACAACATGAAAAGAAATTTAATAAAACTGCGTGTAATTTGTACGAACACAATTATATAATAAAACTAGGTGTAATTAAAGTAACATTATTATATAATAAAACTGCGTGTAATTTGTACGAACACAATTATATAATAAAACTAGGTGTAATTAAAGTAACATTATTATATAATAAAACTGCGTGTAATTTGTACGAACACAATTATATAATAAAACTAGGTGTAATTAAAGTAACATTATTATATAATAAAACTCCGTGTAATTTGAACGAACAAAATTATATAATTTAAAATGCGTGTAATTGAAATGAACACATTTATTTATGTAATAAAACTAGATGTAATTTGAACTAATATAAATATGTAATAAAATATGTGTAATTGGAATGAACACATTTATTTATGTAATAAAACTACAGGTAATTTGAACTAACATAATTATATACGCGTAATTTGAAGTATTTATTATGTAATAATCTACGTGTAATTTGAACGAATATACTTAATTTAACTTTTGAATTTTGTCGCTAGTACCTAACAATATCGTCAAACATATATCTTAAGTCACACACGTAAAATAATGAACAGTGAGCATATAGAAGTATAGACACATTTTCACCCATATCTTCTGTCGACAACAAACGGACTCTTCACAGTCATAGGAACAACTTTATTGTCTCTAATACGAATGTATATGTGTGTGTTAACAGTTGGATAGTGAGGGTTAAAGCAGGCAAGAGTCAAAACAATTATGTACAATACATCTGATCAAGTAGCAGTGTCAACTTCTATGACACCGTGAACACAAAACTTGCATGACCGTACAATACAGGTTTGTCGAGATCAAGTGACACGACACACTACACTAAAAACTACCCATAACTTGTGGGCATGTGTCTTACTGACATACCCGGTTTCATGTTAAATCTACAGTAAGAATAGTGTTATTAGTCTACTTTTGTAGCACTACATTGTAACCCCTATCTTGCAAATAACCCGAAACTCCAAAAAGCGAATCAGCAGTTAGGAACACGGCCTTGCTGACCCAAAATGTCGGGAAGTACTATCGCTAAGTCATGACCTCGATATTGATTGGGCCGTGCCGTCTCGCATGTTGTTCACGCCATCATTTATATTTAGAACACGCACACTGACGTCATGCTCTGTAATGATACAGTGGCCTTCCTCAATAAAACTTTTGATTCGCTTCTACTGCAACAAATGCTGGAATCTACTCAGCAGAGCGAATCCTTTGTGCATATGCAATTATTTTGAGATTTCTGTGTGCTTGTTTTTATTATTTTAAAAGTTGCTACGTGGCAAAACTCGAGTTGTTTTTTGTCGTTTCTGTTTTGCAGAAGCACCATCAATCAAAGCTGTACGTACAGCAACCGGTCGCCGCTAGATAGTAACTAATTTACAAAACATTCATTGCTCGTTCTGTCAAAATGCTGACTGCCGCCCCGCCTTTTTGCGCAACACAGACCTGCAAGGCAAAAGCACTCCCCCAAAAAACATATTTTGGTCAATAATGGGAAACTGAGATACAATTTGAAACTGACAAACTCTTTATTGGGAGTAAAACATGATAAGAACACACTTCTGCATAGGCCTGTAAGTACAGAGGTTGGACTCTAGGCGCCAACACGTGCTGACCATAAATGTAAAAGGACTACTGCTTTTATAAAATGACCTCACCAACTCCTACCCTTCCGTCAGCAAGGAAAAACAAAAAGTAAGGTTTTAAATTCTGAGCTGGAGGAGTGAGATTAGAGATTAGCGTGTTAAATGTTTCTTTTCTGATGATGGGTTACTCAAATTCCTGTTTTCTTTTGACTTGCGGGTAACAATAATTAAACTAGTTTTGTAATGTAACATTAAAATAAACAAACTACTATGTCATTTTCTCAATATAAATATTTTGCCGCACACACAAACGTAAATTAGAAATCTAACTTTAAAATCGTCACATCACACACCCAGCAAGTGCAGCTCTTACTATATTTCTCAAGTGATACGATAATGACAAATGGACTGAGGAGAGAGAAGAGTTGAAAAGGCACTATTACGACATTTTATATTTTAATTTTAAAAGTTGGATTTAATATTTGCTTAGATCACAAAAAGCAATTGTACAAACGTCGTCAAATATTTCAAAGTTTCGAGGCACGCAATTTTACACAAAGGTTGTAGTAAAATGAAAATCAATATAATCAGAAATAAATAAAAATATTTAAAATGTTACATTTTTCATGTCGCAACGTAAGCATTGTTAAACACATTAATTCAAAAACAAAAATTTAAATAAAATAATTACAGGCAATGTGGATCGTGATCACGTGACCTGCTAGAGAATACCGTGACAACAATGCCATGTTTTGTGGTAACAGTCACTACAGTTGACTATGCAGATAATTAAAGCGGCACCTGCTACTTGAACTAGGGACTACAGTGGCTATCAGGATATACAGAGGCTACATATATATAAATGTTTAATAAAGTGTATATATTAAAACATCATTTCTTTTTACAAGAGGAATACTGTTATGGCAAGGTACGTCACAACTCGGGCACCTGCACGAGAAAGTAATCATAATCTATCACACAGAACTCTCACGTTGCAACTTACATCCATTAATGACTACAGAACTTTAAATTGTGAGTTTAAAAAAAAAACAGATAGCATAATGTGACATTGAAAAAAAAAAAGAAAGAAAGTCAGACAGAAAGAAATGAAACTCCCGACAAAAAAAAAACAAAAATAACATTAAGGAAAACAAAAGGGAGGAGCACACCACTGCGAAGATTGGAAAGTTTTCAAAGTAACACTATTCGAAGTGGTGAAAATTCGGCTAGACAGAGTGGCCGCCGGTATATTTTTTTTTTCAAGTAAGAAAGAGAGGTTGTGCTAATCTCTGACTCCAAAGACGATGTGTCGGAAAGTGTGGTCACGCGAAAGGTCAGCACAAAAGGTGGACATCGAAAGGTGACGGTGTTCAACTTTCTGCAGGCGGTACTTCTTCTTCGCCCTCACCTGTCTGGTGTTTGAGCGCCTCTCGCCAGTCCGGCGTCTTGGACTGCACACGGCACACAGAGACAAGCAGCATAGAAAGGGGGCATAATCGTGCAAAATTATGCCTCGCCCGGAAAAATCAAGGGAGGCAGTATATTATGACCTTGGTTTACAAAATAAAGAGTCGGTCTGAAACTACACCCAACTTATCAGTGGATTAAGTATTAGGGAAAGGGCATATAATTAATTCTAGTTCAGTTTAATAAAACCTAATTCAATCCATCTTTCCATCTAATTATTCAAAATTCATTCAGCCTTGCAATAATTTCTCTATGGACACAAACTATATATCCAGCGCTACTCTTTTATAATCCTATATTCACACACACACACACACACACACACACACACACTCAACACACTTCTCCACGATATATGAATTATTGCAAAGAAGTGCAAAAACAAACACATGGCAGTTTAATGAAGCGTGGGGTTTGGGACGAAATAAGCTATATTTGGATATACAGAGCTTCTGACAGTAGCACTAACCTCATCCTCTTCCTTGAGTGCATATTTGTTTTGGCCCGTAGACTTGAGAGTCCCGCGGAAATCTCTAGACTCTTTCGTCTGCAGTTTTGTCAGTCTGAAAAGATAGAAGTTCGAATCCACGAGATTATAAGATAGCATAAACAGTTGCCTTTTTTACACAATTATTATTTAACAAAACGTTTTGTGTTTTGGCTTTCTTTTCTCTGTTGATATTTTTGCTGTAAAGATTTAAATTGAAATGTTTAAGGAAGTTATTTTAAGATAGCAAACGTTTATTACATGTATAAATATTTACAAAGACTTTAGTTTTGACCGTAATGAAAACATCTTCATTACAAATAAATTCATAAATATAATCAGGACGTCAGTATTTAAACTTTCGTCAAACATAGCTTACTGCAATTTTCAAATATTGTTTTAATAAAATGAATTACGTTTATTTTTACTCAAGAATAGATTCATATACTAGTGAAAGTTTTACACATAGTCGTACTAAGGACAGGTACGGAAAGCAGAAAGAAAATAACCAATGATAGAAAGGGCAAACAACAAAGTCAAAAGAAAATTGCAAATAACAGGAATGACAGTAACTGATATAGAAAGAATAATAGTCAGTGGTAGTAAACACAATAACTAATCGATGTTCTTTGACCTGTGTGGAAGGGACATTTGAAGATGGCAGAAAAACAATAATTAATGGTTAAAAGATCAATAGTGTGTCTGATTTACACTAATTAATGATAAAAAGAACAGTGGATGTGACAGATTGTAGCAACCAATGGTAAAAAGAACAAAAGTCGTGAGAGACTCATACAAATCAGTGGTAAAAGGTCAATAAACATGTCAAATTGTTGTGGCAGACTAGTCAATGGCAACAGTTAGGGCAGACTTCATTAGTCAATGATTAATAGACGTGGTAGATAGAATACACTAGTCAATGATTAATAGACGTGGCAGAATTCACTAGTCAATGGTACTAGTCAATGGTAATAAATGTGGCATATGTACACTAGCCAGTGGTAATAGTCATGGCAGACTTAATTAGATAAAAGTAAAAGAGAGAAACAGCCAATGGTAAAACTTACTTGCTCTCGGTTTTGTTCACCTTCCTTAGTACAGGCTTGATACTGAAACAGGGAGTGAGTACATTTTAGCGAGGTATCTTGGCAAGGTGGCCATAGATAGATAGATAGATAAATAGATAGATAGATAGATAGATAGATAGATAGATAGATAGATAGATAGATAGATAGATAGATAGATGTGTTTTATCGAGGTAAGAATGCAGACTTGAGCTAGATAAGCGGGGTAGATTGTAGTGAAGAAAGTCCGGGTAGATTGTATCAAGATCCACTGGTGCATTTAGCGAGACAAGCGAGTAGATTATAACGGAGCAAACTAAAAGGTATTAGCGAGTTAGACTTTTACATTTTAGAAAAGTATTTAAGTAAGGTTTTGCAATATAATTGAGTACATTTAGCGATGTAGCAAATAGAGCTTAACGATGAATGAGAGTAAATTATTTTAGTGCGGCAAACGAGAGGATTTGAATGAAGTAAACGAATAGATTTTAACGACGTCAATTAATAGATTTTAACGAGGTCATTTAATAGATTTTAGCGATGTGGTCAAGAAGAGTTAGCACAGTAAAAGTGTAGAGTTTAGCAAAGCAAGTGGGTGGAATTATGGGGTAACGGCGAATAAATTTAAGCAAAGTGCGTGAGCATAGTTTAGCGACTTAGTCGAGGTTAAGAAGGTTGTGAATAAACTTTTAGGCAAGATAAAATTTATGAGTAGAACTTAGCGATGTAATTTCATGTATTAAATTTAACTCATTATGATTCGATGTTGTATTGGTTAAGTAAGTCATATCTTAAGACATTCGTGAAGTTTTGTAAGAGGTTGAGTGAAGAGCAAATAAAAAAAGTATATTAAACACGAAATCCTTGATTTCAAATATTCATATTTAATATGTTTAAACAAACAAACGACCTTATACCAAAAGAAATCAATATGCAAAAAGAATCTTTCTTTAAGAAGATATAGGATGATAAGATGTTAGACAATATATAAAATATGAGAGTAATAATAAAAGTATATTAGTAAACAGTATTCTCCAACTCATTTTCCACTACTAATTCATAGATTGTATACATATGTGGTTTATCATAACTAATTCAAAAAATTTATATTACCTATTATGATAATAACTAATTGAAAGATTATATATATGTGTGTGTGTGTGTGTGGTTTATCATAACTAATTGATAGATGGTAGAGTGAAAGGACTTCATTTGCATATTAAGTATAAGTAAATATATCTTAACCTGCTGGTCTCCAATGTCCTAGTTATATTTATAAATTAAATGGATCTACACGCCTTACATGCATTTATATAATAAGGAAAATACATGTTCACTATATAACTGTATAGTAAGAGAGCTACACATTTATGTACAGTTGTATATTAAGGGATCTATACTCCCTATGTATAGATACTTATTTAATTATCCATACTCCCTAAGCATAGGAGCTTATTTAAGGGATCTGCAGTCATAAGTATATATTATGCATTAAGGTATTTAGCTGACTGTCCATAGAAATAACTTATAAGTGAAAAAAAGAAAAGAGAAAGAAAGATAACTCACAATTTGCCCTTGGTATCATTCACTTTTAATGTAAGCTCGTTGATCTGCAAATTAAACACAGAGACACATACAATGGCAACACTTAATTTCAGCAATTAGACAAACAGATATTATGTGGTACAAAATGTTGTTGAAATCAAGTGACACACCACTGTCTTAATCCTAAATATCAAACTGCATAATTCTTCCTGATAACTATATATTACATTACCCAAAAAGGTTAATAATTCATCATATACTCTCTATGTCTCTACCAAACACATTGCAACATGCTAGTGCAGATCCATTATTGTCATTTCACGGAAATTTTCATAATTTTTCTGTTACATCCTGTGCACTTTACTTATAAATAGAGAATATTTAATATTTCTTTAAATATGAATGGATATTAGACTTAATAAAATTATATACAAAAATAAATGCAATTAGTTAAATGTTTTATAAAAAATTAAAAAAAATTAAGATAAGAATAATTTACATTAAATAATATAATATATAGAGAAAAAGGATAACATAATTTTGTAATTGTTTTAACACAATACAAGAGCAGCTATCTGTGTGGGTGAGTTTGTGTTTCTTGGCTTTGGGGTGGGGTGATTTTTTTGTTTTATATATATATATATATTCTGTTACAAGAAATTGTTATATACAATCATTTGCTCATTACATTATTTGTATGCAAACATCTGTACATTGCCGTAAGAATATATAAAAGAGAGCAAAAGACATGCACACGTAGAAACAGAGAGGCAGATAGATTCAAAAGGGCTATTTACATAGAAATAATGATCATTTGATTTTACAGAGAGAGACAAAGGAAAGACAGATATAAAACAGACACAAATAAGGAAACAGAGAAAGGGAGACAAGTAAGAAGGAATCATTAATGCAGGACATAGGGAAAATAATGATTAAATGCTGCTACAAAGATAGAGAGAGACAAACATAGAAATAAATAGATGGACAGAGACAAAGAAAGAGAGCAAGCTGAAAGGGCTAGGTATTTAAAAAGGAATGATGAGGTTTCTATTGAGAGCTATAGAAAGAAGGGCAGGAAAGAAAGGAAACAATGAGACAGGTAGACAGGAATAGACAGAAAAACAGCTAGAAAGGACTATGCTACATGTGAATGACGAGTTAATGAGTTGTGTATGAAAAGAGAAAAGTCCCTATTACAGTGAATGACTAGTTAATGAGTTGTGTATGAAAAGAGAAAAGTCCCTATTACAGCGAATGACTAGTTAATGAGTTGTGTATGAAAAGAGAAAAGTTCCTATTACAGCGAATGACTAGTTAATTAGTTGTGTATGAAAAGAGAAAAGTCCCTATTACAGTGAATAATGAGCCGTGCATGACAATCAAAATGATTTCTTTATAACGGTGACGCACCTCGAAGTCCTGTTTCCGGATCTTGATCTCCCAGTCGTACACCTCCTCCTCCAAGTTGGCCACCCGGTTATGCAGCTCCTTCACTAGCCTCTGAAGGTCAGCTGCACACAGAGGAATGCCGTATACAATAACGGCTAGTCTGACTTGGTTGCAGGTGAACTGTGTAACTGGGATTCCGCCAGTGCCGTCTTAACGTATGGACACGCTGGGCAGTTGCCCGGGGCCTCACGAGCATAGGGGCATTTTATCGGCCATTTACATTTTTATTCCTGCGAGTTGTTGCGTATATAGGAGCCCCAGTGCACTGCTTACCTCGTGGGGCCTATAATGCTGTTAAGACGGCCCTGGGTACTCGTGTGTGTGTGTGTTTATACATAATCCATTTAACACTTCATATACAGTGATATTTCCTATTGTTGTTTATTAATTCATTAGTCATAAAACAAAATAAATCTCAGAAGATATGAATAATTATGTTTTCAAATTACAAAACCACAGCTGAGAGTTATTCCACAGTTTGCTAGTTCTCTTTGTGAAGTGAGGTGATTTAAATTTTCTTTGAGAAATGATGTGATTGAAGTCCTCTATGTGAAATCACGTGATTCAAATTTTCTTTGAAAAATTAGGTGATTGAAGTCCTCTTTGTGAAATGACGTAAATTAAGTTCTGTTTGAAGAAACTATTTCCACTGCAATCAATTGGACTTGATTAATTAGTCTTAGCGAAGTTGTCTTGGAGATATCTCCAATGAAAGAAAAATCGTTCCAGTGTTGCAAATCTAGTACTCGTTCACTAACAGAGAAGTTTACTTAATAGCTGTTCAAATAGTCATTAGCTTTTAATTATTTTTTTTGTAATGTATGGTGTCGTTCCAAAGAGTATTTATATTCGAAGAACATTAATTTGTAAAAGTACTGGTTTGACCGTTCGAACATCGCCAGCAAATAAACTTTTTAATAACAATAAAACTAATTAAATAAACTAATTTAATGTAAGGTGACAATGGTCCATATGATAACTAGAATGATATTTTTAGGTGCAGTGATTAATTGTAACGCAACAAATTTCAAGATGTGCTATAAGTTGTGCTTCTAATATATGCAAATTATTATTATTTTTTATTAGCTATCAGAGATTTTGTGTTAATTGCAAACACATTCCGTATATGCTTATCATTCTTAGAATTCTTTAGAACGGTTGAAGTCGTCGCGAACAGATCAATGTAGGCAACACGTGAAAAAATTGGATAGTTGATCATCAGAATGTAGGCCCTATATTCACACACAACACTTACTAAACAACAGGCATTCAAATGGAAATCGACCGAGTGCTGAATACCCTGATCCGCATCAATCCCAATAGTAACACTACCAGTTAAGGGGAAATATGTACCGCTGTGCTTTAGAACGGTTGACCTGATGTCGAGGCGGGGAGGGAGGCAAAAAGTTTCAAAATTTTCGATATCACAGGCAGACTTATGCATAAAAATGAGATCATTTGTGTACACAGTAATTATCATAAATATATAATTTTTTCATAATATCTACTGCATTCACACTTTTGTTTTATGGCGACAGCGCCATCAACTTTCATTTGTTAATACCTGGTTCATTCAAACAATGACTATAAAATTTTCTAGACATTTTTAAAAACAGTTGAACTTTAACAGATAAAGCAAATCGACAACATTAAAGACTTTTCCTGCTTATATCTCAGGACACAGCGTCTTAATGTGAAAGACTTATCCTGCAGATATATGAAAGAGTAACTCATCAAATTGAAAAACATACCCTGCACCATGCCCTCAGTCTTGAGTGGTGGTACTTTCTCGTTGATGTACTTTTCCTTTTCGACGGCCTTGGCCTTGGCCTCATTGCGGAGATCCTCCGCTGCCTTCTGCATGATCAATTTCTGCACACATCCAAACAGAAGTAGTTATTGGTCATGTCGACATTATTTCTTCGACTAGTGCTGTAAGCAACACAGTACCTAGTGCTGTAAGCAACACAATACCTAGTGCTGTAAGCAACACAATACACGTGTACGCATTATTAGTTTTATTAATAAAGTAACCCAGAATTCTCACTCGCGTCTTTCAGACTTGTTCATTTGGAAGCAATTTCACATTTACAAGTCAGATAGATAGATAGGTCACAAACATACATAATATGGAAGCTCTGAGCGTAACAAATGCATTACATAATATAAATGCGCAATAAATAGGCAAACACCTAAAAACAGTGATTGTCTTCTGCTTAATTCATTTCCTGTCGATTTCGCGATTTCGCGTTAAAAGTGTGATGTGTTGAGTGAAAAAGAAAAGCATTTTAGCAGGGATGTTTCCAGCTTACGCAGATTTCACAATTTAACCAACGACAAAGGAAACTGGAGCTGAGAACTTAAATTTCTACCCATATATTGAGTGTGTGCGTGCGATTCCATTTTTAAAAAATGAATAAATTGTCTGGCACTGCAAGATTTTGAAAAGTCACAGGCCGGTACACTCAATCTTAATCGCTTTTATCATGCTGAAATTAATCAGATATTGTTACGCCCGTCAATGCCAGGCCAACTTATAAATGGCAGGATTTTCCTTGCTGGCATTGCGACAAAAGAGACATAGAAGTTCAGGCCTTATAATAGTCTCCCTTTAAAAGCGTCTAAATCAAGCAGCTGATCTAAATCCCAAAATAACTTTAATGGCTTTCAGTTTTTATCGTTATTTATTATTATAATTATATTAGCAAAATTAACTCAGAAAAGCGAATTCACTCACAGATTGCCATGGGGTACCTACAGTTTGCGTTGGTGATATATTTCTTAGTGTTGTTCGAGGATCTACAAGCTCTCTGATATCTAATGACGTCATATATCCTTCAAAGGATCAGACAGAGTTGTTTTTATTTTCATGCTTTTCAACTCTGATACAAAATAATTCTACTACTTTACGCAATTATAATTCTATAGAATATTTTTTTTCTACACACTCTGACTAAAATTAAACAAGTTATATGGTTACAGTATCTCCATAACATACCCAACCCCTTCACCTGCACCATTCAAGCAAGAAATAAACTAAACAAGATGGCGTCGGGTACCGAGAGGAAATATGACACGAGAAAGGCTTGCTTACGCTTTCCTATTCCAAATCTAAAATGCTTTAATTATAAAAAAAAATGCTTTGCTTTGAATAAACAAAACCATAAAATAACAACCACTGTCTAAAGGTTAATAATATTTTCTAAAAGTCAACGTGCGTAACATCAATACGACAATCAAAATTGTTCGTTGTATATTTAATATCACCGTGTGTGAACAAAAGAAGTTAGTTTTATTGTTGCTTACCTTTCTGGATTCTGCATTTGAATGAAATTTAGGTCACGTGTGTTCTAGTCATCTATAACAAAACTGTTGCGATATTAACAATATACGAAGCATTTCTTTAAATGCATCTTGTTTAAAGTACCTCTTTAGACTAGCAATGTATGATTTTACTCTAAAGTACCTCATTAACCGAAAGTTGTGGGTTTTTTTACACACACACACACACCCTCCACCCAACTTGAAAGACTAAACCGTACACTCGCGAGAAGTGATACACTAAAATCGTGAGTTATCTTACCTTGAGGAGCTTCTTCTTTTCGGGAGACAGGCCGCCCAGACCCTTCCTCTTGCCCTTCTTCTTCTTTTTCTCTTCCTCCTCTCGTCGAATAGCCTGAAAACATCCAAATGTCGCCAGACGACAAACGGTAAAATTACATCATCCGAAAAAGAAACAAAAGTTTCATGAAGAGAAAATAACCGGACCGAAGTGGTTGTGGGTAGCTTAGACTCTGACAAACTCAATCGCGAAGAGAAAACGCAGTTGGCAACAAGAGATGGGAAGCCAGGATAGAATACTTGGCTGAGCAAGTTTATACAGTGTACGCTAAGTGTACAGAGAAAAGAAAAGTAAAACCACACACACACACACACACACACACACACACACACACACACACACACACACACTCTCACGTGGGGACGGGAGGAGTACTTGCTTAGCATTGCAACACTTCCAGTCAGCATATCCTGCCCCTCTGCACATGCACACCCCTCCCCCATTATTTTTTCGTTCTCGTTAAGGTGTTTTTCCCAACAAACATCTTGGAGTTACCTTCCAGCTTCTCTAACACCAACCCACCACCCACCCCAGATCAAATCTGCTTTTCGTTCTAAACTGCTGCCTGCCCCGGGCCTGGAACCAAACAAATTTAGCCGGCATCAACGGAGTTTGGCGTGGTCGTGACATTTTTTTTTCTTTCTGAAAAGAACACTTCCTGAATGTATCTGTATCGCTGTGCATGCATCATCCGCACAAGCGTTTACTTCGCGAAGTAAAAATAGTTCGCTTGGTAACAACACTGAGAGCAATAATGCATTGTTGCAGTTCATTAAGTTGTGCTCTGGACGTTTTGTGGCTTAGTATTGAGCGTGGTCAGGAGAGAAAGAGAAATATAGTTTGCACATGAATATCTTGCTTACTACTTTTGTTTCTATGCGCTCTTGTGTTTAGTTTCTAGTGTAATATAGGTACAGCAGCTTTTTTCAAATGGTAACTGAAACTGAAAACTTCAAATATCTCTTTACTAGTACTGGAAGCAGAGATGAGAGGTGTGCGGGATACGGGGGTAGGGAATGTGAGGGGACATAGTCCCCACGAATGGATGCGTTCAGGCCCTCCCTCCTACCTCCTCAACATTTGAGATCATTCCGGCGTATTGTTAATGCTAACTAACTGTTCCAATTATAAACTGTGCACTTTACTGTTTCCAAACTGAGGCAAGTGTCACTGTTAGCATGATACGTATAATATCTAGCTTAAGCAACACATTAACAAAGTTATAGCTTGTTTAATTTGATTGATTGATTGACTTCCACTTTTAGCGTTCGGTTATCTCTCGAAGGTAGGTTTCATAGAGTTTAGATCAAAATGGAAGTTAAGCACAAGTCAATAATGTCGTTATTGTACAGTGAAACTAACGAAAGAGCACTCGAGACTGCCAGTGTGCGAAGACAACTCATTGCGCAACTACGAGTGCGAATGAGTTATCCAACCTGTTAGCCAGCTCGCGTCAGCGCTATTGATATTTAGCGCAAGCCAACGTTTGCGTGTAAGTTTTAGTTGATGCTGGTGTCACTATTGTTGTTTTTTTTACATTACTGACGAGCGAACTATTCACGTTTCTGTTTTGAAGCTATTAAGCTCTCGCCCCCATCCCACCACCCGCCCTCTTGCTTTAAGACGAAGGCACAAGGGAGCCAACTAGCTGAATACAAGTTCAAGGCTTTTACTTCAGCAGTCCTAAACTTGTATTTTCTATTTTTGTTTTTTTAAATCGTACACAGTAAAAATAAAGACTTGGAAAAAGAAGCGACGAAATTCTTAGGTATGGGGTTTGTTTATGACTCAGCACAACGGCTGGCGTTTTAACACACACACACACACACACACACACACACACACACACACACACACACACACACACACACACTACCTCTCACCTTCTATTTCTCACTTCAACATTTTATTTATTTTTATGTGAGTATAAACTGTCAGGTTTCTACTTACACTGCTACATTTATCATCTCTGGAGTTTTACCTGCGTACCGTAATGGCTGCCTCGTCACAGCAATTTCCACCGTAACTAGGCTGGCATTTCTTGCACCAGCATTTACAGACAATAAATCCTTTTGTACTTTCTATTTTGGAACAAGAAAGTAAATCATTTGACATTTTCTAATTTCAGACGAGAAGGAAAATTATTTGACATTTTCTATTTTGAGGTGTGAAAGTGAATCAAGGGAGAGAACGTGCGTGATTTAACACTTCTTATTTTGGAACGAGAACGGCAATCATTTGACTTTTCACTTTGAGAAGAGAAAAAGATTACTTGACATTTTCTATTCTGGGATGTAAAAATCACTTGAACTTTCTATTTTCGGAAAGTAAAAAATCATTTCACACTTGCTGTTTTGGGAGTATAAAGAAAAATCAAGCGACATTTTCTGCTCTGATGTGTGTGTGTGTGTGTGTGTGTGTGTGTGTGTGATCTGGCACTTTCTAATCTGGGAGAGAAAGACCACAGAATATACTTCTTGATATGCTTTGTAATGGAGGGCACAAGCGTAGTTCATTCAACTTTTAGCATAATGCTTGTTAAAAATAAATGGAGGAAGAGCCCAGCATCCACTCTCTGCCGTGTTATTCAAACGTCGTTGAGAGAAGGGGAGACCTAATGACCAGTGCTGACGTCATGACTTCTCGCAATCACGCGTCAAGGACTATCACATAATTATCGCACGGTCATGACGTCATAACTTCGCTCAATCACGCGTCAAGGATTATCACATAATTATTGCACGATCATGATGTCATGACTTCGCTCTATCACGCATCAAGGACTTTCACATAATTATTGCACGGCCATGACTTCAACTATTATCTCTTATTATTTACACATGCATAACAAAATAACAAGCAATAAAGTAAAAAATATGCTAGGAAGCATTTGTCGATGGTATTCACATCTTACACCCTCCCTCCAGCTATACATGTAACTGGTTACAGCTCATCAATTATACTTATGGTTACGGATGGTATAATGGTTTATTTAGGCAAATATTACAGTGAACCTTTTTTGGGGGGGGGGGTTGGAGAAAGAATCTGCACGATTTAAATTTTATTTAGTTGATGGAAAAGAACTACTCTATTTTTAGTTGAGTAAGAAAAGCCTGTTTTATTTCAGTCACCAGAGTATTTCACAAGACAGAAATCTGCTATGCTTACGTTAATTGTTTCATAGTTACAATTTTGCTAATAAACGGTCTTTCTAATAATTATGCTAATAAATATAATCTATATAAAAATTATGCTAACCAACAGAAATCTATCTATCTATCTATCTATCTATCTATCTATCTATCTATCTATCTATCTATCTATCTATCTATCTATCTATCTATCTATCTATCTATCTATCTATCTATCTATCTATCCGTCTGTCTGTCTGTCTATCTGTCTGTCTCTCTGTCTATCTAATTATTTATCCATCCAATGTTGACACCATTAATAATATTAAGCAGTTCAAGAACATTACGCGAGAATTCAATAATCGTATTTTTTCATTATTCCCCATTCCTCCTCCTCTCCCGTAACTGCGCCATTCAGTCTGCTGTTGGCTTTGAAGTCACCCAGAACCCCGACCCAGAACTCTTAAAATACAAGACCTGCTCATGGGTGCTAACAATTTTGGAATATTGGCAACAGGCCGGCATCAGCCTGTTTTCCAGCCAGCCTCGGTGCCACAGGCAAACAGGCTGACACTGCAAGACCTACTCAGTCGCACGGAGACCTGCATTCCGCTCTGGGATGAAAGACTGGAAGCCATGGGCAGCAGAATTGGAGGGGGGAGAGTGGAAAGAGAGAGGGGGAAAATATGCATTACATAGAAGCGATATTTTTAAGGACTGTTTGACTGCGTAAGAACATGTTCAAGCTAGCGCAGCTTGAGTGGGCGGATAGATGGCGGTATATAGTGCAGTACGGACTAGGTAGCCCCAGACGGCACTGAAGTGTGTTAACTCTCTCTGGAACCACTGCTCAAGTGCCACCTGGTGTGAATTGGAAATCATTAGTACAAGGTCACTGATACGTCACAGACACGAGCTCTTGAACGTCGAATGCTTAACTGTCAGACACATTCGTGCTTGTGTGTTTGAACGTCCGTGTGAGCGTAACTGTCAGACACATTCGTGCTTGTGTGTTTGAACGTCCTTATGAGCGTAACTGTTATGCTTACGTGTGTATGTGTGCAATTGCGTTTGTTTGCATGCATCTGGTGTATACGAGCGAGCGTGTATATATGTGTGTCTACGCAAATGTCTATTTTCATGTGTTTGCATGTACATTAATTTGCCTTTAATGCAAATATTTTGTAAAAAAAAATTTAAAAATATCATTAATATAAAGGTGAGGCACACAGCCAGTATCGTGATCAAAATAAAATTTCGGCGGTTATAATAATTTTATTGGCCCATCCTTTCTGTTTTTTTCTTTGGCGAATATAATTTTTTAACATTAATTTTGAACTAGCTGTGGGTTAAAATCATTGATGTAAACAAATCTCCTCCAGCTTAGAAAGACCACAGCTAGGAGGCTTAATTAGTTTGTTTGCGGCACAAAGGTACGAGTAATTTAGTCAGTGCCTCTGCGGTCGGTTAAATGTATGATACTGCAAGACTTCATAACAAGTTCACTTCAAAAAGTCTTCACTAGTAAGAATCACACCCGAGCAATAAATATCTCATAGTAAGAATCATATCAGGGCAAAAAGTACCATAACTAGTTGTAATCATATCTGGATAATAAGTACCATCAGTAATAAGAATCATATCAGATCAATAAGTATCCTCAAAGTAAGAATCAGAGCAATGAGTACCTTCACTAGTAATAATCATATCTGGACAATAAGTACCATCAGTAGTAAGAATCATATCTAAGCAATAAATATCCTCATAGTAAGAATCATATCAGGGCAATAAGTACCATCAGTAGTAAGAATCATATAGCAATAAGTACTATCAGTAGTAATAATCCTTTCAGGATAATAAGTACTATCAGAATCATGTCTGGGCAATGTGTCCTCACTAGTAAGAATCATATCAGGGCAATAAGTGTCTTCACTAGCAAGAGTTAT
This sequence comes from Sinotaia quadrata, assembly GCA_028829895.1. NCBI lineage: Eukaryota > Metazoa > Mollusca > Gastropoda > Architaenioglossa > Viviparidae > Sinotaia > Sinotaia quadrata. The sequence goes on from CM054184.1 coordinate 30,853,886, forward strand.
ATCAGTGCAATATGTCATCACTAGTAAGAATCATATCAAAGCAATAAGTGCCCACACTAATAAAAATCATATAAAGGCAATAAATATCCTAACCTAATAACAATAGTGTCAGGATAATTACTGCCATTACACTAGTGCTTTACTTGTAGACGTAAAATAAATATGAATATACACAATTTCATGCACATGACTAAATGACCAAAATCACGCCTACAGATATGATTATGTAATACTGTTAAATAACTTACAAGTATTTAAACATATTCATGTGTCTGAAAAGTATTACATAATCAAATATTTATATACAGTAGGGGCATCTATAATTATTTACATTATATACATATAACATATTACAAACGTGCGCGCGCACGTACACACGTACATAAGATAGATGAAGAAACGGATAGATAGATAGATAGATAGATCGATAGATAGATAGTCAAAATTAACATAGATTACTCTTTAAAATTATATCTATTACTTCTTCCATTCATATTTTTAAGTCAACCAACCAACCAACCTAATTCATTTTATTTTTCAAAATAAATATACATATTTGAATCATTTGGTAATTTATTATGTCAATCTAACTACCTCCTCAATATATATATATATTTTAAAAAATATATGCATTTTAATCATTTGATAATTTACAAAATCAACCAACTCATGTCCTCAATTTATATTTGAAAATAAATTTACGCATTTTAATCATTTGGTAATTCATTAAATCAATCCATCCACCTCCTCATTTTATATTTTTTAAAAGTATGTATTTTAATTATGTGATAATTATTAAATCAAAACCGACCCACCTCTTCTCTTTCGCGTTCTTGTCGTTCTTGCTCCATTCTCTCTTCTTCTTCCTGAAAATGAAATGCCAGACTTTAATATAGTCGCATTGTTCTGGCATCTGTGGCAGAAATTACCATTGTCCATTCCTGTTATTCTCGAACAAATTTTGGAATTATATTTATGACTTCAGATATCTCTTTGTGAGTCTGTTTCTTTGGCAAAATGAGTTTGTGTATGATTGTGGTTCTTTTTTATGAGGTCCATGTGTGTTCCATACCCCAAGGTCCAATTCCGAACACTGGATTATCAATTGCAACCCTGCTTAGTGTCAAAGATAATAGTGCACACAGGACTGTGACTTTTGTCATAAGCTAAGAGGTAATACTTCTTTACGTTTGCAGCTGTTGAATAAATGAAGAAAAATACTAGACATTTCCAAGAATATAATGGAAAAGAATTATTGGCGTATTCACTCATGCTTGTACCCATATTGCAGTTTAGCACCTGTTCGTGTCCATTTTATATTTTGTTTTTATTTTGCAGGTTTCTGAAAAGTGTATTACGTCATCATACTAAAGAGTTAGTGGTGTGGAGAGGATTGCTTTTTGCATAGAATATTTAATCTACAAACAAATAATGACCTCGTGACTTAAATCTTCTATTGTCCTAATCAGGTTTTGTGACTTAAATCTTCTATTGTCCTATACAAGTTTTGTGACTTAAATCTTCTATTGTCCTATACAAGTTTTGTGACTTAAATCTTCTATTGTCCTAATCAGGTTTTGTGACTTAAATCTTATATTGTCCTAATCAGGTTTTGTGACTTAAATCTTCTATTGTCCTATACAAGTTTTGTGACTTAAATCTTCTATTGTCCTATACAAGTTTTGTGACTTAAATCTTCTATTGTCCTAATCAGGTTTTGTGACTTAAATCTTATATTGTCCTAATCAGGTTTTGTGACTTAAATCTTCTATTGTCCTATACAAGTTTTGTGACTTAGATCTTCTATTGTCCTATACAAGTTTTGTGACTTAGATCTTCTATTGTCCTATACAAGTTTTGTGACTTAAATCTTCTATTGTCCTATACAAGTTTTGTGACTTAAATCTTTTATTGTCCTATAAAAGTTTTGTGACTTAAATCTTCTATTGTCCTATACAAGTTTTGTGACGTTATGAAACGTTCATTATTGTCTTTCAAACTCTATTTATATGTTGTACACCTTGTGACATTAGTAATCAAGTTTCAATGTTGTGTAAATCTAAAATTAGGCTAAATTAGGTATTCTTAATTTAACTTTGTATATTGCTCAGGTATCCTTACACACAGCATTACCTTATTTGAATATTTTAAAAAAAATCTGTAGTTGGTCTGCTCATTCCATTTATATCACCAATTTTAGTAAGAAAGTGCATAATACTACAAATGAAAGCCTAGCAAGAGAATATGTCATAATTATGTGTACACATAAACCGTAACTTCTTTTAAATCTGTCAATGAAAAACATAACCGTATGATGCACTCTTCTCTCTCTCTCAAACACACGCACAGACACAGATACACACACACACAAAAATAAAAAAAAATCCTACACACATTTATAATATATGGGATCACAAACAAAACTGAACAGATATATTATGCATATGTGAATAATGTAATGTAGATATTTTTAATGCATGTAGATAATGAAAATAGTCAAGAGAAAGAAAAAGTGTATAGTATTATTCTATCTAAATATATCTATTAGATCAATAAATAATACTAATGTTAAATTTCACACACAGGCACAAACATACACTCACAGCAAAATACATACGCACACATTAACACATGTACCAACACACACAAATATACGCAAGTCACACACAGAAGACAGGCACACTAAGATATGCGTACACACAAGCACACACATATGCAAACACTCACGCAACTAGATATACACGGACACACGCACAAGCATATTGATACACATAGACTCACTCTCACACAACACACAGAGACAGACAATAAACAGACACACTTTAAAATACACATACATACACACAAAAATAGATACACATGGAGACAGACACAGAGAAACAGGCACACAAATACAGAAAGACACAGAGAGAAGGCCCATTGATGAACATATTGAGAGACAGCACACAGACAAACACAGAGATACAGACATGCACATACACATAGACAGGCACACAGACAAACACACAAATACCCTTCTACGGCGCTCCTCCTCCTCTTGTTGTTTCTTACGGCGCTCTTCTTCCTCTTGTTGTCGCTTACGGCGCTGCTCCTCCTCTTGTTTTCTGCGTCGCTCTTCTTCTAGCGCCCGACGGCGTTCCTCTTCTTCCTCTTGGCGTCTGCGTTCGGCTTCCGCTTCCTCGCGCGCAGCACTGTCGTCCTCCCCTGCAGGAGCGGAGTCCTACAAGAAGGAAGAGACAACTCTCGATATTGAATTGTTCTGTGACAAATCAGGAGATGATGACATCTCTGGGGTTGCCTGGAAGATGACCACAGTGAGGTTGCCTGAGAGATGACAAAGTATTGGGGTTTCCTGAGAGATGACGACAGTATTGGGGTTAGCTGCGAGATGAAGACAATACTGTGGTTGCCTTGTTTATATACAAAGGGAGGAAAACCCATGGTGACAACTCTATAAAACAGCAATCTGTTATAATTTATCTACATTCTGTGACATTAGTCTAAAGTTGTCCTCTCAACAGGGGCATTTTTACAGCTATCTTTTTTCCACTCTATGGGTCATTAATGTGTCCTATTTTGACCTCTCTTAATGTTGTCTTGCTTTGTTCTTTACTTATGAGATGCGTCGCCATAAGACATTAATGTATTTTACTTTGCCTTGTCTATAGGACATGCATGTGTCCGATTCTTCTATAAAGGACATCAATGTGTCCGATTCTTCTATAAAGGACATTAATGTGTCTGCTTCTTCTATAAAGGACATCACTGAGTCTGACTTTGTCGTCACAGACGCTAAGATTGTTGATGCGACTGAGTCCTTGAGGCCCACATAATCTGGGATATCTATTCACCGACAACATGTCAGCATGTGAACAGAAAGCGTAGTAAGCTGCTGGTATTGTGTGAAAATAACTTTATCTTCCCTCGTCCCGTACCGCTTAGGACAAGAGAGAAACGGTTTTGTTTAACGTTACGCAGAACGTAAGCGTGGCGGTGTCTTAAAACCTTTGTAAAGAAAGGATATACATGTGTAACCGCTAGGGCAAAATCCTCCATTTACTTGATTCATTTAAGATAAGGGTTGCTGCATGTTTACCCCAACATACACACACCACAGATAAATTAACTTCACTGCCAAAACTGACTGAACATGCGACTTCATTTGCAAGCGAATACCTATGAAAGATATTTGATTCACTAAACAAAAAAAAGTAAACATTTTATATGAATCACCAACTCGTTTAATCGATTTAAGAATTACTGAGAATATACATTATAACTTTCAATCAAGCGAATATATAAGTATATTTTATTTTTTTAAAATAAACATAAAATTATACTTTCGAATAATCTGATAGCGTAATAAACAATCATAAGTGATTAATAAAAACAACTAGCATAACAGCTTAAATGATAATACAATTATAGCAAATTAATGGAAGCAACGGCAACATTATTGCAAATTAAAAGAATTTTGATAAATTGCAATCAAATTAAATTACAACGAAATAGAAATTATTCTAGTAATTAAAAACAAATTCAAACGTTTTTAAGCAAAAAGTGGATCAAGAAATAGTACAACGAGAGTAAACTATATAATGTCCTCAACTAAAAACTGAGGAAGAGAAAATAAGTAGACAGATAGAGTAACCATGCATGAAAAACTAAAATTTATAACAGTGTTGAATATTACACTCAAATCTACACTGGCGAGTGTGCGTGCATGTGAGGAAGATAGTAAAATAAAAGTGTAGATAACTATTTCAACATGCAAAATAACAAGCGAAAAGAGTGATGAAAGAAAATAAATGGGAAGTTAACAAACAGATATATAGAAAGATTAAAGAGGTGTAAAATTAGTTATAAAACTTAAATGGAAAGGTGAAAAATGAATAGACGAAATAAGTATTATTTTTAACATTATTACAACAACTATAATAATAATAATAATAATAATAATTGAACACGAAATCACCCAAAACAAAAATCATGAAAACACAAAGGATTCCAAATGCAGACTGCAAATCCATGGATGAAACAACAGAGCATATACTCTCTGAAGAGAATATACCAAAAACACAACAAAGTGGCAAAACTCATACACAGATATCTATATGAAAATTATGGCGTAAAAACCCCAGAAAGAGCACGGATGCACCAACCAGAAGCAGTCACCGAAAACAGAAGAAGTCAAAATACTGTGGGACTTCAAGATAAAAACAGATCGGATGATTCCTGCACGAAGACCAGACATTGTAGTTCTGAATAAGTCCAACAGATCAGCAACAATCATTGATGTCACTGTTCCAAATGACAGAAACATAAAAACAAAAGAAAGAGAAAAAAATAGAAAAGTAAAAAGACCTCAGATTAGAAATTCAGAGACTGTGGAATGTAAAAGGAGGAGTAATACCTGTAGTGACGGGAGCCTTGGAGAACATAACATCTAAGTTGGAAAGCTATCTGAAAAAAAGTCTTGGAAACTACAGACTCGCTCCACTACTCATAGCAGCGCTCCTCGGAAGTGCCCACACCCTCCGTAAAACCTTGGATCTCCCAGAATCTTGGTAAGATTCCAAGACCTTGGATCACAACCTACAGTCAAACAGAAGTCGTGGAAAGCGTGTAATGATGATGATGATGATGACGATGGTGGTGGTGGTGGTGATGATGATGATGATGACGACGATGATGATGATTATACCAACAGAAAGACTACTAAAAACAGAGAATCAGGCATGTAGGCAAAATGTATACTAAATATTGTGAAAATATAGTGAATGTTGATGATGTTGACGACTGTGGTGGTGGTGGTGATTGTTACGTTTCCAGTATTTATTTAAAGACCCTGCTTAGAATAATTAAAAGACTTTAAATATAATTAATTCTTCCTCTCATATTCTACGCAGACTGGTTGCTCAATTTATTATCTGACTAATTAAAGGTGCGTCTTGTAGTTCAGACGACAAATTTACAGACTAATAAACTGCGAACTTTTAGCTAGATTTGAAAACAGTTAAATCCCTCTAAATTAATATGCACTCGTCATCAATCTTTCTGCTCATCCGCCCCCATTCAAATCTAAGAATTAATCTAATTGGTCTATTGTGCATAGAAATCAACTACTAAGAGGTATTAACAAGAAAAATAAGATTTAATAAAGTTTAACAAATTAACAATAAATCGAATGCAACGCGAATAGTCTTCACTCTGTCTTTACGCGCCTATGCCTGATTTTTGTCAATCTAAATTGCCAGAAAAGTGTTCCTTTGAGATCTGTACACTTGATTTTGCACTTAGCTCTATTCTTGTATCCTTGGTCTCAACACTCAGTCATGCCGGTTCGTTCCCTCAGTCCCCCTTTAACGACACACGTGGTGCATAAGGAATGATGTCCCTTTGTTAGTGGCTAGGAACTGGAATTTTTGCAGCATGGCCCTCAGAGTGGATTTCGACACGCTTATACCAATAAGCTAATGCAGGTGAGGCATGGTGAAACATGAACCATGAGCCGACCTGTGGATGCAACGTGTTTGGATATAATTCTCAACCTAACAGGCCCTACTTAGGCATGGCTCAATTAAATGCGCTGAACAAAGAGTTTCGACCTCGCGTCGCTTACAATTAGATTTTAGAAAAATATAATCGTCTCACATGTGTTCCATTTAACAGTCATGACGTATGAAGCAATAAAATAGATACAACGTTAAATTAATGTTCATACAAGGGGTAATTCAAACCGACAGAGCGCTTCACAATTTACAATTTAAATTACACGCAATAATTGAATTACATGAAGAATTCATATCGAGCGCAGCATTCTGGCTCTTAGTGAATTAAAACAATATAAATTAAAGTACAGAAATGGAAAAATGGTTACAATAAATTTATATTCCGTAACATATAGGTTTTCAGCTATTTCTCTGAACCATGCTCAAGTGTATATGGAAATCATATAATACATAGCACAAATACATACTTAAACAATACATAGGCAAATACTATTAAATAAAATGATACCTTTGAGAGAAGTCGAAGGGTACCTTGATTCTCTATGGCGCCGGCTGCCTCTCACGACCCGAGTAAGCTGATGGAATTAGCTAAAATGTGCTCGAAGTGAGGGAGCGGAAGCGTGTGGGTACATATATAGAAAGGTATATTGCGTATCACGTGACTGTTCGCAAAGCATGTGGTTGGTTCGAGAACTGGACAATGGTCCTAAAGTTACATAACATCTTGACCTGTTCTAGAAGCACCTAGAAAAAGGAAGCTTTGAACAAAGGGCCAAGGGTTTCAAATATTCGAATTTGAAGTAAACAAGGCAAGTGGGTCATCAGGTCGGACATTTTTATCAGACTTGTGACACCCCCTTGCTTTTGAGGCGTTTATCTTACCAAAGATAAAATGCCTCCTACAAATTATGTATGATAAAATGTAGAAGTCCACAATGAAGAAAAATTTACACAAAAAAATTTCGACATTCCTAGAAATAAAGTGTGCAACTATATTTCATATTTACAGGAAGGAATCCGTAGGGTTCAGTTAATTGATTAAACAACATTCTATCAGTACCGGCACTTGATGGCATCAAGCACGACTCATGTAATCTGCGCCAACATTCAAAGACCCTTTGATGTAATGAATATTTGCGTCATACTGTGTCAGAAACAAAGACCAACGCATTAAACGGCTGTTCGTAAATTGCGCCTGTCCGAGAAAGGCCAACGGCTGGTGATCGCACTCAATGACAAAGGTTTTTCCGTACAAATAGTTTTCGAACTTTTTTATGGCCCAAACTATTGCAAGACATTCCTTTTCACTGGTGGAATATTTCTGTTCAGTAGTTGTGAGTTTACGGCTTGCATATGCAACTGGGTGTTTGGTGTCATTGTGTTCTTGTAATAACACTGCTCCTAATCCTGTGTTGCTAGCATCAGTCCTTAACAAGAATGGTTTTGTCAGATCTGGCAGTTTAACAACTAAATCTGAAGTCAGTCTAGATTTCAGTGTGTCAAAAGCGTTTTGGCATGCATCAGTCCACACTACTTTTGTAGGCATATTCTTACGTGTCAAGTCAGTCAGAGGACATGCAATGGCACTAAAATCTGGTACGAATTTTCTGTAGTAGTTAGCAAGACCAAGAAAACTTCTAACTTGTGTTTTTGTTAGCGGTTGTGAAGTGTCCTTAAGTTGTGCTATCTTAGCTTCACTTGGCGACATAGTTCCATGACTCAACTTGTGTCCCAAGAAGTCTAAGGAGAATTGTGCTATTTCACACTTCGTAGGGCGGGCAGTGAGGTTGGCTTGCTTTAATCTGGCTAGCACGTCTCGTAAGAGTGTCAAGTGCTCCTCCCATGTCTGGGTGCCTAGAATTAAATCATCCATGAAGTTCTCAACTCCACGTCCGTACAGTGGTTCTAACAATGACCGCATCATTTTAGAAAAAATGCTTGGAGCGTTTGAAACTCCGAAAGGCATAACTTTCCATGTGTAGTTTCCTACTGGTGTAGTGAAAGCTAGTATGTGTCGATCAGTGTCCTTGACCTTGATTTGCCAAAAACCGCGTGACAAATCTATTTTGGTATAGTAATGAGCGTTAGCTAGCTTAGTGAAGATGAGATCCGGATCAGGAAGAGGTTCGGCACAAAACTCTGTCACTTGATTGAGTTTGCGGTAGTCTACGCAAAAACGGAACGAGTTATCACGTTTTTTAATCAACACGATGGGTGATCCGTAGGCACTGTCAGTCTTCTCTATGACCCCTAGATCTAGCATAGTCTTAATCTCACGTCTAACGTCATCTATCTTAGCGTGTGGCAACGGATACGGCTTCAAACGTATCGGTTTGTTGTCAGTCAGCTTCAGTGAAAATTCTATTAAGTCTGTCAACCCTGGTTTGTCTGTCAGAGTAGATGAGAACTCATTAAGCAATTCATTCACTTCTTTTTTCTGTCTTTCTGTCAAGGCTTCATTTACCCTAACGTCTTTGACAGTTTCGTCCGTCTGTAGAGGACAGTTTGGTAAAGTACCAGTGACGCAATCAGTCTCCCCCTCGTCTTCTGTAACTATCGTCGCTACGACAAAATCAGCTTGAGTGGTTTGATCCTCACGGCTTATGTACTTTTTGAGTAGGTTAACATGAAAGATTTTCTCTCTCTTTCCTGTCTGCACCTTATAGTTCAGTCCCCCTAGCTTGGCGGTAACTACAAAGGGCCCCTTCCATTTCATCTGAAGTTTGTTATGTGCTTCAGGAAGCAACAGTAACACTTTGTCATTAACTTCAAATTCTCTAGGTTTGGTGTGCTTATTGTAATATTCTGCCTGTCTAGACTGAGCTATCGTCAAGTTTTCCCGTGCTATCTTGCCTATAGTTTCAAGACGGTTTCTTAAGTCAGTGACGTATGTATAAGTTGTCTTAACTTCGTCATCTGTCTTTTCATCAGTCCAAAGTGCCTTCAAAATCATCATCGGTCCGCGTACAGTACGTCCGTAAAGTAGCTCAAACGGTGAAAACCCGGTGGAAGATTGTGGCACCTCCCTATATGCAAATAGTAGGGCAGGGATGTATCTGTCCCAGTCTTTCGGTTTATCAGTGGCGAGCTTTTTAAGTGCTGTTTTTAATGTCCCATTGTATTTTTCAATCAGACCATTTGCCTGGGGGTGGTATGGTGTGCAAGTAAGATGTTTGATGGAAAGTAAACGATTTACTTCCTTCATTACGTTGCCTATGAATTGACTCCCCTGATCCGTCAAAATTTCAGTAGGAATTCCAACACGACTCCAAAGACCGAAAAGGGCTTCGGCGACAGTTTCAGTATCAATATTTTTCAATGGTACTGCGTCGGCGAATCTCGTTGCGTAATCAATAGTGGTCAGTGTTACGTTTCCAGTATTTATTTAAAGACCCTGCTTAGAATAATTAAAAGACTTTAAATATAATTAATTCTTCCTCTCATATTCTACGCAGACTGGTTGCTCAATTTATTATCTGACTAATTAAAAGTGCGTCTTGTAGTTCAGACGACAAATTTACAGACTAATAAATTGCGAACTTTTAGCTAGATTTGAAAACAGTTAAATCCCTCTAAATTAATATGCACTCGTCATCAATCTTTCTGCTCATCCGCCCCCATTCAAATCTAAGAATTAATCTAATTGGTCTATTGTGCATAGAAATCAACTACTAAGAGGTATTAACAAAGAAAATAAGATTTAATAAAGTTTAACAAATTAACAATAAATCGAATGCAACGCGAATAGTCTTCACTCTGTCTTTACGCGCCTATGCCTGATTTTTGTCAATCTAAATTGCCAGAAAAGTGTTCCTTTGAGATCTGTACACTTGATCTTGCACTTAGCTCTATTCTTGTATCCTTGGTCTCAACACTCAATCATGCCGGTTCGTTCCCTCAGTCCCCCTTTAACGACACACGTGGTGCATAAGGAATGATGTCCCTTTGTTAGTGGCTAGGAACTGGAATTTTTGCAGCATGGCCCTCAGAGTGGATTTCGACACGCTTATACCAATAAGCTAATGCAGGTGAGGCATGGTGAAACATGAACCATGAGCCGACCTTTGAGAGAAGTCGAAGGGTACCTTGATTCTCTATGGCGCCGGCTGCCTCTCACGACCCGAGTAAGCTGATGGAATTAGCTAAAATGTGCTCGAAGTGAGGGAGCGGAAGCGTGTGGGTACATATATAGAAAGGTATATTGCGTATCACGTGACTGTTCGCAAAGCATGTGGTTGGTTCGAGAACTGGACAATGGTCCTAAAGTTACATAACATCTTGACCTGTTCTAGAAGCACCTAGAAAAAGGAAGCTTTGAACAAAGGGCCAAGGGTTTCAAATATTCGAATTTGAAGTAAACAAGGCAAGTGGGTCACGAAGTCGGACAATTTTATCAGACTGTGACACCCCCTTGCTTTTGAGGCGTTTATCTTGCCAAAGATAAAATGCCTCCTACAAATTATGTATGATAAAATGTAGAAGTCCACAATGAAGAAAAATTTACACAAAAAAAATTTCGACATTCCTAGAAATAAAGTGTGCAACTATATTTCATATTTACAGGAAGGAATCCGTAAGGTTCAGTTAATTGATTAAACAACATTCTATCAGTACCGGCACTTGATGGCATCAAGCACGACTCATGTAATCTGCGCCAACATTCAAAGACCCTTTGATGTAATGAATATTTGCGTCATACTGTGTCAGAAACAAAGACCAACGCATTAAACGGCTGTTCGTAAATTGCGCCTGTCCGAGAAAGGCCAACGGCTGGTGATCGCACTCAATGACAAAGGTTTTTCCGTACAAATAGTTTTCGAACTTTTTTATGGCCCAAACTATTGCAAGGCATTCCTTTTCACTGGTGGAATATTTCTGTTCAGTAGTTGTGAGTTTACGGCTTGCATATGCAACTGGGTGTTTGGTGTCATTGTGTTCTTGTAATAACACTGCTCCTAATCCTGTGTTGCTAGCATCAGTCCTTAACAAGAATGGTTTTGTCAGATCTGGCAGTTTAACAACTAAATCTGAAGTCAGTCTAGATTTCAGTGTGTCAAAAGCGTTTTGGCATGCATCAGTCCACACTACTTTTGTAGGCATATTCTTACGTGTCAAGTCAGTCAGAGGACATGCAATGGCACTAAAATCTGGTACGAATTTTCTGTAGTAATTAGCAAGACCAAGAAAACTTCTAACTTGTGTTTTTGTTAGCGGTTGTGAAGTGTCCTTAAGTTGTGCTATCTTAGCTTCACTTGGCGACATAGTTCCATGACTCAACTTGTGTCCCAAGAAGTCTAAGGAGAATTGTGCTATTTCACACTTCGTAGGGCGGGCAGTGAGGTTGGCTTGTTTTAATCTGGCTAGCACATCTCGTAAGAGTGTTAAGTGCTCCTCCCATGTCTGGGTGCCTAGAATTAAATCATCCATGAAGTTCTCAACTCCACGTCCGTACAGTGGTTCTAACAATGACCGCATCATTTTAGAAAAAATGCTTGGAGCGTTTGAAACTCCGAAAGGCATAACTTTCCATGTGTAGTTTCCTACTGGTGTAGTGAAAGCTAGTATGTGTCGATCAGTGTCCTTGACCTTGATTTGCCAAAAACCGCGTGACAAATCTATTTTGGTATAGTAATGAGCGTTAGCTAGCTTAGTGAAGATGAGATCCGGATCAGGGAGAGGTTCGGCACAAAACTCTGTCACTTGATTGAGTTTGCGGTAGTCTACGCAAAAACGGAACGAGTTATCACGTTTTTTAATCAACACGATGGGTGATCCGTAGGCACTGTCAGTCTTCTCTATGACCCCTAGATCTAGCATAGTCTTAATCTCACGTCTAACGTCATCTATCTTAGCGTGTGGCAACGGATACGGCTTCAAACGTATCGGTTTGTTGTCAGTCAGCTTCAGTGAAAATTCTATTAAGTCTGTCAACCCTGGTTTGTCTGTCAGAGTAGATGAGAACTCATTAAGCAATTCATTCACTTCTTTTTTCTGTCTTTCTGTCAAGGCTTCATTTACCCTAACGTCTTTGACAGTTTCGTCCGTCTGTAGAGGACAGTTTGGTAAAGTACCAGTGACGCAATCAGTATCCCCCTCGTCTTCTGTAACTATCGTCGCTACGACAAAATCAGCTTGAGTGGTTTGATCCTCACGGCTTATGTACTTTTTGAGTAGGTTAACATGAAAGATTTTCTCTCTCTTTCCTGTCTGCACCTTATAGTTCAGTCCCCCTAGCTTGGCGGTAACTACAAAGGGCCCCTTCCATTTCATCTGAAGTTTGTTATGTGCTTCAGGAAGCAACAGTAACACTTTGTCATTAACTTCAAATTCTCTAGGTTTGGTGTGCTTATTGTAATATTCTGCCTGTCTAGACTGAGCTATCGTCAAGTTTTCCCGTGCTATCTTGCCTATAGTTTCAAGACGGTTTCTTAAGTCAGTGACGTATGTATAAGTTGTCTTAACTTCGTCATCTGTCTTTTCATCAGTCCAAAGTGCCTTCAAAATCATCATCGGTCCGCGTACAGTACGTCCGTAAAGTAGCTCAAATGGTGAAAACCCAGTGGAAGATTGTGGCACCTCCCTATATGCAAATAGTAGGGCAGGGATGTATCTGTCCCAGTCTTTCGGTTTATCTGTGGCGAGCTTTTTAAGTGCTGTTTTTAATGTCCCATTGTATTTTTCAATCAGACCATTTGCCTGGGGGTGGTATGGTGTGCAAGTAAGATGTTTGATGGAAAGTAAACGATTTACTTCCTTCATTACGTTGCCTATGAATTGACTCCCCTGATCTGTCAAAATTTCCGTAGGAATTCCAACACGACTCCAAAGACCGAAAAGGGCTTCGGCGACAGTTTCAGTATCAATATTTTTCAATGGTACTGCGTCGGCGAATCTTGTTGCGTAATCAATAGTGGTCAGCACGTATCGATTACCTCTCGTTGATGTGGGTATTATAGGCCCAATCAAATCCAATGCTACGCGCTTGTAGGGTTCACTGATCAGTTCAGGCTCTCCTAACGGTGCGGGTCTGATTGAATTTTTAGACTGTGTTCTCTGGCATGTGTCGCAACTTAACACGAATCTACGGATATCGGCAGTGATGTCCGGCCAATAAAACTCACTTGTAATACGACTAGTTGTTTTTTGTACACCCATGTGTGCACCAAAAAGACTCTCATGACCTAATCGTAATACGTCATTTCGTTTGGTTTGTGGAACGACTAATTGTTTCCGAAATTCGTCTCCCACTTTCGAATAGCGGTACAATAAACCCTTTTTCAGAATAATGCACGCTTTCTTATTCGAATCGTCAGTGTTGACGTCACTAACAAGTACAGCTTGTCTGCGTAACTTGTCTAGTGTTTCGTCCTCAGCTTGTAATATTTTAATCTCGCTAACTGTTGCTTTATCTACGGCTGGTGCGGCAGACATCGGTGCAGTTACAGATTTGTCTTTACTACTTGCTGCTCTGGTTACAGCGTTAACCAGTGGTGGTTCGGTTGAAGTTTGTTTTTTGCACGGCAAAACATACTTGCAACCAAGGATCACGTCATGCGGTGAGTTTTCCATAACTGCCGCTTTGACTGTTCCTTCTACAAAGTCTGAAACAATCGAGACTTCAGCTACTGGTAAAATGTCTTGTTCGCCGTTTGCAAAGGTGACAGAGATTGTCTCCCCTGTGTAGTCGGTACGGTTAACTAATGATGCATTTACAATAGCGTCTAGCTCACACCCTGTATCAAGCAAAGCGATTGTATCGTGACCGTTTGCCTGTACTGGTGTTCGATTCGACTTTTCTGTTTTAGGTGTATGACTTTCTACTGCGTAAACTTTAGCTGGTTTCTTTTCAGGACATGTTCGTGAAAAATGGCCACTATCACCACAAGTGTAACATGCAAGATTCTTTTTATCTTTCTGTTTGTCGGACTTGTTTTTAGTGTCGGGTTTAGATGTTTTATCATCACGCTCACTATGTGCCTTCCCGTCATTTTTCTTATCCTTTCGAGTCTGCGGTTCATTCGGTCGAGACTTGTTGTTCGCGTGTGCGTTCGAGAATTGAGAATGTGCGTCATCAAAGCGATCGGCGGCGTTGCCTATCTCCTCTAGCGTAGATTTTTCCCTTATTGCTAAGTGAATCAGTAGATCTGATTTGTATGACCCGAGAATATGGTCTTTTACCATTTCATCCCTAAGACCTGCGTACGTCTGTGGAGTTTCGGCTAGATCTATCCATCTTTGGAACAAGTCAGCTACGCGTCGTATGTACTGTGCGTGCGTCTCTGAACTGGCTTTAGTGGCCTGTTTAAACTTACGTCGGTATGTATCTGCTGTGAGTTTGTAACGTTTCAATAATGCGGCCTTGACTGTGTCGTAATTATCTGACTCAGAATCGCTAAGCTTATTGAACTCGTTTTTCGCACTGCCCTGCAATAACCCCGATAAATTTATCGCCCAATGTTCCGCTGGAATGTTCGTTGCTCTGGCTAACTTTTCAAACGTTTTTAAATACGCGTCTATTTGATCTTTGTTCTCATCAAATGGGACCATATTTATCTTTGGAATGATATTTTCAATTCTACTGTGATTATTTCCATCGCTAGAACGCGAATCACCACTGCTTCTGCGATCACGGTTTGGATTGGTAACTTCTAGTTTCTTTACTTCCCATTCTAACCGTTTTATTTCCGCGTCTGCGGCGATGCGTTTGGCTTCTGTATCCGCTGCGATGCGTTTTGCTTCTGTGTCCGCTGCGATGCGTTTAGCCTCGGTTTCAGCTAGTCTTTCAGCCTCTAACTTCTTAGCTTCGCGGGCAGCTAACCGTTCTTCCCTTTCTATCTCTTGTCTCTCCTTTTCCGCTTTCTCTAGCTCAGTTTTAATGTAGCTAGTCAGTTCGTCACCCTGATATCCTATCATGATACCGGTTTCTTTCAGGTCTTCGAGAACCTGTTTGCGATCCATTTTACTGTCTTAGCGCGCTGGCTACAATAAGAATGT
Source organism: Sinotaia quadrata (assembly GCA_028829895.1). Lineage (NCBI taxonomy): Eukaryota > Metazoa > Mollusca > Gastropoda > Architaenioglossa > Viviparidae > Sinotaia > Sinotaia quadrata. The sequence goes on from CM054184.1 coordinate 30,869,392, forward strand.
ATCCCGTGAATTGTGTGTTTTAACCGTCGGCGATAACTCCGCTTATCCCGAAAATAACTTTTAGGCTACGACCTTACAAAAATTATTTAATTTACTCAGAACACCTTCCGAAATAAATTGCGCGTTAACTCTTACACGTTTCACCTGCTTGTCACAGTGTCCGCTGTTCCAAGACTTTCGTAATGTCACGGCTCCTACCATACAACATTACACATTATATCTAGCACCCTAAATATAATAGTCCGAAGTCTGTTACTACCGATAACTCTCCTAGCTGGCGGTATAACCTTCGACTCCTCACAATGAAGTACTCAGTAACACAATACTAAATAAATCATTCAATAGCTAACATGACATATTTAACTACGCTTAAATATATCAACATTAACTAACATGCACGCTACTCTGCAAAAGAATACATGCACATGTCACAACAAAAGCAAAGAAAATCAGTGATACAAAAATCAAAAGAACAATTGGCAATTCTGTTCGTTCGTTCGTTTCTAGGTTATGATGCGCCCTATGTATAAAAATGTTACAATTTACAATTTAATACATATCAATCCCGCGACGACCCACACTTGTTACGTTTCCAGTATTTATTTAAAGACCCTGCTTAGAATAATTAAAAGACTTTAAATATAATTAATTCTTCCTCTCATATTCTACGCAGACTGGTTGCTCAATTTATTATCTGACTAATTAAAAGTGCGTCTTGTAGTTCAGACGACAAATTTACAGACTAATAAATTGCGAACTTTTAGCTAGATTTGAAAACAGTTAAATCCCTCTAAATTAATATGCACTCGTCATCAATCTTTCTGCTCATCCGCCCCCATTCAAATCTAAGAATTAATCTAATTGGTCTATTGTGCATAGAAATCAACTACTAAGAGGTATTAACAAAGAAAATAAGATTTAATAAAGTTTAACAAATTAACAATAAATCGAATGCAACGCGAATAGTCTTCACTCTGTCTTTACGCGCCTATGCCTGATTTTTGTCAATCTAAATTGCCAGAAAAGTGTTCCTTTGAGATCTGTACACTTGATCTTGCACTTAGCTCTATTCTTGTATCCTTGGTCTCAACACTCAATCATGCCGGTTCGTTCCCTCAGTCCCCCTTTAACGACACACGTGGTGCATAAGGAATGATGTCCCTTTGTTAGTGGCTAGGAACTGGAATTTTTGCAGCATGGCCCTCAGAGTGGATTTCGACACGCTTATACCAATAAGCTAATGCAGGTGAGGCATGGTGAAACATGAACCATGAGCCGACCTTTGAGAGAAGTCGAAGGGTACCTTGATTCTCTATGGCGCCGGCTGCCTCTCACGACCCGAGTAAGCTGATGGAATTAGCTAAAATGTGCTCGAAGTGAGGGAGCGGAAGCGTGTGGGTACATATATAGAAAGGTATATTGCGTATCACGTGACTGTTCGCAAAGCATGTGGTTGGTTCGAGAACTGGACAATGGTCCTAAAGTTACATAACATCTTGACCTGTTCTAGAAGCACCTAGAAAAAGGAAGCTTTGAACAAAGGGCCAAGGGTTTCAAATATTCGAATTTGAAGTAAACAAGGCAAGTGGGTCACGAAGTCGGACAATTTTATCAGACTGTGACAGTCAGCACGTATCGATTACCTCTCGTTGATGTGGGTATTATAGGCCCAATCAAATCCAATGCTACGCGCTTGTAGGGTTCACTGATCAGTTCAGGCTCTCCTAACGGTGCGGGTCTGATTGAATTTTTAGACTGTGTTCTCTGGCATGTGTCGCAACTTAACACGAATCTACGGATATCGGCAGTGATGTCCGGCCAATAAAACTCACTTGTAATACGACTAGTTGTTTTTTGTACACCCATGTGTGCACCAAAAAGACTCTCATGACCTAATCGTAATACGTCATTTCGTTTGGTTTGTGGAACGACTAATTGTTTCCGAAATTCGTCTCCCACTTTCGAATAGCGGTACAATAAACCCTTTTTCAGAATAATGCACGCTTTCTTATTCGAATCGTCAGTGTTGACGTCACTAACAAGTACAGCTTGTCTGCGTAACTTGTCTAGTGTTTCGTCCTCAGCTTGTAATATTTTAATCTCGCTAACTGTTGCTTTATCTACGGCTGGTGCGGCAGACATCGGTGCAGTTACAGATTTGTCTTTACTACTCGCTGCTCTGGTTACAGCGTTAACCAGTGGTGGTTCAGTTGAAGTTTGTTTTTTGCACGGCAAAACATACTTGCAACCAAGGATCACGTCATGCGGTGAGTTTTCCATAACTGCCGCTTTGACTGTTCCTTCTACAAAGTCTGAAACAATCGAGACTTCAGCTACTGGTAAAATGTCTTGTTCGCCGTTTGCAAAGGTGACAGAGATTGTCTCCCCTGTGTAGTCGGTACGGTTAACTAATGATGCATTTACAATAGCGTCTAGCTCACACCCTGTATCAAGCAAAGCGATTGTGTCGTGACCGTTTGCCTGTACTGGTGTTCGATTCGACTTTTCTGTTTTAGGTGTATGACTTTCTACTGCGTAAACTTTAGCTGTTTTCTTTTCAGGACATGTTCGTGAAAAATGGCCACTATCACCACAAGTGTAACATGCAAGATTCTTTTTATCTTTCTGTTTGTCGGACTTGTTTTTAGTGTCGGGTTTAGATGTTTTATCATCACGCTCATTAGGTGCCTTCCCGTCATTTTTCTTATCCTTTCGAGTCTGCGGTTCGTTCGGTCGAGACTTGTTGTTCGCGTGTGCGTTCGAGAATTGAGAATGTGCGTCATCAAAGCGATCGGCGGCGTTGCCTATCTCCTCTAGCGTAGATTTTTCCCTTATTGCTAAGTGAATCAGTAGATCTGATTTGTATGACCCGAGAATATGGTCTTTTACCATTTCATCCCTAAGACCTGCGTACGTCTGTGGAGTTTCGGCTAGATCTATCCATCTTTGGAACAAGTCAGTTACACGTCGTATGTACTGTGCGTGCGTCTCTGAACTGGCTTTCGTGGCCTGTTTAAACTTACGTCGGTATGTGTCGGCTGTGAGTTTGTAACGTTTCAATAATGCGGCCTTGACTGTGTCGTAATTATCTGACTCAGAATCGCTAAGCTTATTGAACTCGTTTTTCGCACTGCCCTGCAATAATCCCGATAAATTTATCGCCCAATGTTCCGCTGGAATGTTTGTTGCTCTGGCTAACTTTTCAAACGTTTTTAAATACGCGTCTATTTGATCTTTGTTCTCATCAAATGGGACCATATTTATCTTTGGAATGATATTTTCAATTCTACTGTGATTATTTCCATCGCTAGAATGCGAATCACCACTGCTTCTGCGGTCACGGTTTGGATTGGTAACTTCTAGTTTCTTTACTTCCCATTCTAACCGTTTTATTTCCGCGTCTGCCGCGATGCGTTTGGCTTCTGTGTCCGCTGCGATACGTTTTGTTTCGATGTCGGCTAATCTTTCAGCTTCTAACCTTTTAGCTTCTGCGTCAGCTGCGATGCGTTTAGCTTCTGTTTCGGCTAGTTTTTCAGCTTCTAACTTCTTCAGTTCGCGATTAGCTACACGTTCCTCCCTTTCTATCTCTTGTCTTTCTTTGTCCGCTTTCTCTAGCTCAGTTTTAATGTAGCTAGTCAGTTCGTCACCCTGGTATCCTATTAAGGAACCCTTCTTTTTCAGGTTTTCAATCTGCTCTAGATCCATTTTACTGTCTTAGCGCTCTGGCTACAATAAGAATGTATCTCGTGAATTGTGTGTTTTAACCGTCGGCGATAACTCCGCTTATCCCGAAAATAACTTTTAGGCTACAACCTTACAAAAATTATTTAATTTACTCAGAACACCTTCCGAAATAAATTACGCGTTAACTCTTTACACGTTTCACCTGCTTGTCACAGTGTCCGCTGTTCCAAGACTTCCGTAATGTCACGGCTCCTACCATACAACATTACACATTATATCTAGCACCCTAAATATAATAGTCCGAAGTCTGTTACTACCGATAACTCTCCTAGCTGGCGGTATAACCTTCGACTCCTCACAATGAAGTACTCAGTAACACAATACTAAATAAATCATTCAATAGCTAACATGACATATTTAACTACGCTTAAATATATCAACATTAACTAACATGTACGCTACTCTGCAAAAGAATACATGCACATGTCACAACAAAAGCAAAGAAAATCAGTGATACAAAAATCAAAAGAACAATTGGCAATTCTGTTCGTTCGTTCGTTTCTAGGTTATGATGCGCCCTATGTATAAAAATGTTACAATTTACAATTTAATACATATCAATCCCGCGACGACCCACACTTGTTACGTTTCCAGTATTTATTTAAAGACCCTGCTTAGAATAATTAAAAGACTTTAAATATAATTAATTCTTCCTCTCATATTCTACGCAGACTGGTTGCTCAATTTATTATCTGACTAATTAAAGGTGCGTCTTGTAGTTCAGACGACAAATTTACAGACTAATAAACTGCGAACTTTTAGCTAGATTTGAAAACAGTTAAATCCCTCTAAATTAATATGCACTCGTCATCAATCTTTCTGCTCATCCGCCCCCATTCAAATCTAAGAATTAATCTAATTGGTCTATTGTGCATAGAAATCAACTACTAAGAGGTATTAACAAGAAAAATAAGATTTAATAAAGTTTAACAAATTAACAATAAATCGAATGCAACGCGAATAGTCTTCACTCTGTCTTTACGCGCCTATGCCTGATTTTTGTCAATCTAAATTGCCAGAAAAGTGTTCCTTTGAGATCTGTACACTTGATTTTGCACTTAGCTCTATTCTTGTATCCTTGGTCTCAACACTCAGTCATGCCGGTTCGTTCCCTCAGTCCCCCTTTAACGACACACGTGGTGCATAAGGAATGATGTCCCTTTGTTAGTGGCTAGGAACTGGAATTTTTGCAGCATGGCCCTCAGAGTGGATTTCGACACGCTTATACCAATAAGCTAATGCAGGTGAGGCATGGTGAAACATGAACCATGAGCCGACCTGTGGATGCAACGTGTTTGGATATAATTCTCAACCTAACAGGCCCTACTTAGGCATGGCTCAATTAAATGCGCTGAACAAAGAGTTTCGACCTCGCGTCGCTTACAATTAGATTTTAGAAAAATATAATCGTCTCACATGTGTTCCATTTAACAGTCATGACGTATGAAGCAATAAAATAGATACAACGTTAAATTAATGTTCATACAAGGGGTAATTCAAACCGACAGAGCGCTTCACAATTTACAATTTAAATTACACGCAATAATTGAATTACATGAAGAATTCATATCGAGCGCAGCATTCTGGCTCTTAGTGAATTAAAACAATATAAATTAAAGTACAGAAATGGAAAAATGGTTACAATAAATTTATATTCCGTAACATATAGGTTTTCAGCTATTTCTCTGAACCATGCTCAAGTGTATATGGAAATCATATAATACATAGCACAAATACATACTTAAACAATACATAGGCAAATACTATTAAATAAAATGATACCTTTGAGAGAAGTCGAAGGGTACCTTGATTCTCTATGGCGCCGGCTGCCTCTCACGACCCGAGTAAGCTGATGGAATTAGCTAAAATGTGCTCGAAGTGAGGGAGCGGAAGCGTGTGGGTACATATATAGAAAGGTATATTGCGTATCACGTGACTGTTCGCAAAGCATGTGGTTGGTTCGAGAACTGGACAATGGTCCTAAAGTTACATAACATCTTGACCTGTTCTAGAAGCACCTAGAAAAAGGAAGCTTTGAACAAAGGGCCAAGGGTTTCAAATATTCGAATTTGAAGTAAACAAGGCAAGTGGGTCATCAGGTCGGACATTTTTATCAGACTTGTGACAGTGATGATGATGACGACGATGATGATGATTATACCAACAGAAAGACTGCTAAACAGAGAATCAAGCATGTAGACAAAATGTATACTAAATATTGTGAAAATAATACTACGTGAAGACAACAGTGGGTAACATGCATTTTAGGAAAACAAGATTGGTCATTGAATATTTATTTATCTGTTTTTACTATAATGGAAATGAAATATAAGAAAACCAAAACATAATTTCTGTTTCAATATTCTATCTGTTTTGGCATTCAAGAAACTTATTTACTATCAGTGTCTACCAAAGTTTATTCATTTGTATATTTCTTTATTTAATGACATAAATAGCACGATTGTAAGATTTAATGTAGCAATGTAGCACCAATTTAGCAAAAATGCAACATGTTTGAAATGTATACTGTACAAAGTCACTTACACTCAACGTTTTGGATAAAAGCCTTCGTCAGGACAATAATAGTTAACAATAATGACAGGTCAATAGTCATTAGCAATAATGTTAGGACACTAGACATTAACAATAACTTTAGGATAATAGTCTTCAATAATAGCGCCAGGACAATAGTAATTAACTGACATCAGTGACAGAATTGTTAACTCAGTTGCTATACAAAACTGACATCTTAGAGAAGTCAGCGAATTGGTCACATTATATCTAGGTCTTGTACTATTAGCACTGTCTCACCTATTTTTATCTGGCCTGTTTGCATTGGTACGTTCTACAGAAATCACACACACACGATCATTTTTCCTTGTTAAGACTGACTTGTACAGGTGGAGGAATCTACATGTATCTATTTGGAAAGTTGCTTCATACCACATATGACATTTACAAACCCACAAAAATATGGAGCACGCATAAAGGGCAATAATCAATCAGAACACACAAAAATGCTTCCGCTGAATGGCGGCAAGGGAAGTGACATCTACGAATACAAAGCACCGAACTCTAAATATTATTATTCATATTTATAGAGGTCAGTGGTGCAAAGTGCATCTACGGTCTTAAATGAAGTGAACATCTGTAGGAGGAAGAAAAGTCAAAGCAAGTCACATCTACATCACTAGTGCCAAATGACGACATCAACAGGGTCTGCAACCTGCCGCACAAAATGAAAAACAAACCTCCTCAGGCTTTTCCTGTGCCACTGGAGCAGGTGCATCTTCCTGATGGGTCAAAGCAAGGCAAGGCTGGCATTAATTTCCGAGCGACAATTTAACACATTTTTAACCCCTTAACTTCATTCAGATATAAATTCCATAACCCCATTGTCAGTGAACAATTAGTTACATCATTTGGTACGTCATATGACAAGAGTAAAATGAAATAAATCAGATCAAGGAAAAACACACTAATAAATTAAAAGCACAAATAATTAGCATAGAAAGCACAAAAGCAAAAATATCCCCCCCCCCCTAAACTAGTTTTGTTTAAATTAATAAGTTATTCATAATTGTGTGAAAAAGCATTGTAACTTTTAACATTTAATTACTTGGTTTATGGCTGAGCTGCTTGTATTAACTGGAAAAGAATTAATCTGTTAAAACCAAAACTAAATTCATGTGTTATAACAATTCTTTTTTAACTCTAAAATAAAGGTTACACAAGCAAAGAAACTACATTTTATATCATATTCATGCAAAAAATATATTGGATACATAATCACATTTATGAAAGATATTGTGTGTGTGATTGTGTGTGCGTGTGTGTGTGTGTGTGTGTAGTATAAAACTAATAACATAATATAATACATATTTGTTAATCGTTCGCTAAATTCGGAAAAGAATGGGGAGAGAACTGAAAGTGTAAAGACTAGATTCCAGCTAAGTAGTTCTAAGGTAAACAACTCTGCCTGTTCAACATGAACTTACAGTTAGACAGTTAGAGGTAGTAAGCATTCCCTAGGGCCTTGGGAATCGTTTACAGAACTACAAAACCACTCGCTTTCTGTTTCTGAATGCGGGTCTGGTAGTAATAGGTGACGGGAGTTGGGGAGGGAGTGAAAGGTCAAGGGGTATGAGTACACAATTTATGTCCAGAACTGAAAATACAGCTCTCCAGTTACAGGCGATGTGCAGGATGAAGAGAGTAGGAGGATCACAAAGGAGGAGGAGGTGGGGGGGGGGAAGAGAGATTGGCACACGAAAGGAAGTAGAGTGAATCGACGGACAAGAATTCTTAAAGGGAGTGTGGGTATAAATAGAATATACATTTATTTCTGTGGGCTTTAAAGGCTGCTAGCTCTGTGGACATTTTGGATGAATGTTATCAGTTTTATTTCTAAAATTAAATACATCAAGAGAGGGTATACATATTTTATCACTCAACATGTGAGTGACAGAAAGCTGTACACGTTTTATCATGTGTATCTAGGAAGAATGACACGTTATATCGCTAGTTTTGAGGACATTAGTGGTGGCGGTACACGTTATATCACTAGTGAGGACATCAGTGGTGGCGGTACACATTATATCACTAGTTGTGAAGACATTAGTGGTGGCGGTACACGTTATATCACTAATGAGGACATCAGTGGTGGCGGTACACGTTATATCACTAGTGAGGACATCAGTGGTGGCGGTACACGTTATATCACTAGTGAGGACATCAGTGGTGGCGGTACACGTTATATCACTAGTTGTGAAGACATCAGTGGTGGCGGTACACGTTATATATATATAACTAAGTTTAAGTATCGAAGTTGTAAAAGATATGCGTATCAATTATGGATGTACAATTAAGTGTGTTCATTAAACGATTATATCGAGGTTAAATATATATGCATATATTATGAAAAAAATATCTGAAGCAAGGGTGGGTGAACAAGATTTGTTACTAAGTGCGACCTTTGCGGGGTTTTGTCAAGTCAGAGGCGAATACTGATGACAATTTTGTATGAGCTATAAGGTGAATTTTAGATACACACGTTTTATTGTTAGAACTGTGGGTATTGAGGGTAGACGAAAGTGTTTTATCACTAGAACTATGGTAGTGAGGGTAGATGAATTAGTTTTATCAGTAGAATGTGGGTATTGAGGGTAGATGATTGTGTTTTATCACTAGAACTGTGGATATTGAGGGTAGATGAATTAGTTTTAACACTAGAATGTGGGTATTGAGGGTAGATGAATGTGTTTTAACACTAGAACTGTGGGTATTGAGGGTAGATGAATGTGTTTTATCACTAGAACTGTGGGTATTGAGGGTAGACGAGTGTGTTTGATGACAAAATGAGAGAGAAGATGTACGTGTTTTATCACTATTCGTGAGTTCACACATTCGAACTAGAAGAAAAAAAACCCCACCGTTCGACTGGATAATATTACGCACTAAAACATATAAGCAGACAATTTTGACTCTTTAAAACCAAGTAAATTAACAATCGTTAGTCACAGTTGTTGTTTTAAGATTTAAGCATCCCACACATATTCTTCATTCATTTGAATACCTTACATCGATGCGTCTTCTAAAGGCGCTGGAAATAGAATATCTGCCTCGACACACACCACCATGCAACAGCGCTTTAGTCGAAAGTAAGTGCGTTTATAGTTTTGGAAGAAACACAATAATTCAAGACTGATAATAATATTAATGACACTAAGCCCATGCTTTAAGCCCACGTTAAAATTCTACATATACGAGCTGCGGGAGTGACATCAGTGTCGCCCTAAAATAAATAAATAAATAAATAAATAAAACCCCAACAACTGACGACATAACATAATACGTAAACATATTCTCAAAATAATACACAACATCAACAGCAGTAACTGGCAAAAATCACAACAGTCTATTAGTACAGTAATTACTGTCAACAAATACATTTGAAAGCTGCAAACTATTTATTTATAAACACGTAATATGATTGCCTCTAACATTTTAGTTTCATAATTACAGAACTGCATAGCAAGTTAGTTTAGTAAGGAGAAACGATTACTTATGAAATTGTTTGCTACAAGGGACTTAATTTCTTATGAAATCATAGGGGGTGATACGCATTCAAAATAAAGCACACTCTAGAATTCAATGTGGTCCAGTGAAGAGAAGTTAACTCCTATGTACCAGCAGTATTCTATGAGAAATTAAAATTCTATACAAATCACTGTCAAACACGAGACACAAATCGATTAATTATAATTAACTGACTCCTGCTGTATAGTGAATAGAAGATTGCGCAAGTTCGAGCAACACTATTGACACCAGTTACAGCCAAACACGATACCTGACCGACTATAAGTAACTCCTTCTCTATGGCGAATAGTATAGTGCGTAAGCTCTTGCAACAATAGTGGCAACTGTTTCGACGTGTTATACAACACAGAATGATGATTACATAACATACACTTTAAAGTAGCAACGGAAGTGTGTAGTTTATTTATTTATTTAAGCTTCTGTACCGTAGTTTTCTCTACAATAAATATTTATACCACTATGTCGCTATATAGACAGTTTTCTCTACAGTAAACGCACATACCACTATGTAGCTATAGACAGTTTTCTCTAAAGTAAACACGTTTCACTATGTCACTATTGACAGTTTTCTCCTGTCCCTACCAACTAACAAATGGAGGGCGTTTGGGGAGGGGGTGGGTGGACAAGAAAGAAATGATCCACGAACAATCATTTTAGTCTTATTGTGATTATTTTTTGTGTGCTTTCGAAATTGTTTGACGTTTCAAACTGAGTTCATTTACTCCTTGGGTTCTCTTTGTGTGTGTTTTGTCCTGTATTTTTTGTTAATAATTCATTTGAGAAATCCAAGCGTCTAGAAGGTAATAAATTCAATGCAGGCAATCATTTAGTCGGTATATTTGGATCTAGAAGGGATAATCTAAGTAGAAATCGTAGTTTTCTTTCTTTTTAAATAAGAAAAAAAAAAACAACTGGGCGTAAACCTATTACTTTAAGAGTGAAGGAAGTGGAATATGCAAATTCAGATAAGTTTAGAGATTATTATTTTCTCAGGACTAATATACATATATGTGTATGTGTGTGTGTGTGTATTATATTGAATGAACTATTTTTCTACTAATTGAAAGTGGAGATGAATTACAGTGATTGTTTTTCTGCTTGAGGGATATATATATATATATATATATAGTTTTATTATTGATGTTACTACATCAAATATTCACAGACAAAACGCCAATAGTAAGTATAGGCTTCTAAGTGCACTAAATACACGTTACAAGGCCTCTAACTGCACTGAATACACATGTTAAAAGGCCTCTAACTGCACTGAATACACATGTTAAAAGGCCTCTAACTGTATTGAATACACATGTTAAAAGGCCCCTAGCACACTGAATATACATGTTACAAGGCCTCTAGCTGCACTGAATACACATATTACAAGGCTTCTAACTGCGCTGAATACACATGTTACAAGGCCTCTAACTGCACTGAATACACATGTTACAAGGCCTCTAACTGCACTGAATACACATGACAAGGCTTCTAGTTGAACCTAATACGCTTTACAAGCCCCCCCCCCCCCCCCCCAGCTGCACTGAATACACATGTTAAAAGGCCTCTAACTGCACTAGATACACAAGTTGCAAGCTTCTAAATACACAGAATACACGTGGTGCAAGGCACAGTTTATGCTTATTATGCACAGGAATGGATACAAATAATATACCTCATCACCACCTCTCCGCCTGCGTGAACGAACACTGGTATCCTGGAAAAATAGTTCATTCACACAATGGGTTTCGTATTCGGCAAACAATGAAAACAAAGGAGTTCATTTCTCTTCAGCAGCAACAGCAACAGTTAATGACAGGCAATAGATTGTTTTATAGCTTTAATTAAAGAAAAACATTATTTAGTATCCATAAAAATTAAAATTATGAAAACTATTAACATATGATATAAAAACAAATTTGAAACAAATTCAAACTGGTTTAATCAAATATTTGAAATCGCAAGCAAATTCCCCACAAAGGTTTTAATATTAAATGGAAAAAAAATCATTTATAAAAGTAAATCATAGGTTTTAGAAATCATAGGTATTAAAACTCACTTAAAATGTAATGATAGAGTGATATGAAGTATACACTGTATTTACTTAAATATTGAGTCAACTATGAAAGAAATGGAAAAGGGGAGACTACCTCAGCAGCTGGAGTTTCTTCGTCTCCGCCTTTGCGACGTGCTCTACGGGAAGAAGTGTCTTCCTCCGCTGGGGCTGCGTCTGGCTCGCTGTTCACATAGTAGAAACAGAATATAAAATGTATCTCGCTGTTCACACAGAGTGGAAACATAGGATACAGATATTTGGCTCGCTGTTAACACAGAGAGGAAATAGTATACAGAATCTGGCTCGCTGTTCACAGAGAGGAAATAATTTACAGAATCTGGCTCGCTGTTCACACTGACAGGAAACGTAGGATACAGATTCCGGCTTGCTGCTCACAAACAGACTCACAAACATACGATATAGACTGTCTCGGTGATGACAGAACGAAACATAGGATATAGACTGTGTCTCGCTGATCTCACATAGACAACACAAACAATATAGATTCTGTCCAGACTCCAATGACAGAGAACGAAACATATAGAATGTGTCTCGCTGTTCTCACATAGACAACACATAAGATATAGACTCTGTCCAGACTCTAATGACAGAGAACGAATCAGAGGATATAGAATATACCTCGCTGTTCTCTCATGGACGTCGACACACAGGGTACAGACCCTGTTTCGGCGATGACAGACAACTGAACATAGGATAGAGAATCGGTCTCGCTGCTCAGACACAAAGAAATATAGGATACATAATCTCTCTTTCAGAGTCTAAGAAAATAGGATGCAAAATCTATCTTACAAAGACAACAAAACATAGGATACAGATTTTGTCTTGCTGTCCACACACAGATAACGGAATATAAGACAGATTCTGTATGCTGTCTCGTTGTCCACACAGAGATAACAAAATATAAGACACATATTCTCTATGCTGTCTCGTTGTCCACACAAAGAGATAACAAAATATAAGACACAGATTCTCTATGCTGTCCACACAGAATAAGGAAATATACGTTACATAATTTTGTTGTGGTGAGCGACTGAGACTGACAAACTCTAATTTCTTAAGAAATTTCATGTGCTGATAGCGAGACGGAACGATTAAATGCCTAAACACATGCAGGCTCTTTAATTTGCAATTACAGTCATCAAATATTCTTCTTTAGCTTCAGAGAAAAATTTCAACAACTAAAATTTAATTTCATTTTTAGAAAATAGATTCTATTACTCTTTCCTTGTCTATCTGTCTGTATCCATCTACCTGCAAGCATGATTTCTGTAATGTAGTCTATGTGTTTATTTCTGTAATGTAGTCTTTGTGTTTATTTCTGTAATGTAGTCTATGTGTTTATTTCTGTAATGTAGTCTTTGTGTTTATTTCTGTAATGTAGTCGATGTGTTTATTTCTGTAATGTAGTCTTTATGTTTATTTCTGTAATGTAGTCTTTTTGTTTATTTTTGTAATGTAGTAGATGTGTTTATTTATGTAATGTAGTCTTTATGTTTATTTCTGTAATGTAGTCTATGTGTTTATTTCTGTATTGTAGTCGATGTGTTTATTTCTGTAATGTAGTCTTTATGTTTATTTCTGTATTGTAGTCGATGTGTTTATTTCTGTGTAATATTAGTCTAATCATTATTCCAGTTTATCTTAGAAAGACATTATACATCTGTTCGCGTGTGTCTGCGCGTGCGATGTACTGGTATATGTATGTGTGAGTGTGTGTGTGTATAAAAATATGTGTGTATGTGTGTGTGTGTGTATGTGTGTGTGTGTGTGTGTGTGTGTGTGTGCGTGTGTGTGTGTGACCATAAGCATGCATGTTGCACCTGAATTTCATAATCATAATATTTTCTCATAAAAGCTTCTTAAGTTGGAAAACATGAAAGCCAAAAGCTTCGTGATAGTTGATTTGAAAGTGAGAAAAAATAAAAAATAAAGATATATGTTATGAAAGGCACCAGACAGGCAAAAATTGATGTTCGCTTCTGTAGTGTCATCCGGGTCTTTTAACACGTGAAAGAAAACTAACCGCTCACACTTTAATCAAACAGAACTTCCCTAAATTAAAAACCACACCAGTAAAAGTAGGATTTCGTGCGTAAAAAGATATTACTTATGAAAAAAATATTTTTAAAGAAATTTTTTTTCAGCGGGCATGTTTTCGCTTATTCTGGTTTACAAGCCTTTATCACAAGTTTAGACTTAGCAAATGGAAAGGACAGTTCATTATGACTTTGATTTGAGTCCTGTAAACTTTTATTTGGACCCTGTAAATTAAGTTCTTCGTGTCATTGTGCAGCTGATTTTGAAACAAACTTTTACATTTATTTCTTTTATTTTTGTAATACATCTTCTCTCAAATGCTGACATAAATGATATTAAAAAGTGTAGCGAAAAGGCCTTTATACCTTTAAGATGGAATGTTTTGGCACGTTTAGTCAGTGATGATCGTTACGATGCATATCTATCTATCTATCTATCTATCTATCTATCTATCTATCTATCTATCTATCTATCTATCTATCTATCTATCTATCTATCTATCTATCTATCTATCTATCTATCTGTCTGTCTGTCTATCTATCTATCTATCTATCTATCTATCTATCTATCTATCCATCTATATATCCATCCATCATCTTTACAGCTTTTCTGCGAATATATATGCATATTTTTGGTCTTTTATGTAGGTCTGTAGTACTGTAATTGATATTCAGAATTTTAAGCGTATAGATATGCATATTTAAGTTTTTAGTTTTAAAATATAAATATGCATATAAAACAAGAGCAGAAAAAATTCCTCCTAACATTTCTCTTAAGCCCGTTGTAATACTAAAATGCGGGAAATTCTACACTCCTTGGCTGACAGCCATTTGGAGACTATAAACGCCTCTGCTATTACCTTTTTCTTGAATTATATTTTTCTAATTCTAATTATAAAACGGTAGAATGTTTGTTATTGGAGATTTTTCAAAACTCTGAAATGCAATATCCTTTTATTGGATAATTATTTTGCAAAATAAATAATTTACTCGAAAGAAAGACGATATTATATATTTGATTTATTTGTTTAAAAGTTTCGTATTGCACCGGCTTATGGAGATACAGATTTGCTAAAGTAATTTGAGAAGACTACTAAAGAAATTTGAGAAGACTACTAAAGAAATTGAGAAGACTACTAAAGAAATTTGACTACTCTGCTAAGTCAAAGAGTTCGAAAATAAATCGGAGGTCTACGTTAAAATGTTAATTTTATTTATTAGTGAATTATATATGCGAGTAAAGGGTTACCGAGTCTACCTCATTCGGGCCTGCCTGCGCTCGCGACGTCGGCGTTCAAGGTCATCTTCGCCCCCGTTGATCGACGAGTTCATGCCTGCTTCTCTACAGCACACACCACACGTGACCAGGGAAAGATTTGTGCGGGCACACGCACGCAGGAGGAAGGCAAGCAGGAATGAAATCAACC
Source organism: Sinotaia quadrata (assembly GCA_028829895.1). Lineage (NCBI taxonomy): Eukaryota > Metazoa > Mollusca > Gastropoda > Architaenioglossa > Viviparidae > Sinotaia > Sinotaia quadrata. The sequence continues at coordinate 30,884,769 of CM054184.1, forward strand.
AAATAAATAATGCACACACACAGATAAAATTAAAGTGAAATCGAACTGAAAACCCCACACCGTCAAATTTTTGAAGTAAGAATAAAATCAGAACTAATAAAGTCAATCAAAGAAACTATTGTGCAAACACATGCAGAGAAAATGACCAGCTTTTAAAGCTGCCATTTATAACTGTAAAGAAATTATATATTTGTTTAAAATTAAAAGCAAAAGAAATATACATCTACATATAATGTTGCACGATACTTTAGCTATGAGAGTGCAGCTAAAATAAGCTATCTTATGAAGGAATGAAGCAGTAATATGACGTAGGCAAAAGTTGCGAGCTAAATGACGTAATTTCTGAGAATTCCTTTGTGTACAAGATCATATTTTGTAGTGTGAAACATAGTTTCAAAAAAATGAAGAAAAAAAATTAATTGATTGCTGGGAATATTCGCACGCGTGCGCGCGAACACACACACACACACACATACACAAACACACACACACACACACACACACACACACACACACACACACACACACACACACACACACACACACACACACATTGATATACACAGAGAAACGTACAGACTTGAATAGCAATTTCATAGAAAAATAAAAAATAAAGCATAGCCACACTTATAGGATTAGATTTGTGTACTCTAATTGAAAGCCTTTACTGTGTGTAACATAGGGAAATTGACAACACTTTCAGAATGGAAATACACGAGATCAAATTGGACGACTACGCCGATGCAAGGATGATTATTAGAATAACCAACATGCTGACATGAATATTCCAATTCAAGCATGATTATTAGAATAACCAACACGCTGACATAAATATACAAATGCAAGAATTATTATTAATACCTAACTGAAACGCTAGCACACATTAACGGATTATTTTTTAATTATTATAAGTATTATTTAATGTTGTTATTTCTAAACTCTTATAGGTTTGAGTTAAAAAATAATAGTCTTTTCTAACTTTAGACAATAATCATCTAAAATCTCAGCTGCAGATGGCATTAATGAGAAGTCATCAAAATTTGTTCTTGACTCGAAGATTTTGGAAACAAAATAAAATAATCGATGGATGAGTGCATACAAACACACGCACTCACGCACGCACGCACACATACACACACACCACACACATGTATAACACAGTCAGAATGTCCATCGGGATAGCCATAATAATTATATTAAATGGCATATAAACCAGAATAGTTAAGACAGAAAAAAAAAGTTGATTTACATACCATTTGGTGTTAGATTACTTATGAAAATATCAAGAAGAAGTTGTGGATTATACCTAATCACTTTAATTTATAACACTATTTTAAAAGCAAGAATAGTTGATAGTATATAGCCAATATTTAATGCATATAGTAATAGCCACTACCAGTCCCTCAATGGTGACGATGATGATGAAAATATAAAATTAGGAGATGAAACGGAATAAATAAAGAAATTAAAAGTAAGGACTTATTAATTAACAGTAAGGACTTATTAATTAGTACATGCATAACAGAGCTGATTAGTTAGTTGCAGTGTGTTCCAAGGAAAAAATTACAGAGAATGAATTTATTTAAAAATTTTTTTGTTGTAAAAATACAATCGATACATGTGCTCTGTCTTTATAATATTTTAAAGGGAGAAGACCGTGCTGGGTAGTGGGGGTGTTTTTCTGAATGGTAAAGCGTTTGCACTCTTCGCTACTGTCTGACGCAGCGTTCCAGTCTTGCAGAGCATTGGCGCAATTCGGTTGTAAACCTAAACAGTTACTGCGCGCAATGCTTGACGCAGAATGCAGCCAGCAGAGGTGTAAATAAAAATAAAACTACGCGCGCACATGCCAACACATGCACTGACAATGTGTCATTGTACTGCCAGACATGCATGCAACAGTAACTCGTGCCGCAGTCTGTATTCCAACACGCAGTATACAGGGCAGAAGGGTGCTAGAAGACCATTTTCATACCGATAACTGCCAGTGCTGTAGTGTAACATATGCGCTTTCATTAGTATAAAATATGCTTTATTTGCATATAAAGAATATTAGTATAAAGTAAGCTTTTTTTGCATAGAAAGAATATTACTATAAAGTGTGCTTAATTTTGCATATGAAGACTGCTAACCTTTGTAATATAATACAAACACAAATATCAATCAATCAATCATTCAATTAGTCAAACAGTTAATCAACCTATCTATTTACTTATCTATTTATCCAGCTGGTCATCTATCTCTCTATCTATTTGCTTGTCTACCTACCCATTTATCTATCTATCTATCTATCTATCTATCTATCTATCTATCTATCTATCTATCTATCTATCTATCTATCTATCTATCTATCTATCTATCTATCTATCTATCTGTCTGTCTGTCTGTCTATCTATCTATCTATCTATCTATCTATCTTATTCTAATGTCACTGAATTATAAGCTTATTCAAGTGGGATTTAGTGAGCTCTAGGCAATAAATTAATAGATACAATTCCCTATACATCCATTTTGTTTTAGATTTGTATATCTTGGTCACTATAGCTGTATCAATAAGACTGTTCTGTTTGGTAATGCCATTTATTCTCAATTCTGTGCAGATAGACTTGTCCGTACTGGTAACTAATGATAGGAATAATTTATTCAGCTGTACGCATTCCTGAAGTACAAATGCACATTTACACCCTGAAATGGTTCCTACATAGTTATATTGTGTAAACAATTAAGAATAAAACCAAGGGCCGTAACAAGGGCCGTCTTCCGTCGTTAATTTTTAAATATAGTACAAACTGCACCTCAGACTGAAGGTTTTATAATGTCAAGGTCTGCAATCGTCTAGTTTTAAATATAGTAAAAACTTTCTGACAGATGGTTATTACAGTAACAATACTTGTGATGCATACTTTGAGAAGCAGGTTACTGAAAGGTGGGCCTTATCAGGGTCGTCTTAATAGCATTATAGACCCACGGGCAAAGCAGTGAACTGGGGCCCCTACCTATACACAGGAATAAAAATTGACAGCATGTCAAAACATACATAGATTAGCCATGGTGCCCCCGGGCAACAGCCCAGCGTGCCCATGCGTTAAGATAGCACTGGGCCTTACTCGCAAATTTCTTGTATGAAACATACACTCGCGTGATACAGGTTTGCATGCAGCTTAACATACAACGACCAGAACCTTTCGGCACAGCGGCACCTGCCTTTACATTTAGCAAAGCAGTTATTGCTACAACAAACAAACAAAAAATAGGAAAGAAAAACAGCACGTTTCTTATTTCTTCACATCAGGTTCAAATAACCCCTTGGCAATTTAACAGAAAGTCTTCGACGTTGTTAGACAGCAAAAAAACCGAGGTCGAAAGGTTGTTAGACGTCATGCGTCAGATTTCATGAATTGTTTTAACACTATTCCTTCCAAATCGCTTGCTCGCGTTACATCTCACCAATGTCTGTCTGTTCTGTTTCATTAACTATAATTTAACTGCACTGCATTATTCAGTTAAAAATTAAATAGCTAAGTGAATTTACTTTTGAAGACAGTTATTTGGGGTGAAAAGGTAACAAAGCAGAAAACTTGCCCTTAACGAAACCAAGCCTGGTAGGACAAAACTAAGGTTGTGGTGGGAGACGGAAATTGTCTTTGCGTGCTTTGTGCATATACAGGTAATGTACAAAATGACGCAAACCCCGCGCGCCATCTTGCGAGAGGACTGCGATTAAAACCACAAAATGTACGTGTTCCAATTATCGTGTTCACTTTAGGAAAATAAATATATCAACAGTTTGCTTGTGTTCTTTTTGTCTTTGAATACCATTAATGTCGGTTGTGTATTGTCTTTTCTGTGTAGGACGCATTTTAAACCTCATGGATTCCATACGTGACGCTTTTCTGACCGGACACATTTTCAACTCTAAGGATTAAGCATCATGACAACACGATGTTATGCTATGAAATAAAATGAACAGAAAATACACGTTTGTATTTTACTTTTTACAGTGGGACTGAAGTACAGCTTAAATATTTTTGCTTATTAATAGTTAGTAGTATTGTTCTTATTTGATAGAAGTAAACTAAAAAATAAAAAATAAACCCAAAAAACAAAAAAAAAAAACCCCATCGTTCTTGTTCAGTAATATGGGTCCCTTTCAGTTACACACCACCTCATCTGCAGCCAGCAGTAATGTCAGACACAGATATCTATACTTAATTAATAAGCTGCTAAGAACAAATTAAAATTCATTAATCAAAATATAACATCCACACTGTGTTAATTAAATTACATTACACACAATCTCTCTCCATTTGCAGGCAGAAAGTTTGGCGTAAACAAAGTAACATCACGTGAATTTGTATAACGTACTATAAAGGGCAGTTAATAAATTTAATGGGTTAATGTCTTCATTAATAGTCCCAAGTTTATTAAAAAAAATGACTGCTATATATACTTATATATATGCACACAAGTGTATGAGTGTATCTAGATGTGTATTTCCATTGATTTATCTAGAATTCATTATAGACCACAGAATCATTCTCTAGAATAGTAATTGGATGCTATTGTTTCTGATGAAATATCGTTGTGCTCCTAAGCGCACGCGCGTGCGCATACGCATACACACACACACACAAACAAGCAATCATACAATTACACACGCATACAGACCTACAATAGTTCAATTCAAGTGCAAGAATAAAATATCTGGCTGATAATGATGAACATGTTTCACTTCTTATAATTATAACTTTTGATCTTGAGAGGTTAGGTCACAGCTTTATCCTACACTTTGACTACAAAAACGAGATGTGACATCATGAACATGACATCCTATGCAACTAGAACGTGACACTCAATACAACTAGAACGTGACATTCAATACAACTAGAACGTGACATTCAATACAACTAGAACGTGACATTCAATACTACTAAACGTGACATTCAATACAAGTAGAACGTGACACTCAATACAATTAGCTGTGAGCTTCAGTACAACTAGAACGTGACACTCAATACAACTAGAACGTGACACTCAATACAACTAGAACGTGACATTCAATACAACTAGAACGTGACATTCAATACAACTAGAATGTGACATTCAATACAACTGGAACCTGAAGAAAGGAAGAGTTCTCGGTCTTGTTTTGTAACTATTAATTTTATAGGGTTCAGAGAAAATCAGAACATGAAAACTACGTATTTACAAATATGTCTACACTTGTAGAAGTTTGACATGTCATAATTAAAGCATGTCGACCACTAGAAGCTGAAATACATACAGGATAGCTTGCAGAATGTACAGGACAGAAGAGATCTGTACTGATTGACAGACATCTGGAATATACAGTCCCTACGCTGCTATCGATAAAGTAAGTCGTTTATAAATTATCCATGGCTATCGGAAAAGTAACCTTGCTCTCTATTATCCATAGTCATTAGAAAGGTAAGTCATTTCCACATAGACATAAATCATTTTATCCAATCTTCATGGCTATCGGAAAAGTAACCTTGCTCTCTGTTATCCGTAGTCATTAGAAAGGTAAGTCATTTCCACATAAATCATTTTTCCAATCTCCATGGCATTGAGACAATGTCTTAGTTTTAAAAAAAAATCATGGCTACCGAGAATATAAGCACTTTTCTGTGTAGTTTTCAGAATTTAATGACAAGATAAGACATTCTCAGACCAAAAATGCTCATTTATCGAACTATATACATATATCCGTGGCTAAGTGTGCCATTAATAGATTTGTCATGACATTCACTGTCTGAACATTGTGTAGCGATGGCCGTATAATTTGTGCGCGTGGGAAGTTGTCTTTACCTTAAGTAGTGCTGGCTATAGATCATGATGGCTATAAATCTTAGTGTGGAGGAAGGTGTACCTTGCAATGACCGAGCATGGATTATATTGTCTATAGATGCTAAAATGTTCGCTCATGAAAGACATATCGAAAGTGCACTGGTTATATATGTTATAGTATATTTGCTCGTGAAAGACATACCGAACATAAACTGGTTATAGATGTTATAAAATATTTGCTCGTGAATTGCACAACACATGGACTAGTTATAGATTGTGGACAGATTACAAATGAGTTACCTTCCTGACGCTGAGCTGCCGCGCCGGACAGAGATGATAAGGCGGATGAAACTGAAGGGCGAGTCGACAAGAGTGAAGCTACAAAGTTGGGAAGCTACAACTTGGCTGGCTTACTGTCTATGTGCATAGGTGTGCACAGCACAGATGGAAGAAGATGAAGAAGAGGTGGAGGGGAGAATCAAAGTCAGCACAAAGACAGAAGGGGGAGTTATAATAATAAGTTTGGACGACTATCGCCCTTAGGAATGCAAGTACAACATACGTCGCTTGCATTTGGTGAAGCGATTGATGAAGGGGAGGGAACTAGAGCAGAGCAAGGCAACTCTGGGTTCGGGAAATATTTATGAAGACGAAATGAAGAATTGTTCGCCATTGAATGTCGTTAATGTTTTCACTACTTGTTTTGTGTGTGTTAGTCTGCATGTGTGCGCTCATTTGTCAATATCAAGCTATTGAGTATGATTTTCCACAAAGACGTTTGCGAAAGGGAGTTTGTGACGTGTTGGAATGAAACTGTACTTGCAGTGACGTAGAGAAAAGTTTTCATTCAGGTGCTTAACTGAGTGAATATTCAGACATTTCCTTGTGTAGCATATTTTCTTTCCTTTAAAATTCTCACCAGTATGGTGTGTTTGAGGACCAAATCTTGCTGATGTTTAAAATGCGAGTGTATGTATGTTTACTTGTCTGGAGATGACTTTATGAAATATTTTACTTCGATTTCAGTGACCTGGAGTACCGCTGAGATATTATCAACAATCAGAATTGATATGAGTAGTGGTCTGAGATTAATCTTAACTGCTCTCAGCAATTAGTCATATTTCATGTTTGTAGCAATAACTTAACTGATACCAGTAGTCAGTCCATAGTGGTACATGAAATAATGACTTAACCACTACCAGTGGTTAATCCATAGTGGTACCTGAAATAATGACTTTTTTACTACCAGTAATTAATCTATGTCTGTAGAATGAAAAATTTACTTAACTACTACCAGTGGTCGTCCATAGTGGTACAAGAAATAATGACTTTACTACTACCAGTAATCAATCTATGTGTGAGACAGAAAATGTAAACTAATACACAGAATATTTTTTCAAAATATAAAGTTGAATCACTGAACGAAATTCTTTGATGCTATAACTTTAATTGTGAAGCCATTTAAAATTTTGCCGTGTAGAAGAAACCCGTGTTCGAAATTTCAGACAGTCAACTTTGATCTCGACTAAGGATTAAAGGTTCAAAAGCGGGGAGTTGAATAGGAGCTAGGAGTGGTCGCGTGGCCAGACACTCAAGAACAGATGCACCGAGAAAATGCATAGATTACATAATCACGCACACATCAGAGTATACAATGGTACCTGAATACGAGAGTCGGTCACCTTCTAAAAGCACAAGACTTGCCCTAGCAGAGCAGTCTTTGAGTACGGCCAGCCAACCGTGACTATTTTACAAATGGCAAGACAAGAGGGAGATTATGTCAGAAGGAAAGATTAACACTCAAAACCGAAATTTTGTATAAATACCCCATCTGGCAGAAATTAAATTTACTCGATTTAGTCATGGCCCAGTAAGTCCCTCTATGGTGATAGAAGCAGGAAAAGAACAATACCAGGAACTGTCTGATATGGTAAAACACGATTTTTGTAAATAGTTAATTTTTATAACATACTTTATTACAAATTGTATTTTTCTTCTTGTTAATATTGTAATTTTAAAATGATTTGGAAAACTGTAATGTTATTCTTGGTAATGAGAAAAGAAATTAATTAACTAATGTAAAAGGAATGAGAACCAAGAATGAAACTACAGGTTTTAGCTATCTTGTAACATGAGGCTGATGTGCAAAACATCCCTTATGTATTTTCACAGCTTCGAGGGACAAACCAACAAAGACAAAAAGACAAAGAGACAAGGACACAAGATAACAATGACAATGCAAATTCATCATAACTTGGAGATCTTGGCCCTGATGTCACCTTGGTCCAAAGTCAATGGTCACTGAGGTACTATGAGCTGAACTAAAAGGATAGGATGCCAGAGTTAGTTATACAGACCACAATTGGAAATTGTGACAGTAAACTGTGTCCTAAGGGGCACATTATAGTGAATTAGCATGCTACAGGAAGTCCGTATGACTAGGTATACTATCGAGTGGACAGATTACAAATGGATGTAACAAACAGTGGAAGTGAAGTGACTGAATGTTGAATTGATGTATTACAAGTGTGGTTTACTGATCTGTGTTGTGGAACTGGAATTACACCAGATTGTATGTTAATTCATGACAGCATCTGTGCTAATTAAGAAAAAAATCTGTGATCTTTATGGAACTGAACTCTTGAACATTTCATCAGTGTGAAAAGACTAAGGGAGATAACCAGTGGCTGATGCACCAACCACATGAGCCAGGGAGCAACGCATGCAAACCATCAGGTGAATCATAGATATGTTCATGTGTAACCTGTATTTTGTTTTATGATGAACATAATTTCTTATTCTGACTATTTAGAGCCTAGGAAATATTAATGCTTGATTTTTATGAAGCCTAGTAATTGTTCTAGGAAAGTATTAACTTTTAACTATTAACTTGTATGTATATCCTCCTAATAATTGTTTTAGGGGATAAAATTAATGACTATTTTTTTCATTCTTCCAATTGTTGAATTAAGAGAAGTGTTGTGTGTATATATATTGCCTAGGTGTAGTTATAATATTATCATATTGTAAATGAGTTAATTTTATTATTTTCTTTCTTTAATAAAATTGTTGAATTGTTAAACTATCCACTCCTATTCCTGTAGTAGAGGGGTGCATGTGTAGATGACAGGTGGGGGCTTAGCCAAATGATGTAATGACGTACAGAAAGTCGGTTGCACACATGCTTTAGGGTAGTTCCTGTCATCGGAATGAGAGATTGTGGAAAGGCTAGAATAGACAGATTGACGGACAAGATAAATGCTGTGTAAACTGCTATTCTAGACAAGTAATGCTTGAAAGGGGAGTTAACCAGTGCATAGACCTTTCAAGGCCAGACTTAGTCACTCTCGACCACAAGACCAAGACCCTGTCGGTTGACTGATTGATTGATTGAGAGGAAGAATCTTATTTGTGTATAGAATTAAAGATATGATTAACCAAATAGAGATTAACAATTAATTGATCAGGAACCAGTAATGCCACACTATGTCTGTAGAATGAAAAACTTACTTAACTTCTACCAATGGTCAGTCCATAGTGGAACACGAAATAATGACTTTTCTACTATCAGACACCCAATTTAAAGTAAAATGACTTTAGACCAGACACCCAACTTAAAGTAAAATGACTTTAGACCAGATGCCCAACTTAAAGTAAATTGATTTGAGACCAGATGGCTTAAAACCGTATGCCCGCAATGATTAAATGCCTTATACCTACAGTATCGGAAAAGACAAATATAAATTTCACTGTTCAATTATTTTATTTAAATGTCTGTTTTGATCCTTCACTAGTTGTTGTTTTTTCAATGTTTTCAGTTCTCAAGTTGATGTTTTATAGCATGTAGTTGAGTTTAACAAAAATTGGGATTTTGTAGATTTATGTAAAACACACACACTTATATGAAACCAAAACATATTTACTAAAACTGTCCTAACCGATAGACCTTGTAGCAGGCAACGTCAAAAGTAAGAACACATGGCACAGTCTTCCCGTCTTCGCCAAAAGCAGGCATGGAAGTCTTTTATGTAAGGATGCAATGTATCCTTTGCGCCTTCGCACATTGTTATAATACTCTACCATAAAGTAAGCACTATCTAATTGCATGGCTTTACTTGCCAAACTAAACGTTCGTAGCCTTCATACATTGTTATAATACTCTACCATAAGTAAGCACTATCTAATTACATGGCTTTACTTGCCAAACTAAACGTTCTTAGCTCGGCTGTAATGTAAAAGACCCGCTCAAGATGGTTGCCGGGCTCCACGCGGCATTTAAGCAATGTTTGTTTATATGTATATTGTTGCGCATGCGCGATCGTGTTGATGACACGTGTCTTGCGGATCTCGGGAAAGACAAAAGTAAAGTTTTCCAAGACTGGTCACATTCACTTTTCGAGCCTCGATACGTGACAGTGACGATTGTCTATGTTCATTGTTTAGTATGGTGGTCGAGCAAAATCTTTCGAATCGTGTAAGTAAACCTATTTGACCTGATTTTTCAAAGATGGACATTGACCATTGACCAATGTTCTCTAGTTCTGGGAAAGCTGGGTAATTTAGTCATTGTGATAAATTCGCGGAGTGTTGTAATAGAAATGAATGGAGTTTTGTAGTAGAAATGCTCTGTAGTAAGTGAACAGTCACATTCAGGTGTAGACCACTCAAGTATTCTTCACTATAAATACAAATTAAAATGTACTCACATATCCAGGGAACTAACCGTTGTAATTTACTGCACCCATAACCCATGCATATTAGAAACAATGATTAAGTTAACAGAATGTAACTTGTTTCAAACTAAGACTCTTTGGGGGGGGGGGAGGTAGGGGGTGCAGAAAATCACGCTGTGTTTAGACTGAAGATTATTTGTTTTCTGAATAGAAATAATAAACTAATGCAACAAGAAAATTCAAAATTGTTTATAGACATACAACGCATAATTAATTACAAATGTCGTCTTTATTAGACAGCAGACTATTTAAGCTATTGAAGAGTACTTGACATTTTACCAAAAACAATACTTTATGTCGTGATGACAGCTAACTGAAAATATAATTTATGTTGACATAATTGTTATGTCAACTAGAAATAATAATCATATAAACTAAAGTGAATGTATGTATCACAATATTATACAGTCATTTAAATGTATAAATGTGCCTATATAAGAGTTGTAAAATTCATGTTTGCTGTTTCCAAAGGACGTTTATGGATATTAGCAAACGTAGTACTAATATTTCTTATAGACATTGAAAAATAGTGTGGTTACAATGTTAATGCTTCTTTTTTACTTTTGGAAGGAAGTTAAAAGAAAATAATATTCTACTAAAGAAATAAAATATATTGTGTTGTGACGTGCAACAAGCTATTAAATGTTGACGTCAAACTATTTTTTTTCAAGAGAAAATGGAACAGCAGACGACTCTGAAAACGAACTTCGCGATATATAATTGGAAAGTTCTTAAGAAATTAATTATAAAAGAGAGGATGAAAAGTAGAAGTTGGCATTTTTAAAGATGGCTACAAATGTTGGTAAAAAGTACATGTATAATATATGACTAATATCGCTTGCATATTTTGTCATTAATTAATACACTTATTATTATGCTTTTAAACTGAATTTAATTATTAATGTTTCAACTTTTGTCTTGTGCATTTCATCAATGTTTTGGATATTGTAAACTGATTTCAATATTTTACGCTTCATTATTTTTTAAATTAATATACACGCTTTTAGAAATTTTAAGTGATTATAATTTAAAGTAATTTTCTCAATTAGCCATACAATAATGATGAAATGTAATATTATTTTTGGTTACTGTCATAATCACTGAGAATCCAACCGTTCACACAGACAAACAATCGAACTCCACTGTCAGAAGCCTGTGACATCTGAACAGCAAGTCATTTAATCTTTAGTTTCATTTTGAACTGATTTCAGTTTTATGAATTGAAAAATCCATTTCTGTTCAAATTTTATGTCACTTTTTTGTAAACTTCGTTTTCAGTTTCATATAATTTAAATTATGTCAGTTCCATGATATTAGTAATCTATGTCATTCTTGCCATTAAAAAATATTAATAGTTTAATAAAATCGTTCTTCTTAACGCCTTTAGAGCAATTAAAATCTATTTCATTTTTACGATATGAATGCTTATTTCATGTACAAGCACACAACAACAAACAACCATTTAAGTTCTTTGAACATGAACATTTATTTTAGTTTATTTCTCCTGAGCATCTATTTCAGTTGAATGCACACGAAAATGTAATTAAATTTCAAACAGTTGATTGTTCTAATGGATAATTGACCAACCTACTTGTTAATGCTGAACTACCCTAATTTGCTTTAATAATAATAATAATAATAATAATAGTGATAATGACGACGATGGCGATGATGATGATGATGATGATGATGATGATGATGATGATGAGACGACGATGAGGATGATGTCCTTTCTAAAATCTGGGACTTTCAACTCTTTGATCAAAATCAATTTATATAAATGTTAAAACGCTTTTTAAAAAAACTAAGTAATGGTTTTGCACAAAATGAATAAAACAATTAACAAAACATAAATAAAGACATAATTATATGCTAGAAATACACTGGAATAGACTATTAAACAGTTATTCCAGTCAATGAAAAAATCATAGTTATCAATTACCAAGTGCATTGGTGAATAAGCCGTTAGGAGAACTAAGGAACACGTCACCAGTAAAAAATGAACAAAAATCAGTTAGGACACAATGAATTAGAGCACAAAAGAATACATAAATATGTCACCAGTAAAAATGAACAAAATTCAGTTAGGACACAATGAATTAGAAGACAAAAGAATACAAAAATACGTCACCAGTAAAAAGTGAACGAAAGTCAGTCAGGACATAATGAATAAGGGCTTAGATCAGTCAAGAGCCAATGAATAAGGGCTTAGATCTTTCAAGAGCCAATGAAAAAGGGCTTAGATCAGTCAAGAGCCAACGAATAAGGGGTAATGTCGATCAAGGGCCTATGAATAAGGGGTTAGGTATAAGTCATGAGTCAATGAATGAGGGGTTAGTTCTGTCAGGAGCCAATGAATATTGGGTTAAGTCAGTAAAGAGCCAGTGAATAAAGGGTTAAGTCAATTGGGACCCAGTGTATAAGGAATTAGGTCAGTCAGGAGTCAAAGATTAGGGGATTAGGTCAGTCTAGAACCAATGAGTATGGGGTTAGGTCAGTTAATCTGGAGCCGATGAATAAAGGTTTAAGTCAGTCAGGAGTGAATGATAAAAGATCAGTCACCGTAGCTTTGAATCTGTAAAAATGTCAAGAGCAGGACATTAATAAATAAATTTAAATGAAGAAGTCAGTCTTCACACCATAGAATAAAAGAACTAGTCAGTAAGACGCCAAGCAAAAATCAACAGATGCATTATGTTTGCTAAAATTAAGACTAATGTACTTGCATGCAAATGAAAATATTTGCTAATATTAAACAAAATAAACAGCATATCATTACTTAAATACCCAACAACTGTCTCGGGATGGAGAGGTGCAGGTGGTGGGGTGTGAACTTTCAATTTTATTTACACAAAAGTGGCGGTCAATAATTGCAGATGCATATGTCTCTCCTTATGCATTATTTATGCTTTCTTTTCTCCTAATTATAATTTCAGTTAATTTGCAAGGCCTAAGACAACATTTGCCCAGCACTATAATAAAAACTGAAACAGAATTTGTTATTTTCGTGAATTAGCCATGCTAATGTTCATGCTACTAGGACTTTAGACATGTTCATTCACCTGTCAAAAGAACATGCATAAATAAACATGCACACACATACCTGTCATATGAGCACATATCTTTGATGGGTGAAGATATACACACAAAAAAACCACACTTACCATTGAACACTCACACACATTTATCATGTGATTGTTATGAACACACCCAAAGGGATTGAGGAAAAAACTAATCGTGTCCAATATAAAGTCAACAGTCGTGAGCAAATATGTTTAAATAACTCACTCATCCTGCTGGCGTCTGCGGCGCCGGGCCTCGCGACGTTCCTCTAGACTCATGATTGGTCAAAGTTTTGGTCTATCGAAAAGGCTGAAACAAATAGAGCAATGATTGGTCAAAGTTTTGATCTACTGAAAAGGCTGAAACAAATAGAGCAATGATTGGTCAAAGTTTTGATCTAATGAAAAGGCTGAAACGAACAGAGCAATATTGTTCAAAATTTTGGTCCTTCAAAAGGTTTGATAGAAAAAGAGCAATGATTGGTCAAAATTTTGGTCTATCGAAATAACTGAAACAACAAAACAAGCGCGAAGACCGGACAAAGTTTAGATATATATCCATAAGGCCGGACAAAGTTTAGATATATATCCATAAGGCCGGACAAAGTTTAGATATATATCCATAAGGCCGGACAAAGTTTAGATATATATCCATAAGGCCGGACAAAGTTTAGATATATATCCATAATGCCGGACAAAGTTTAGATATATATCCATAAGGCCGGACAAAGTTTAGATATATATCCATAAGGCCGGACAAAGTTTAGATATATATCCATAAGGCCGGACAAAGTTTAGATATATATCCATAAGGCCGGACAAAGTTTAGATATATATCCATAAGGCCGGACAAAGTTTAGATATATATCCATAAGGCCGGACAAAGTTTATATATATATCCATAAGGCTGTACCAAAGAAAACCAATATAGGTCGAAAGTTTGGTCTATCCAATGCTTTAAAGTAAAAAAGTAGCAAACGTTAATTAATGGTGAAATTACTAGAGCGAGTTTATATATTATTCTATAAAATTTCGAAGGACAATAAGAGGAAGAATAATTATAAAATTATTTGTCTGTACGTAAAATTGAAATAAAAGAACGATGTATTTTGTCATAGAGCTGATCTGAAGGAAAAAACAGAACGAAGATGGTCTGTTAAAAAATCTTAAAGAAAAGTACCCTTATAAGATCTAATCAATCAGAGAAAATGATAAAACTAAAGGAAATTTAATAGTTGGTCAAAGCACGGGCCTACGAAATCAACTGAAACAAAATGAACAACACTGGTATGTGATCAAAGAAATGGTTTGTCGAAAAATTGACGGAAAACAAGAGAAAACTGGTGAAAGTGTTGATCTTCTCAAAGGTTATAATAAAACTGAAGTTGAAATAAAATTGAAATAAAAATCAATAAGCAATAATTGATCAATGAAAAGGCCTTTCAAAAGGCCAAACAAATGAACATAATACAAAACCCAAGAATGAAGATATTACAAACATTTTTTAATTAGCATTACATCATCTTTAATTTGCAATTATGGACATTTTGACACTGACAATAAAATCCTCGTCCGATACCTTTAAGAGAATTTTTCAAAATCCTAGAGATTCACTGTCACAGTCCATTGAGTGAAAATGTCATCACAAACCCAGCAGAGAAACTGTCACCAGTTCTAGAGAAAACCAACTAATTGTAACTTACTGGCTCTAGCTAACTGCAAATTTTACCAAGAATTGTAATTGTGTGCACTTAACAGAGCAACTGTAACTTTTGTGTATTGTATAAAATAATTAAACTTAATGTACTGTATAGGACAAAAAGACTCTAACTTGTATACACTTTACAGAGCAACTCTATATTAATTGCGTATGCTTTACCGACCCATTGTAACTTACTTATGCTATAGCAAGCAACTGAAAGGTATGCTTTACCAAGCCATTGTAACTTACTTCTGCTTTACCATTGTAACTCACTTATGCTAAACTAAGCAACTGTAATTTACCAATTATGTTAAATTTAACTTTACTGAGCATTTGTTACATATATGCACATTAATTACTGATCCCTTGTTTTCATGTGTGGCAAGCGACGTTTGGATTAAAACACCACCTCAACAAGCTTTTTCTTGTAGCAAATGACTTTTGGATTCTAACACCACCTCAACAAGCTTTTTCTTGTAGCAAATGACCTTTGGATTCTAACACCACCTCAACAAGCTTTTTCTTGTAACAAATGATCTTTGGTTTCTAATATCACCTCAACAAGCTTTTTCTTGTAGGAAATGATCTTTGGATTCTAACACCACCTCAACAAGCTTTTTCTTGTAGCAAATGACCTTTATATTCTAACACCACCTCAACAAGCTTTGTAGCAAATGAATTTTTATATTCTAACACCACCTCAACAAGCTTTTCCTTGTAGCAAATGATCTTTGGATTCTAATATCACCTCAACAAGCTTTTTCTTGTAGCAAATGATCTTTGGATTCTAATATCACCTCAACAAGCTTTTTCTTGTAGCAAATGATCTTTGGATTCTAACACCACCTCAACAAGCTTTTTCTTGTAGCAATTGACCTTTATATTCTAACACCACCTCAACAAGCTTTGTAGCAAATGAATTTTTGTATTCTAACACCATCTCAACAAGCTTTTTCTTGTAGCAAATGATCTTTGGGTTCTAATATCACCTCAACAAGCTTTTTCTTGTAGCAAATGAATTTTTGTATTCTAACACCACCTCAACAAGCTTTTTCTTGTAGCAAATGATCTTTGGATTTTAACACCACCTCAACAAGCTTAACATGTCAATTCCTGCATTCACTTATTCTTTATTTAAAAAATAACATTTTCGAATAAATAATTATCGGAGTTTGGTGGGGAGTACCTTTTCACCACCCATGAATATTTTACTCGTATCTATTTTCGGCCCAATCTTTGAAGCTGTCCGGAAGGTAATAGAGATAGCTAAGAATAGGATCTATTACCAACGGTATCACATGGTTTGGGATTTAAATATTTCTAAATAAAATAGTTTTCTCTAATCTGCTGAATTTAACTGAAATAATTTTAGTGACTTGCAATAAAAGAATAAGTAAAATGTTACGTCTTACGCTACTGGAAGACAAAGAAATTTAGGTAAGCAAACAAAAAGACAAATTGATGGATGAACGTACTTTTAGAGAAAGAGAGAGAGCTTTATTAGTATAACTTTGTTAAGCTGCTAACGCCATTTACATTTGATATACGTACAATATATTGCCCAAGAATACTAACGAATATTATGCTTTTTATCACCCCCTATTTTATTTTGGTTTTAACAATTTAGAGTAGGTCAGGGTGGTAAGGTGGGGAGGTGTTTTGTTTTGGTTTAACAATTTAGAGTAGGTTATGGCGGTAAGGTGGAGAGGTGTTGTGTTTTGGTTTAACAATTTAGAGTAGGTCAGGGCGGTAAGGTGGGGAGGTGTTGTGTTTTTGTTGGTTTATCAATTTAAAGTGGGTCAGGGCGGTAAGGTGGGGAGCTGTTGAAAGTGTGGATAAGATTTAATATTGTGTGAGTGAAATTCGAGTAAAGTTAGAGTGAAATAACTAATGCAAAAATTAAGAGTGCTAATTTAAATTAGTTTTGCAAACCCCTTTCATCCTCATTCATTATAGGAAGCACAGCCTGAAATACTTGTATTCTAAATCACTTCACTTTTTTCCCCAAAGCACTACAGGTAGAATTGCCCTCTTCCCTGCCAAGGTGTCTTGAAGTCAGGGAAATACCTCTGTCTAACCACTAAACACTAACCAAGCTGTTCTGAAGTCAGGGAAATACCTCTGTCTAACCACTAAACGCTAACCAAACTGTCTTGAAGTCAGGGAAATACCTCTGTCTAACCACTAAACGCTAATCAAGATTTCTTAATACAACCAAAAAACAAAGTATCTCTATAGGTCTGTGTAAGTTACATCTATCATTATGTGTGGGTTCGTTTTTGTTGTTGCTTTGGCTGGTTACATGTGTGTATGTTTGTGAGCGTATGATTGTGTGTTAGCATTTACAAAGACCACTGTGCGCATTATAACTCAGTTCCGAATTAGCATATATATGTAGAATGTAGCTTTCTTATCTTGGGATAATTTTATGTAGCATGTAGCTTTCTTATCTTGGGATAATTTTATGTAGCATGTAGCTTTCTTATCTTGGGATAATTTTATGTAGCATGTAGCTTTCTTAATAATTTTATGTAGCATGTAGCTTTCTTAATAATTTTATGTAGCATGTAGCTTTCTTATCTTGGGATAATTTTATGTAGCATGTAGCTTTCTTATCTTGAGATAATTTTATGTAGCATGTAGCTTTCTTATCTTGAGATAATTTAATTTACTTCAAATAGTTGGGTGTTGCTAGTAATGTAGTTTATGCATAGCTTACTTTTGAAGTGTAGATGTGATTGAGTCCAATGATTTGTGCCCCTCCTTTTGTCGCTCAGTATAAGTTCACTTATTAAATATCACACACACACACACACACACACACACACACACACACACACACACACACACACACACACACACACACACACACACACACACACACACACACACACACACCCCTCTATCAATACTGAATGTTCCTTTGAACATATTCAAGTGATATGAAGTTGTAATACCTATATTTGTAGTTATGTGTGTTGAATACAATATTGTCACTTTACTGAGAAGCATGAGCTATTGTTTCTCTTTCTCTGAGAAATATCGATTTCTACTTTATTAAGCAGGTCTACTCGCCGCAGTGAAGTATAATGGCTGGGCCGATAACAAGACAGGGAAAAGATACCGAGTTATCTTAAACAAAACAGGCGTGCAAGTAAGCTAACTCTGTCGAAACTATTTTACAAGAGTTATCTCCATACATCACTTTTCATTTTATTACTATTTTTAATTTTTAAACGGACACAAAAATATTATGCTGGCATGCACACAACATCCAAACGCAATGCACTAGTATTTCTCTGCTCTCCACACTAAAGTTGACAGCCACCGTACACAGTCGCTACACACAGACACCACAACACAGAATTGTTGTTTACATGTAAACAACACTGCCAACACACGTTTGTGCAGTTAAATGTGAAATTATAGCAGTAGTGATAATAATAAAGGTTGGAACTGAAGAGGGAGGAGGGGGCACAGATGTTGAGCAAGGAGGTCGCCCTCAAACATATGTTTCAAGTTCACTAATTCCAACTGATATGCAGTTTGCTGAGTGTGCTAGAAAAGAACACTGCTTTCTGCAAGTTTGAAAGACGTGTGGCAGGCTAGAGGCCAGAAGAAGCGTTGCTGTAGCAGCACTGAAGACAAAACCTAACCACAACGACCGCTAAGACGCGTGCAGGACGAAAGGTACGCGTTATTTTTAGACTTCTGCTGAAATGCGATCCAAGCTAAAGATATTTCTTCTTCCTTCCCACCATTCCACTGCTCTTTTTCTGTCTTTTGTGGCCTCACCCGATTTTGTTCTCTTCCCCAACATTATCGGCACCTTACCGTTCTATCTCTTTTCTTAACCTCCATGACATTTTACTCACTTAAACCATTTTAGCACTGTATAGTGATGGATACAATAATTTAGTTTTGTATAACAGAAAGAGGGACTTTCGTGAATATAATGAAGATGGGACTTATTTCCTACGAATCCCAGCATGACGACCGTTGACTAAATAAGGATGTGGCGAGATCATGTGTGTGTGATAGGGGGTGTGCGACTCACTACCCACGCGAGAGTGCGCGCGCCTTAACACATGAAACAGATGTCTGTGACTCGACGCGCGTGTTTCTTTTACTAACAGGTTGATCTTCCGAGTGCCGCAGTTTCCTCCAATCGGTCAAACGTGACCTCATTTCCCCCCACACCCTTCATTGTTTCAAATTTCCCGGAGTGTCTCGCGGTTTTGCTGGAGACAGGCACTTTACACCTATTCAGGTCTTAGGACCAACACATCAGTAATGTTTCATTTACCGGAAGAGAAAGTGTGAGAGAATGCAGAATAGGAATAGAAATATATAATTTTTCAATGCATTTAATTAACCTGTCATTGAATCAAACACAAAGTAGACAGAGGGAGTAGGACGATTTTAATAGATAGAAAGATAGATAGATAGATAAGAGTAGTAGGTTGGTAAATAGCAATTACAAAGACAGAAAATATTAATAGTACAAACATGCCTAAATAAATGCATACTTATGCATGTATATACCATGCGCGTTAAAGCACGTCTTCTTAATAGCTGTGCAGAGTATAGCGTATAGCCGTATACGAACCTGCACAGTACAGTATCGTAACTTTTCCCACAATAATATACGAACCCTCAGAGTAAAGTCTCGTGACTTTTCCCACAATAATATACGAACCCTCAGAGTAAAGTCTCGTGACTTTTCCCACAATAATATACGAACCTTCACAGTACAGTCTCGTGACTTTTCCCCCAAAATAATTATGTTGATTAACAAAAGGCATCATTAGTCCCTCCATCCCCATCTTCACACTTTTTTGTTTCCATAAGTCACTCTTCTGTCGGCGTGTTTCTGTACAGATAATCGGGTACCCGCTTACCAACTACAGGTGACTAACATACCTTAGCGCTGCAGGTCTTTTTTTTTTTTTCATCTGACCAGAGGTAACGGTTTACAACAGTTTGGGTAACTAGGATTAAACTGTGTTTATTATTAAGAAAACAACTATCCCCTTCTCAGTCCAACAACCCCCCTCTGCAGTTGTCTGCCGTTCAGATAACAGTAATTGATAGAGAAAAATATTATGACGAGAGAAAAAAATGCTGTGCTAAGTGAACACACTTCCTTATTAGTGTAATTTTATGGGGTGGGGTTGGATGGAGCAACGCTGCCATTTTGTAGCGTACAGTTACAAACACTTAACAACTTATTGTTACTGAAGTAGTATTTGATTAAAATTGCTTAGGTGCCATACAACGTAGCGTACAATTACAATCACTTAACAACTTATTGTCACTGAAGTAGTGTTTGATCACTCGTGCTTAACTGAAGTAGTATTTAATAACTCGTGCTTAAATGAAATAGTATTTGATTACTCGTGCTTACGTGCTATTAAATCACCAACACTGGTCCGTTGAAAAAGTGATTAGTACAGAACACTAATTTAATCTCTGAAACTGATATACTCTTTATTCAAATATAAAATATATATCTTTCTGACAATGAGCTGCTGTTGCTGGGATCTGAGTTAATATTCCGGACACATTAATTATTGTTGTGACACACGAAACATTGTTTATGACACACGGCATACTGTTTCTGACACATGAGATTGTTTTTACCACGCGAGATATTGTTTCTGACAGACGAGTTACTGTTCCTGGCGCACGAAATAGTGTTTCTGACACACCAATTTCCGTTTAAGGAAGTAGTATTCTACCACTTATACTGTTGTACTACTCCGACATAAACACCACTGTTCTAATTAAATGGCGGACTCTGCGGTGCTACTTGAAGTCGGTGCTGTAATTCAACTCCCAACTTTCTCATCAAGACTACACTTTTATAATCAGCAGAGAAGTACAGAGTCATTGTAAAATTAACGAAATTGTCTATAGTGGTTTTACCTAAAGATATTTTGGAGTTGACCGGGCAGATCCAAGGACTCAATGCTGTACCACTGCCTTGCGGTCAGGCTCTAGAATCTAGATGCTTTTTGGGGCAAGAGCTGGTTAAAGAGCCAATCTACACCCACAGACAGTCGAGCATAGAACGACTGTATACAGTGTACTAATCGAGCATAGACGACTGTATACAGTATACTAATCTAGCATAGACGACTGTATACAGTGTATAGATAGGTAAAGGAGAGCAGTGATTGGTTAGGAAAACTTTCATTTCTTACGGGTAAGGGCGATAATCATATCAGATTTATTGTATTAATAATCGAAATGTTCACTTGATTTGACCTTCGACTATATCCTGTTTTAGCCTATGTGAGTTATCGCATGTATTGAAATACATCATTTATCGTATACATTGACCTAAGTGATATATTGTATGTATTGTAGGTAACATTGGTCATTTTTAACCATATGTAGCACTCCTGTAATGGATTTTTTAGTCTCATCTTGCTTTGGTCTATGTAATATTTCTCCTGAAACGATGGTACCATTTGATTTCTTATAAAATACACATGTATTTGAAGCCAAAACTACTTTTGGAGTCAAAACCAAAGCCAACACTACTTTTGGAGTCAAAACCAAAGCCAACACTACTTTTGGAGTCAAAACCAAAACCAACACTACTTTTGGAGTCAAAACCAAAGCCAACACTACTTTTGGAGTCAAAACCAAAACCAAAACTACTTTTGGAGTCAAAACCAAAACCAACACTACTTTTGGAGTCAAAACCAAAACTACTTTTGGAGTCAAAACCAAAACTACTTTTGGAGTCAAAACCAAAGCCAACACTACTTTTGGAGTCAAAACCAAAACTACTTTTGGAGTCAAAACCCAAAGCCAACACTACTTTTGGAGTCAAAACCAAAACTACTTTTGGAGTCAAAACCAAAGCCAACACTACTTTTGGAGTCAAAACCAAAGCCAACACTACTTTTGGAGTCAAAACCAAAACTACTTTTGGAGTCAAAACCAAAGCCAACACTACTTTTGGAGTCAATGCGTTCTCATAATTGTGTTATTCTACTTATTCTACTAAACATGGACAAGCAGTTCCATGTAACACACACACACTCCGCATGTACACAGGGGCAGCTAAACCGTCATTTGAATTTCAGTTACTAATTATTTTCTAGATGTCAATCTCAGAGGTAAATCTGATCAATATTCGTTGTCTGCGTGCCAGTCAGCACTTTAAAAACACTTGAGTGAACTCATTTGGTGAATCCATAAATCATCTTTTGTAAATGTAAAATTTACAACTACCTTGAACACAAATACAGACAGAGCTCACCTATTCAAAGAATGTTGGGGAAATTACCTTTTGCAATAATTCCATGATATGCCCTTGAGTTCAGTTATCAGTAATTATTTTTCTTTTCTGAGTGTATATCGGTAAAGAAACTTGAGTGTCTAAAGTGGCTAACACCGTCGATAAACTTCAATCTATTACTTACCCAACCCATCTCTGTTTCTCTCTCTCTCTCTCTCTGGGTGTGTAATCCTCCCTCTTCTCTCTAGCTATTTGCCTCCATCTTTTTTCTAGCTGGTTGTTTGTCATTCTCTCACAACTGGTCTCTCTCTCTCTCTCTCTGTCTGTCTGTTGTCTATTTCTTCTTTCTCAAGCTGTCTCTTTGTCTCCCTTTACGGGTATTTGTCTAATAGTATTTATTTATTTTCTACCTATGCCTCTTTTTAATTTCTCTATCTACTGATCTGACTTTCTCTCCCTAAATCTTTCTCTCTGCATATGTATTTGTTTAACTTTTCTTTTTTTCTTTTATTTGTATGTCTTTCCTTTACTGACAATCATTTGGTTTTTGCTCCTCATATCATTGAATTATAAAGTCATGTTGTTCCGAGTGTAGGTACAAATAAAAACTCTAAGTCAACAGGGAGAAGATGCAAGGCAAATATGTCTAGAGCAGTCTGATGTGACAACGGGGGCAGAAGCAGATTAGATGGTTTGACCATTCAGCTCACATCAACTGTTAACAGACTTGAGCAGCGAAACAAATGGTCAAACTGTGTGACTTAAGACACCTGTTCAGTCAACTGATCAGAAATAAGATACAGGTTGTTTAGACAATAGATCAGAATCAAAAGACCTATGTTTGTTTACTCAGCAGATGTGACTAGATCGGAGATAAGACATGTGTTGTTTAGTTAACAAATCAAAGCTAAGACACTTGTTGAGTCAACAAATCAAATTTAGCACTCTTGTTTAGCCAACAGACCTGAATTAGCAATCTTGTTTAGTAACGTGTCAGAATTATGAGGTGTTTAATAAACAGGATCGAAAGACAGATCAGAAATTAGACACCTGTTATGAAAAGATCAGAACTTAAAAACTCATGTTTAAACAACAAGTCAGAATGAAGAAAATAATACTGAATTAAGACAACTGGTTAATCAACATATCAATATTAAAAGCATATATCATAAGCATTTTGGAATAGATAGAATTATGTTTTGGCAGCAAATCAAATGAAAAACAAGTGCTTAGTCAACAATCAGTCTAAGACGCTTGTTTAGTCAGGACATCAATTAATACTTCATTCTAACTCTTCTGTTTAGACCATGAAGAGATTTGACTGTGGCACCGTTTTAGTCGCCAGATCAGAGGAAATCAGATTGGCGCTAAATCTATCGTTTAGTTAGCAATATATATAATTCGGCCGTGTGCTTATCAAGCAGCGAAGGTCTTTTCCCAAGCGCAACTTTAGATCAAACTCGCTCTTGCATATTGGCTTCCCGAGTTCCAGACGTATTTCAGGACATGTTCCTTTACGGATTTGTCTGCCAAGTATCAGACTACTACCATTTTGCATGACTGAAACCTCGTTCTGCAAAAGATTAGCAAGTATACATGTTGATTTTCATTCGCTGGTTATTTATTAATGTGAACTCCATCGAGCTTTCGGGGAAAATAAGAAACAAAAATAAAACGCTACAAGAACGTCGTGCTTCGTTGTAACCGCAGCATATCTGTGGACTGTTTCATATTAAATTTCTTGGAACCGCATCGCTGATCGAGCAAATTATGTGTCTGAACATTTTGACCGCTAGAGATAAACTTTGAACATTTTGGACGCTAAAGATAAAGTTTGTGTTTGAACATTTTGCCCACTAGAGATAAACTTTGTATCTGAACGTTTTGCCCGTTAGGTATTAAATTTGTGTCTGGAGAAAATACTAATTTCAAATTGATCCGTAGTTAGGCTATGGTCTGCAGATAAGCATATGTATTTGATGATCCATAGCCAGTGATCTTTAGTTAGTGATCTACAGGTATATGTCAATAAATAATAGTCTATAGCCAGTGGTTTTTAGTCAGTGATCTAGAAGTATATGTCTGTAATTAATGATCCACATAGCCAGTGGTCTTTAGTTAGAGATCTTTAAGTATATGTCTATAATTAATGACCCACATAGCCAATGGTCTTTAGTTAGAGATCTTTAAGTATATGTCTATAATTAATGATCCACATAGCCAATGGTCTTTAGTTAGAGATCTTTAAGTATATGTCTATAATTAATGACCCACATAACCAGTGGTCTTTAGTTAGTGGTCTAGAAGTATGTGTTTATAATTAATGACCCACAAATCCAGTGGTCTTTGGTTAGTGGTCTAGAGGTATAAGTCAATAATTAACAGTCGATAGCCAGTGATGTCAGTAATTAGTGGTCTAGAGGTATAAGTCAATAATTAACAGTCGATAGCCAGTGACGTCAGTAATTAGTGGTCCGTAACCAGTGAATTTTAATGTCTGCAGTTAGAGAGAGAGAAAGCTAGCGAGAGAGTGGACTATACACAAAAACACTGCTTTTACCCAAGAGAAACATGAAGAAAATTAATCCACAAGTCAAGAAACAATAACACAAGCCATTATCGCTACTTCGTCCGATGAATAAGATGATATTTGTAGACCCAATGACTTTCTAAAGACCACTAATTATACACATTTCTCTCGGATTTGTTTACTGTGTTTTCTTAGTGTTCTCTTGTCTTTGTGCTATATTGGCTTTGTGTTGTGCGGGGTTTTGTGTTGTCTTTGTGTTGTGCGGATTTTGTGTTGTCTTTGTGCTATATTGGCTTTGTGTTGTGCGGGGTTTTGTGTTGTCTTTGTGCTATATTGGCTTTGTGTTGTGCGGGGTTTTGTGTTGTCTTTGTGCTATATTGGCTTTGTGTTGTGCTGGGTTTTGTGTTGTCTTTGTGCTATATTGGCTTTGTGTTGTGCTGGGTTTTGTGTTGTCTTTGTGCTATATTGGCTTTGTGTTGTGCGGGGTTTTGTGTTGTCTTTGTGCTATATTGGCTTTGTGTTGTGCGGGGTTTTGTGTTGTCTTTGTGCTATATTGGCTTTGTGTTGTGCGGGGTTTTGTGTTGTCTTTGTGCTATATTGGCTTTGTGTTGTGCGGGGTTTTGTGTTGTCTTTGTGCTATATTGGCTTTGTGTTGTGCGGGGTTTTGTGTTGTCTTTGTGCTATATTGGCTTTGTGTTGTGCTGGGTTTTGTGTTGTCTTTGTGCTATATTGGCTTTGTGTTGTGCGGGGTTTTGTGTTGTCTTTGTGCTATATTGGCTTTGTGTTGTGCGGGGTTTTGTGTTGTCTTTGTGCTATATTGGCTTTGTGTTGTGCGGGGTTTTGTGTTGTCTTTGTGCTATATTGGCTTTGTGTTGTGCTGGGTTTTGTGTTGTCTTTGACTTTTTGTGTGTTTGATAATTTGCATGGAAAATGTACACATTCTAATTGTAGTTATTGCAAAGGTCTTTCAGCTTTGATAACTTTAAATCGTTTATTAAATTTTATTAATTAATTGTGGTCTACAAATAAATGTCCACTGTTAGCTGTCAATACCAGTGGTTTATTAAATTTTCACACTAATATTAATTGTGGTCTACAAGTAAATGTCCATTGTTAGCTGTCTATACCAGTGGTCTATATTATTTTATTTACAAACCAGTGTGTTTAAACAGTTGTTTACAGTTTTGGTAAATAGTGGTCGGCAGATAAATATCTTTACATAATGTCTACAAAGAGAGGACTACAAATAGACATTTGCAGATAAATAACTTTTAATACTTGTCTACAAATTAATGTTTATAATTAGTATTCTATAGACAACGGTATTCAGAGAGCGGTCTATATATAAATGCCTACATTTAGTGGTCTACAAAACAGGTAAATTTCTATATTTTGCGGTCTACAGATAAATGTCCACAGGTAAATTTCTATATTTTTCGGTCTACAGATATTGTCTATATTTAGTGGTCTAAAAAACAGGTAAATGTTCACAGGTAAATTTCTATATTTTGCGGTCTACAGATAAATGTCTATATTTAGTGGTAAAAAAAACCAGGTAAATCTCCACAGATAAATGTCTATATTTTGCGGACTACAGATACATGCCTATACTCAGTGGTATAACAATATCTATATTTAGTGGTCTACAGATAAAGTCTATAATCATTGGTTTACAGATAAATGTCTATATGCTTTGGTCAATAGATAAATTTCTAAATTTAATGATCCACAAATAAATATCTACAGATATATATCTATATGTAGTGTTCTATAGATAAATGTCTATATTTAGGGGTCTACAGATAAATGCCTATATTTATTGATCTATAGAAAACTGTCCCAATTACTGGTAAATAAATTATTGTCTACAGACACATGACTACTTACAGTGATGTAGAGATGTTTATTTATGGGCATGGTCTGTAACAGAAACAATGACGTATAAAGAGACACATGGCTACTTACAGTGATGTAGATAGTAGAGAGATATATTTACGGGCATGGCCTGTAAACAGATCTCCAGACAATGATGTATAAATTGTATTAAAAAAAAAAAGAAACCATTCATATTTCATGTCTCCAAGTGTTTTCCTATTTTTCGTCTTCTAAATATTTTTGTATTTATTTTTTTACTCCATAAATATTTTTCTATTTCTATCTCTGTATAAATATTTCTTATTTATTTTCATCTATAAATATTGTCTTCTGTTTTCTCAAACTCCTGGACTCTTTACGGCCTTGTGAAGAAAACTGAATGACCGCAAAATGATGATAAACAGTTTTGAACTCGCTTACGACACAAGGGTTTTATAAATACACGCTGGAAATGTGAATATAAATGATAAATGTGTTGATGTTTACAAGCTATACATAAAAGATACCAGTGGGGCATGTTGCAGTCATGTATATACAGTGTGACGATGTGTGACAAATTCTGTGTCATGGCCTCGTGACCCAATTGCTCGTTTCAAAATTAAATTTTTGAACGGACCTTTGTTGAAATTCACCCGTGATACATCAGTATCGCTAGCAAGGTCGGATTGTTGCATAACTTTAGGCCAGTGTCCAGCACCTTCGAGATCAACAACATACCACGTGAACGGTCACGTGATGCGTTCAATGCAGTTTCATAAATACGATTCATAGGCGCCAAAACACTCACTCACTCCCAGACCGGCAGACAGACAAGGCAGCTTTAACATTAGCTCCGTCCCGCCGCCATACCAGAGTCGTAAGAGAGTCGAAGATGAACCCGCGCTAGAGCAGTAAAATCTACTTTTAAGAGGTAACAATAACACGTCTACTTCTTACAGTATCTATTGCATTTATTGATTGTATTTTGTAATTGAATTGATGTATGTATTTTGTGCAGCTTAGCGCTATTTTAGCCAAAGCACGTGTTTCGATGTAAAGGGACAAGTCTAAAAGTTATTGTATATAAATTATTGTAACTTTTTCTTATCTTTAATTTATATAAATCTTAAATTCACTAGTGCCGCCAGTATGTCTGTGCACGTGGCGAATTCTTCTTTGTAATTCAAATTGTTCTTGCATATAATTTTTCGTGTAAAATTGTAAAGCATTCATGCTTCATTTTGAATTAATCCTTTGTGTGAATTCCAATTTTTAATGCTGTAAATATTTGGGAATTCATACGTTCGTGTAACGTTATATGTAACACACACGTGAACCACAATGTATATTTAAATATAACCATATTTGAATTGTAAACGACACGATAGTCAAAGATTCTAAATTCAGAACCTTAAACAAAGAAACATGTGCTTGGGTTTTGCGAATATAGACGCAAATAGTTACAGAGCCCAAATCCTTTGTTTCAGCCGGGTTCTTCTTATGTTACTCCTCTCTACCTTCGTACTTCTTGAGTCGTACACCGACTCGGGTGTCTTCATGACCCATACGTGAACTATGCAGAAGTACCTCGTGTTAACTACGGTTAACGATCGTCGCAAGTACATTAGCGATGCAGTAATTGAGTGGACGATTGACTGTTATGCTATGCAGTACTGACGATGAGCCAAAGTGATGTGGACCAGTTCTAACCAGTTGAACCCCACGTGCGACCAAGAGTGTAGTTAAGTATATCTACTAGGGTCCAGAATCAAGTGACTATTTGGCAACGCAAAGACATTTCTCGTTAAACAAATAACAAGGACGGTAGATGAGAGAAAGTCCCTGAATAGAACTTAAGACATCGTGTCGGGATTAATCGTTGCTGTTAATTGTTAAACTTATTAAATCTTATTTCATTTTGTTAAGAACCTCTTTTTGTAGTAAATTGTATGCATATAGACCAAAAGATGAGGATTGGATGGGGGCTGTTTGAGCTAAACGAATGACGTAATGAATGCATATGAATCTAAGAGAGTTTTTAACGATTTCCAATCTAGCTAAAGTACGCAAATTATCAGTTTCGTAAATCTGTGATCTAGACTACAAAGATGCATTTTTAATCTAGTCGAATGATGATTTGAGCAACCAGTCTGTTTAGGTTAAAGAGAGGGAATTAATTTAAATAGTAAATTAAAGTTCTATAATTTCCTAAACAGGGTCTTTAAATAAATACTGGAAACGTAACAAGTGTGGCCTCGTCATGGGATTGATATGTATTAAATTGTAACATTTTTTTATACATAGGGCGTATCATATCTTTAGGAAACGAACATCTGAGAATTGCCAATATTCTATTGATTCAGGATTGTTGAAATATTTATCTTGCTTTTGTTGTGACATGTGCATGTATTCTTTTGCAGAGTAGCGTGCATGTTAGTTAATGTTGATATATTTAAGCGTAGTTAAATATGTCATGTTAGCTATTGAATGATTTAATTAGTATTGTGTTACTGGATACTTCATTGTAAGAGGTCGACGTGTTATACCGCCAGCTAGGAGAGTTATCGGTAGTAACAGACTTCGGACTATTATATTTAGGGTGCTAAGTATAATGTGTAATGTTGTATGGTTGGAGCCGTGACATTACGAAAGCCTTGGAGACAACAGATTGTAGCCAAGCAGGTGAACGTGTAACCAACGCGTAATTTATTTCGGAAGGTGTTCTGAATAAATTCAATAATTTTTGTAAGGTTGTAGCCTAAAAGTTATTGTGGGATAAAAGCGGAGTTTTATCGCCTACGGTTAGATACACAATCACGAGAGATATTTATTGTAGCCAGACGCGCTAAATAAATAAGATGGACACTTCGGATCTCGAACAGACTATTGCGAGTCTGAGAGAGATAGGTTCCTTAATCGGATACCGAACGGAAGACGAGGTAATGAACTTCGTTAGAACTGAACTAGACAGGAGAGAGGAACGCGAAAAGAGGAGAGAGGAACACGAACGAGAGATGGAACGGATAGAGATAGAAGATGATCACCTTACGACTTTGATAGATCTAAGGATCGATGAACGGATAGGGAGCTTACAGCTCATGGAGATTCTAAAACGCGAACAGAAGGTAGGCATATCACTAGAATATAAAGGTGAACCGCTACGTATTTTCATCTTGCTAGCACTCAATGAAAAGGAAATAGAACACAGGGAAGAAATTAGATCTTCAATAAGCTCACGAGCAAAACAGTTGTGTGATAAAGATTTCCGATTCAAAGGGGAAGGGGAGGCTGAAATGCGAGACCTAACGTTCGAAATTAGAAAGTTGAAGAAAGAGAGGCTAGTGCTTATGGAAAGGAAAGAAAGTCTAGAATTAGAATGGTTGTGGACAGAAATCGAAACAGAGTCTAAATTTGCTGGGGAAGGTGAGGGTACTGTTGACAAATTACGACAGGAAGGTCAGGCCGTGAACTTTGACTTGCCGAGGTCAAACACCGCGAGCGTGGAGACTGACACACAGAAATTAGTCGCGCTACCAAGCACAGCAGACGAATTAGACAGTTTGATTGAAAACAAAAACAAATGTTTTGACGAAACCATTACAGTTCAACATGCTAACCAGTTTACAGAAACAGTTAGCGCACCAAAGCTTGATCTTGAAACAGAGACAAGAAAAGACACTGTTGTTAAGGACTTAATAACACGTGTAGAATTTGGACGAACACATACACCGCCGTGTACGTGTGACACCTTGTTTGACGGACTGAATGCGCATGATAAGATAGAGACAGATTCTATCGGTTGTGTACCGTTAAGGTGTGATGAAACTTCTAGCAACACAGTGACTGATTTTTCTGACAGGACAAATATGCATGAGAAGATAGAAACGGACTCTATCAGTTGTGTATCGTCGAAGGGCAGTGACACATCGACTGAGTTTACTGACCGAACTGTTAGTTTAAGAGAGAATGTGCTCGCTACGAAGACTGACATCGGTAGATCTCGATCTCCGATGATTGACGTGAGTCATGACGTAATTTTGGAACACAAGATTATTGCGTTATGCAAGGTTTCGAGTGCTAACACATTGACAGCCAGGGAAACAGAAGTATTTGATCCAGATGACAGTATAGGTAGCATTACAGACGGAGACAATGTGCCTATGATAAGTTCATTTACTTCAGATGACATGACAGTTGTCAGAGCTGAGACAGAGTTCTTTTCCAAACGTGACATGGAAGAAGATATAGTCGAAAACTGTACAGGGACGGTCAACGATAACAATGCATGTGTACTGACGTGTATGCACGCAGTTGTCAGAGACATGGCAGAACTGTCTGCAGATAAATCACTTAACGGAATTAGTGACGTAGACAGAAGCCACGGTACATGGACTACCTTTATTGACTCACCTGTTGAGATAAAGGAATGTCATGAGTACGTACCAAAAACTGAGACAAGTGGAAGTAAGGAGGAGGGGGTTTCATTAACTGATAGGTTCCTTGGTTTACTAATGATAAGTACGGAGTGTAATCCCAAATTGATCAAAGACACAGTACAAATGAGTGACAGAACTAGATCGATAGACAATGGAAACCGGAGTGACGGACTGATAACCAGAGTAGGTGGGGCATCAGGACTGTTACTGACATCAGATGCAAAGAATTATGATAAAGGAAACAGTGGGAGTGTAGCCTACAACACACAGAGAGTAGACATAGTGATGTTATTCAGTGTATTAGAGACAGGTAACATTCACTGCCAGTTAGTGACTGAGACTGACAGAATTTCCATCGTAGATTCTGACGACCTGATGAGAAGACATATTGAATTAACTGAGTCAGTGGAGACAGGCTATGTTGGTTCAATAAACGGTATGGTCCAGGGGAGACAATCGATAACTCTTGGAGAGTTTAAGACAGAACCCTTGTTCATACAACCACAGGAGTCTGACTTGCTAGCGAGTGAGTCTGACCACACAGTGACTAGAGTCACAAAAGAGGCACAGACTTATGTTGTCAAGGGGAGAGACAAATTGACAGACATAACAGTCGAACACCTAGTTGTGAATGGGTTAAAACAGAAAACAACTAGTGGGATGAGGTATTTCACTTCAGTCTATGATAAGATCAGGAGAACGGAACCTCCAGATTTAGAGGGGAAGCTAATGTTGCAATTCAGGTACTTCAGAGAGACTGGTAGCCGAGACAGAGCACGTTTGCAAACCTATGACGTTAGACTAGATGCGAAATGGACCCCTAGTAGATCTGACGCCATTCCGACAAAAGACGTTGAGTGCATGCGAACTAGAAACGTTCAATGTATACACAATGACGTAACTACAGATGCGCGAAACACCAAGAGAGCAAATTTCCATTTGCGTGAGTTCAGTGACAAGGCTAAGAGCGATAGATTTGAAATTCAGACTTCGCAGAGTCAAGGCCACAGTGACACTGACATGATACGAAACGTATCGAGAAGTTTGAAACTGTTAGACAGGGTAGAGACCAGTCATACAGAAACTGACACTACCAGAAACATTTTAAACTTGACAAGTACTTTGGGGAGTTTTGAAAGAGATAAAACACTTCAAGGACGTACTTACCGGACAAGAAATGGAAAGTCTAAACTTGACATGCAATATATTGCACCTCACAGTGACATTCTGACGAACAGAGTAAGAAAGAAAGAATACAGTTGTCACGCCGTAGACATGTTGACACACATGGGCGACGACGTGTATTGGGATTGGGACAGAACTACGAAGATTGTGCTAGGCAGGATAGTGCAGCAGTAGAAATAATGATTTGATACCTTCTTTGAATTTTCATTATTTTCTTGTTGTACCGTAGTTGGTGGTTGTTATTGTAAATATGTTAGACATTTCATAAAAACTTGGGACTAGCTATAACACTGATTGAATTGTGTTAGTGTTGTAACTCTGAATATGACAGGTGGACTGATAGATGGTTCATTGAGTTGGTAATTCACAAACTCTGATATTTGGTTGATACAGGAAATCAATATCTGGAACTTTTCATAACCTGCATATTGATAGTGTTGTTCATTGGAAGTCAATTTTTTGATCACACTATTGATGGATACGTATTCAGTGGAATTAGTTGATGTTGGATTTCTATTCTGAATAATCTGGTTAGATCAAACTAGGTTGTGTGTGAACTATTGATTATTGGGACAGATAGTGAGAATTTCAGAACATGTTATTCCATTGGATGGATGTCTATTAAATTAGACTGGACCTTTTCTTAAATCATTTTATTTGATTTTTTTCTTAAATCATTTTTCTCTGATTTCTGAAGTGAGAAATATTGTATGAGAGTGCCGTTAATCGAGGGTTGATTTCCCTGCCGCGTTACATTATTTCTGGTTATGTTGAAATTTTTTTAATTGTAAATTTTTTCTTCATTTTGCACTTCTACATTTTATAACACATAATTTGTAGGAGGCATTTATCTTTTGGTAAGATAAACGCCTCAAAAGCAAGGGGGTGTGACGATGTGTGACAAATTCTGTGTCATGGCCTCGTGACCCAATTGCTCGTTTCAAAATTAAATTTTTGAACGGACCTTTGTTGAAATTCACCCGTGATACATCAGTATCGCTAGCAAGGTCGGATTGTTGCATAACTTTAGGCCAGTGTCCAGCACCTTCGAGATCAACAACATACCACGTGAACGGTCACGTGATGCGTTCAATGCAGTTTCATAAATACGATTCATAGGCGCCAAAACACTCACTCACTCCCAGACCGGCAGACAGACAAGGCAGCTTTAACATTAGCTCCGTCCCGCCGCCATACCAGAGTCGTAAGAGAGTCGAAGATGAACCCGCGCTAGAGCAGTAAAATCTACTTTTAAGAGGTAACAATAACACGTCTACTTCTTACAGTATCTATTGCATTTATTGATTGTATTTTGTAATTGAATTGATGTATGTATTTTGTGCAGCTTAGCGCTATTTTAGCCAAAGCACGTGTTTCGATGTAAAGGGACAAGTCTAAAAGTTATTGTATATAAATTATTGTAACTTTTTCTTATCTTTAATTTATATAAATCTTAAATTCACTAGTGCCGCCAGTATGTCTGTGCACGTGGCGAATTCTTCTTTGTAATTCAAATTGTTCTTGCATATAATTTTTCGTGTAAAATTGTAAAGCATTCATGCTTCATTTTGAATTAATCCTTTGTGTGAATTCCAATTTTTAATGCTGTAAATATTTGGGAATTCATACGTTCGTGTAACGTTATATGTAACACACACGTGAACCACAATGTATATTTAAATATAACCATATTTGAATTGTAAACGACACGATAGTCAAAGATTCTAAATTCAGAACCTTAAACAAAGAAACATGTGCTTGGGTTTTGCGAATATAGACGCAAATAGTTACAGAGCCCAAATCCTTTGTTTCAGCCGGGTTCTTCTTATGTTACTCCTCTCTACCTTCGTACTTCTTGAGTCGTACACCGACTCGGGTGTCTTCATGACCCATACGTGAACTATGCAGAAGTACCTCGTGTTAACTACGGTTAACGATCGTCGCAAGTACATTAGCGATGCAGTAATTGAGTGGACGATTGACTGTTATGCTATGCAGTACTGACGATGAGCCAAAGTGATGTGGACCAGTTCTAACCAGTTGAACCCCACGTGCGACCAAGAGTGTAGTTAAGTATATCTACTAGGGTCCAGAATCAAGTGACTATTTGGCAACGCAAAGACATTTCTCGTTAAACAAATAACAAGGACGGTAGATGAGAGAAAGTCCCTGAATAGAACTTAAGACATCGTGTCGGGATTAATCGTTGCTGTTAATTGTTAAACTTATTAAATCTTATTTCATTTTGTTAAGAACCTCTTTTTGTAGTAAATTGTATGCATATAGACCAAAAGATGAGGATTGGATGGGGGCTGTTTGAGCTAAACGAATGACGTAATGAATGCATATGAATCTAAGAGAGTTTTTAACGATTTCCAATCTAGCTAAAGTACGCAAATTATCAGTTTCGTAAATCTGTGATCTAGACTACAAAGATGCATTTTTAATCTAGTCGAATGATGATTTGAGCAACCAGTCTGTTTAGGTTAAAGAGAGGGAATTAATTTAAATAGTAAATTAAAGTTCTATAATTTCCTAAACAGGGTCTTTAAATAAATACTGGAAACGTAACATACAGCACAACACACATACACACACTGAGACAAGACACGCCACACAAACATTGCACAGATAGATAGATAGATAGATAGATAGATAGATAGATAGATAGATAGATAGACTTAGTGATGTTTTCTAGATATATATCACTCATTTCCTAGGTCAAGATTGTTGAGCTTAACGACCATGATTCCACATGTCTTTTTTTCTGAGCACGAAGAAATACCCATTATTATTATTTTTCTTTTAAATCGATACTCAGACCTGTAGGTTTCAGCTAATGGATTGATGTATTGGTGGACAGATAC